>OY282449.1:37313533-37566033 GCA_958295655.1 Palloptera scutellata
GAGGAAATATCTTTTTCCAAAAAACTGTGATAAGTTTTATGCACTTTTATCGAGCAAGGTCATGTAGTGGATATTTTAAACAAAGTGGTGCCAAAATCTGGTGTATTTGCCAGATGCCAGTGTAATTTTGAGAGAAAAAGAATACCTGAAAGTTTTGATGCAGAGAAAGAACAATTTTTGTATATTTTCTCATTTCCGCTATTATTTATTATACTAACCAGGAGTACAAGTATGAAACCGGTAATGACATCTCTGTGTCGCTAGGTAAAACTATATGCTCTGTCAAACTAAATCATTGGAGCCATTTCTTCGCATTTACTTCTGTCAACAATATTCAGTTCATAAAAAATCAAGTTTCAAGTTTTTCGCTCGCAAAACTGTCGAATTTCGTGTCTACAAACTACGATATGCGGACGGACATCATTGATTTTCTGTTTCCAATTGAAGAAATCTGCTTTGGAATCTCATCGAATGCTTGTGGAAGCTTACGGTCAGCACACTCTACGCAAAACACAGTGCAACGAGTGGTTCAATAAGCTTAAGGCGATTTTGATGTGAGAAACGAAGAACGTGGAAGACCACCGAAAAAGTTTGAAGATGCCGAATTGTAAGCTTTACTCACTCGATAAGGAATGAAGGCCAAACGCAAGAACAACTTGCAGAACAATTAACTGTGACCCAACAATGCATTTCTCAACATTTAAAAGCTATGGGATTGATTGATTTTGACGGTTCCGCAAAAGGAAGATGGGTGCCGCATGAATTGCTTGAAAGACAGCAAGAGAATCGAAAAACCACCTGTGACATGTTGCTCGCCAGGTACAAAGAAAGTCATATGTTCATCAAATTGTTACAGGCGATGAAAAATGGATCGATTTCGAGAATGCCAAATGTACCATAAACGATCATATGTTAAGCCCGATTCATCGGCCAAATCGACAGCAAAGCCAACTCGCTTCGGAAAGAAGACAATGCTCTGTGTTTTCCGGGATCAGCGAGGTGTTATCTGGTTTGACCTTCTGAAACCAGGTGAAACAGTTACTGGTCAACGCTACCATCAACAATTGTCCGATTTGAACCGTTTGAACTGTGCTTTGCGCCTAAAACGTCCAGAATATCAAGCTAGGCAGGCAACTCAAATAGGATTTTTCTTGATGACAATGCACCATCACATCGCATTGTCACATGGGAAAAATGTATAGCTAGCAGTGGCCATTATTTTAAAGATTAATGTACTCGTATCTTAATAAACGTGTATTTTCTAAAGAAAATTTTATACTTGTATACCTGGTATTATAAATCAGATGTTAAGGTCATTAAACTAGCTCCCAGCAACCCCAAATTATACATTCTATCAGAAAATTACTGTGAAATTATCATTTCAAAAGCCCACTTAAAGAGATTGCGAAAATTAGTTTGTCGCTAAATTGGCACCACTGTCCTCTATCCTCTCGTGAACGTTTGATCTGTCATTTAGTTGGTTTACAGTGCTCTAAGTTGTCAGTTCATCTCAAGAGGGTTTTGTGAAACAACAAATATCGAACAAAGAATTTGTATCTAACTTTTTATTGCAAATGGAATTTCGTGTGCCGTATCCGAGTCGCTGAAATTGTCACAGAAGCCTTACGAGGCTTATGAGTGGCACAGTGGCATTCAAAAGCGGTCGATCTTTGAAGAAACTGTTCCCGTAATTTCAGTGATTTTATTTGTTTTAATTTATTTGGGGAGCAATGAAGTAGCGTGGCTGCGGCTAAGCACCAATTAACGCTTTTCCCTTCGCTTGTTAATTTTCATTGAAAAGTTTTGTTTATTGTCAATTAAAGATCAGCGTTTATAACAAAAAAGAAGTAAATGTAAATCATTACATTACATGCAGCAAAAGCAGCTAAAGAAAAACAGAAACAGAAACAGAAACAAAAACAAATCTGAAATAAGCTGAAGGCAGCAGCTTCTATAATTTGCACACTAATGTTATACAATTTTACCGAATTCACTGTGCTAGCCAGAGGATGCAGCAAATAATTATGCTGTGGGAGGGATAGGGCAAAAAAGCAATGAGCAGTGAAACTTTGTCTTGAGGGTCTCCAATCTCGTGCAACCCCTTTGCGGCATTTCTCTAACGTTCGTTGACAATGGAAAGCAAAGCAAGAAACACAGCAATTTGTTTCGCCAGCGTAGCGCGCTCACAGAGCGTTAAACAAACAAATGTGTGTTTGAATGTGGTACATGCTCATTTACATATTAGTACGTATGAATATGTGTGTGTGTGTGTTTGTGTGTGTGTGTGTATGAGTGTGAGCGAGGCATGTCCTTTCACCCGAAAGCGAATTAAGTACTACGTTTACGCTAAAATTTTGTTTTTATCCCTTTTCTTTAATCTAGTTATGTAAATTTAATTCCTTCATGTTCTTTGGCATACGCATACAAACACACACAGTCATATAGTACATAAATACACACATGTATGTAAGTATGCATACACGTACCATAAACAAATTTCTCTCTTTCTCTCTTTGTTTCTCGTGGTGGTATTTAGCTTCATTTGCTGCATACTTTTGGGGGCTAAATGGCATTAAGTTAACCGCCAAAGTAGAAATGAGTAAATTATTTAAACGATTTTTGTAGTAAATATAAACTTAAAGATTACTGGTGTTGTTTCTTTTATTTTATGGTGTGGGGAGGGTGATGGTGATGGGGGGGGGGAGGGGGGGAGGGGGAATTTGTTGTTTTTCTTTTTCACTGGTATTGTATAAATATTTTTCCCAATTAAAATCGTTTCAATATTTCAATTTATGTGTTTATCCCTTTAAAGCATAAATATTTTTGTCTGCACCTTAGTCTGAAGTGGAAATATCCCTTAAGGCTTTGTTTGACGTTTTGTGAGTGTTTATTACTAAAATGATGTGCCTTTGAAGGTTTCGAACTTAAAGCTTAAAGTTGAAGAGTGTGTTTTGTAAATTGATGGATAAGCAAACACTTGAAGGATTCATAGGCAATTAAACTCATATAACACCATATTTTTCTGGAGAGTGGTGATTCAGAAGCTCACCTCTTAATATAGAAATGATTTAAGCTATAGTTAGAGATTATAAGTGCCCAATATTTCAATTAGAAACTGAGTTATAGGCTCTCAAATCCGGTAACGGCAGTCTTTGTAATTACTTGAAAATTTTTTTTTGTTGGAAGGAAGGGCATTTCTTAGCAGATTGGACCATCATTTTTATTTTTTCCGGCCAAATATATCGTTGGAAAAAGATATCCAAGAGTTTGCTTTATTATTCGATAACTTATGCCCTAAACAACTAATTTACTTAAAGTGCATAAAGGATTTGTGGCTCTTAAAAATTGAAAGATTTTGTGCTTATGAGCTCAAAAATATACACTTTTAATGAAAAAATTTACATATGTATAATTTGTATTCCATTTAGATTATAGCAAGACAAGCTTCCTCATTTTGAGACCAACTGAAATAATATAATATTTCTTCCGTTATAATGCGACGGTGCTGCCAAAACGTATTGCTGAGATATTTATAACATTCCCACCTGCATCCTCTGCTTACATAATTTTTAATATGTAAAGATCTCTCTTCTTCTTCTCTATTCGTCTTATTTCTTCTTCTTTTACTCACTCTCTTAGCGTTTCTCTTTCACTCACGCCCCCTCTTTCACCTGTATCTTCTTGTCGGCACACCTCAAACCCATTTCCTTTTTTTCTTCTTTTTTTCTCTAACTCAATCACATCTACCACACTTTACTCTATATCCCTTCTCCCTACTTTCCTCCCTTCTAGCTCTCTCCGCACAACAGTAAGTAAGTAAGTAAGTAAGATATTGACAACATAGAGCACATGAGATAAAACTGAGAGAGCCGACGTTGACGTCAACGTCAACGTCTCTGTTTGCGTTGTATGTAGCCGCGGCTCTCTCAATTTCACTTCATTTGCTTTATGATTTACAACCAGAGTTGCCGTTTTGGTACCAAATATGTTAGATCCATTTGCTCTTGACAGGTTAAATCCGATTTTGGTAGTTTTTGGCAAAATTGAGAATGACATTAAACTGTTTTGTTATTTCTTTTATAGTGTAATTATTGTACATATAGCAGCTAAGATGCTTTCCAATGAGGATTTACTTATAAGTATTACCTCTTTACGAAAGTAATCTCAATTAAAAATAGATTAAATGCGAATAGTTTCGGCGATCTCACCAACTTTATTTTTACATAATTTACTTTCAACATCAACTCGTCCTATGTGGTGGTTGTTAACCAAAAGGGATTTCATTAGCATATAGTTTTTCAAGTGGTCGCTGTGGCGTAGTGGTAGTGCGTTGGACTGCTACGCAGAGTGTCCGGGGTTCGAATCTCGGCACAGGCAAAATCAAAAAAAAAAAGTAGAAAAAATAATTTTTCTACACGGCACCACCTCTTGTCAGGCAATGGCAAACCTACAAGAGTAAAAATTGCTATGAAAAGCTTTTCCTTCGCCGTTCGGATTCGGCTTTAAACTGTAGGTCCCTTCCATTCATGTACAAATATAACACGCACAACATGAGTGGATGCGAAAAGCTCGGCCTAGGCCCTCCATGGGCTGTTGTGCCATCAAAAGTAAAGTAAAGTAAATAGTTTTTCAAGATACCTGTTAAAAAATACATGCACAGAATAGCATAGACTTTAGCCGGTGAACTTGCCAAAAATTTGGGTAATTTTCCAAATTATGAATAATTTTGGTGGTTACAAGGGATTTTGGTAGGGTTTTGGAATAACTGCGTTCTAAGCGGCAACCCTGTTTCCAAAACACTATTTGCAATTGATCGCTCTCAATTGGTTTAGGAAATTGGGAGAGGCAGCTAACGGCAATTAACGATAACAATGTGATTCAATGCGACACTCTCTTCTTGTTCCTTTCTATTAGTCTTACTCACTTTTTCCTTATATACTCGGTATTATTTTTTTATGTATATTATTATTACATTTGGTTCGTAGGGTACACGTGGCTTTCTTCCACTCCAGCTAAAACCTAAGTAGTATGTAAAGAAGCATGAGTTCAAACCATGAGTTTCAAACTTTTGAGGGAGCTGAATAAATTATTGGGAGAATTTTTCCGAGCGTAAGTCAATGCAAAACATTCTTCATTTTGATTTCAGAAAAATTTGAATAATTTTGTTTTTCTTACATATTTCACATATTTTATTTGTCAGAAAAGTAAATGAAAACATGTTGCACAACTATTTACTTGTGATCAACGTTGCTCGTCAACGCTTCCACTTAAAAACTAGAATAAGAAAAACAAAAACCAAACGCAGAAAAATTCAAAATAATAAAATGAAAAACAAAGGTCAAAAATACAATGTAAACAATAAAAAATAAAAGTATAACAAAATAAATGAAGAAAAGAAACTGACTGCAACATAACAACAAAAAGGCGCTAACATGGAAAACTACGGCGATGTTTTATTTTATTTGTTTTATTGTTTAATGTTGAATAGACAAACTCGTATTTATACACATACATACATACATATATATGTGTGTATGTATGTCTGTGTGTGCGTTTATATATGTATATGTATGTAGTTTGTATATCCTTGGAAATGTGCTCAATCTGCAGCTTTATAGCCTGATTCTTTCATCCGCTTAACCTGCCTGGTATTTTAATTAAATTCTAGCTGCCATGTTGATGAGTTGAGGTGTAGACAGAGATACAGCCAGACAGCCAGCAGCAAGCAGCAGCAGCAAAGAATAGTGTAGGATACAAAGAGAGAATATAAATACACACACACACACATTAAAAAAAACACACACAAAATAAATGAACGGTAGACTAGCAACGTTTGATCATAATGACAAATGAAAATGTGTTAGACGGAGAGAACGAGAGAAAGAGAGCGTGAGAACAGGAAGTGCTTTAACGTCTAAGAGAGGAAAGGAAGAGTGTCAACGTGCGCTGCTATTGCTGTTGTTGCTCTGGCAGCTGCAGTACTTTTGCTCATATTTTTTTAAATTGCGCATAAATTAACCTCACAAAACTTAAACCAGAATTTAAAAAATTGTTTCTTCTTTCTCTTGGCCAAAGACACATTGAAAGTCCACAAAAGAAATATTAAACCTTTTCCTTTTCCTTTTCCTTTTTATTTCTATTTTTATCTTTATTAACAATATTAAAATTCTAGACACGATATTTCGCTCTCTCCAGCCTTCAGATTACTCTCATAAAGCCGAAAAGCTTCGGCGCGTAGGTATGAAAATAAATCAGCAAAGTTTGCGTGAGAGAAGAAAAAAAGGGAAAACGAAACATAAAATATATGCGAGTTCAGAAACCCAAGCGGGCACTCAGCAGAAAATTAAACAAAAACACGAAGAAAAAGAACAAGTGGGAAAAAATCTAAACCTGAATATGTTTGAAAAGCAACCATTGAAAATCAAAATCCTTGCAATATTTTTGTGAAAAGATAAAAATAACAAATTACTCCAAGTAAAAAACTAAAGGAGTGGGGAAGAGAAGAGTGGAGTGGAGTGGAGTGGAGAGAAAGAGAGAAAGCAGCAGCAAGAAAATCGCTTAATTAATGCTGTCCGGTCCGAAATAAGAATGGAAGAATGAGCATCGCGCAATCCATGCCCCAACTCGCTTCAGTTTCTCTCAACTTTCCTCGACGCCCTATCCACCCTTTCCTCTCCTCCGCCGGCAAGTGTAACAAAAATCAAACGACATAAAAGCGACACAAAAACAGCATTAAAATAACAACAAGAAGCTTATCGTAAAGGCCAACCAAAAAAAAAAACGGAAGAAAAAAAACGCTAAGAAAATTATGCTTGACTTGGGTTTCTTGTGCTAAACGTAGAGCAAACCCGAGAGAAACAACAGAACCCAGCAACACCAACAGCGATGTAGAAGGTGACGCTTGGAAAAGAAAGCAGTAAGGAAAAAAGTTAAGCCTGCTGGCTGAGTAATTAATAATTGTAATTAACCAGCTTTGCTCGCCGAAATGAGGAAAAGCGAGAAGAGTCAGCGGTGAAGAAAAGCTCATTTAAAATGATGACGACAAACAAACAAACACACCGAAAAAAATATCAGAAGGCCCCCGCAGGAGAAGCAGTAAGCAGAAAAGCAGCAAAAAGAAACTGATGCTGTCTCCTGCTCCACGGAAGAAGCAGTAAAGAAATTGTGTCAATTAGACGGTGCCTTTTTGTTTAGCGGCAGCTCTTCTGCTTAAGTATCATATTTTTGATGAAAAATTTAGAGTTTTTTCTTTTCGCTCTAGCCTCCTGTAAGCGTGTAACTTGCCTTGTCGTAACTATCTCCTGCCTGGCTTCCTTTGTCATGAGAGTTAATTACAAGCACATAGCAGCAACAGAATCAACAAGAGCAGCACAGGCATTCATCAAAATTAACGTATACAATTTTTTTTCGGGTTTTTTTGGCTGCTCCTTTTTAAATGCAGAAGGTTTTGAAATTAGAACCTATTTTTTAAAAGCGAGAGTAGTTGGAAAATAATGTGAATGACATGCGAAATACTTTGTTACGAAATTGATTTCTTTGAATAAAGTGCGGAAAATGAAATCGTGAAGTTTTGTTTCATTTTCAGTTTTATTTTCCTATTGTATAAGTAAAATATTTAATTTTCAGATACAATATTTTATTAAAAGACCCTAAGAGACCCTAAAAGACCTTTTTAGTTTAAAAATTTGCAATAGTAGCGCGGTTGTAGAAAATAGTAAAAGAAATAATTTAAAAAAAAAAGTACTAGAAAATAAAAGTAGAAATATTGTTAAGAAATGTACTAGGAAATAATAGTAGGAATTAGTAGTGGAAAATAGTAGTAACAATTGCAGTAGCAAACATAGTAGCTGGTAAAAAAAAGGTGTGGAAATAAACGTAGAAAATAGTACTAGAAAAGTAGTGCAGAATATTAGTAGAAAATGGTAGTAGAAAATAGTAGAAGAAAAGGAGCAGTAGAAAAGTAGTTAAAAATTGTAGTAGAAAGGAGTGTAATTAGTGGTAGAAACATGAATAAATTTAGAAACAATAGTAGAAAACGTGCTAGGAAAGGTAGTCGGAAAGTAGTAGAAAAATGTAGTAGAAAAAAGTAGTAGAAAAAAGTAGTAGGGAAAAGTAGTACAAAAATGTAGTGGAAGAATGTAGTGGAAAATAGTAGAAGAAAAGAAGTAAAAATAGCAGTAGAAAAGTAGTTAGAAATTGTAGTAGAAAAGAGTGTTATTAGTTATAGAAACAATAATAATTTTAGAAACAATAGTAGAAAACGTGTTAGGAAAGGTAATCGCAAAATAGTAGGAAAAAGTAGTAGAAAAAAGTAGTAGGGAAAAGTAGTAGGGAAAAGAAGTAGAAAACAGTAGTAGAAAAAAGTAGTAGAAGAATGTAGTTTAAAATAGTAGAAGAAAAGAAGTAAAAATAGCAGTAGAAAGGAGTGTAATTAGTGGTAGAAACATGAATAATGTTAGAAACAATAGTAGAAAACGTGCTAGAAAAGGTAGTCGGAAAGTAGTAGAAAAAAGTGGTAGGAAAAAGTTGTAGAAAAAAGTAGTAGAAAAAAGTAGTAGAAGAATGTAGTGGAAAATAGTAGAAGAAAAGAAGTAAAAATTGCAGTAGAAAAGTAGTTAAAAATTGTAGTAGAAAGGAGTGTAATTAGTGGTAGAAACATGAATAATTTTAGAAACAATAGTAGACAACGTGCTAGGAAAGGTAGTCGGAAAGTAGTAGAAAAAATAAGTAGTCGCAAAAAGTAGTATAGTTATAGTATAGTTATAGAATAGTTAAACAAGTATCAATTTCACTCCGTGCAACACAAAAAGAAATCAAAGATCCATCATTTCCAACACCTTGCAGCAATTCACTGATCAGAGGAAAATATAATAAATTATTACTGTCACTTTTTCGTTTCACAACATTTTCAATGCCCTAATTTTAGTTTAAAATTAGATTTTTGAAAAAAATTAAACTCATCTCCAGAAAAGCTTCCGAGGATATTTATCTCGATTGTAGATAACCTATGGGAAAAATGGAAAAAATCGGCCAGCGACCACGCCTATCACTCATGGAACTTTTAACAAACATGTTTACATATATGTATATTACGAGGTCTTAATAAATTTGAATAATATTGAAGTCACTTAAAAATTTCACGACTTTAATTATCCTGTAAGAAAAATCTACCAAATCGGGCATAGACCACGCCCACATCGCATAGAACTAATGTATATAATAACATTTTTTTCTTAAGTATACAAAATTTAACACAATTTAATGAAAATTTATCAGTTTGCTTATGCTGACTGTAGATTATCTTGTCATTGAAAAATGGTCATAATCGAGTAATGAACGAAATTTAACCCGAGAATGATCATCTCGCCCCAAGATTACCCTGCAGGAGAAACGTATCAAATGGGACTAAATAATAAAATAAAAGACACTTTAACGAAATTTCATTAGGAGATTACTCAGTAGAAAAAATGGAAAAAATCGACCAATGTTCACGCCCTCCATCAATGAGGAGATCAAGTATTAGCTTAGCTATTTCTTCAGCTTTTGACCCCAACTACTTTCCCGTGAATTTCTTTTAAAAAAAAGCCCCCTGACTGTCACAACCACCGCCAAAGCATTATGCTGCTCATTTGTACATTAAAGTGTTGTTAAAGAATTTTAATTAAAAAGAAAAGAAAAGAAAAGAAAAGATAAGACCCGAAGAAATACATAAGATAATGCTTACTTAATTATCTAGCTACTTGCATAAAATTCCATTTGGAAATATTTTACGAAATTGTATAGCTCTGATTGTTGTTGCAAGGCACTGCCTACTTATCCAAGCAATACATAATGTTTTTTTGCGGGTCGCCGTCGTCATGACGTCGTTACACACGTACATTTCTTGTGTCAACTTTTTGCCATTTATGTGCGGCCTGGTCTGACTTCATTTAAATTCAATTTACCTTAAAATTACAAACAATAGTGCAGTGCATCGAGTAAGGTCGCAAGGTGTTTGTATTTAAGTAGTATGTAAATATTGCAAGGGTGCCAGCAAAGCTATACGAAAACCAGAAGCACATGCATGAAGGCATGACAAATCTACAAACCAACCAACGCCTTTTTATGGCCTGCCGTTGCTGGTGCTGGGGCATACGAGCCCAAGGCTTTCGTTAGCATGTTGTTTTTGAAAGGGGAAAACGCTCGTAATAACATAATCTACTTTACAATGTGTAACATACACCGACGGAGCGGTAGGGAAGTAGGGAAGTAGGGAAGCAGAAAAGCACAAGTTTTTGCTGTTGTTGTTGTTGTTGTTGTGGCTGGTTCTTTTTTTTACTTTTATGTTGCATGTTGATCTTTTCTTTTTGTATTGCGAAAATGTTATATAACTGCGGATGGTTGTTGCTGTAGTAGTAGTGCTTTAATCCTTTTTTAAGCTCTAAAAAGTATTATATAACATATACTTGCACGCATTTACACACATACGTATAACGTATGTATAAGTATGTGTACGTATGTATGAGATAAAGTAATCCAAGCCCCAGCACTAACTAACTAACTAAATATCTGAGAGCGAATCTGAATAACGGAATTATTCGAATGGAAACATACACGCATACATGTACACGTTGCTCATTTACAGGCATGCACAGAAATATTCACCATAATGCATAATAATAAGTAAGTGGTAGAAATGTTTGGTATGTTTGGATGAGTGGATGCTAGAAGCTCGGCTTCTTGTGCTATTAGATAATTAGATAAAGAAGAAGAAGATTCGTGGAGGTGTCCTACATGCAGTTCTGCAGTAGTTGGTCTGCAAATGCAACACGTTGAGGTAATACTTAGTAAAAGACTGTTTCATTAATACTCTCACGATATCATAGTTTCAAATATATACAAGTTTTTTTGAAGTAGTAGGTATTTTCAAATACTCTTCAGTATTTTTAAATATGTGTTTCTAAAATTTTCCGGAATTTCAAAAAAATATTGAAAAATATTTTTAAAAATTTTCATTAAAAGTAAATTTTTTATATTTTTAAAAAATTCATAGTTTTCAGTATCTGCCTGGTCTTTTGAAATAGTAGGTATTTTCCAATACTCTTCAATATTTTTAGAAATGTGTTTCTAAATATTTTCCGGAATTTCAAAGAATTGTTGTAAAACACTTAATAAAAAATTTTCATTAAAAGTAAATTTTTTATATTTTCTATAAATTCATAGTTTTCAGTATCTGCAAGTTTTTTTGAAGTAGTAAGTATTTTCAAATAATCTTCAGTATTTTTAAATATGTGTTTCTAAATATTTTCCGGAATTTCAAAGAATTGTTGTAAAACATTTAATAAAAAATTTTCATTAAAAGTAAATTTTTTATATTTTCTAAAAATTCATAGTTTTCAGTATCTGAAAGTTTTTTTGAAGTAGTAGGTATTTTCAAATACTCTTCAGTATTTTTAAATATATGTTTCTAAATATTTTCCGGAATTTCAAAAAATTTTTGTAAAAAATTTAATAAAAAATTTTCATTAAAAGTAAATTTTTTATATTTTCTAAAAATTCATAGTTTTCAGTATCTGCCTGGTTTTTTGAAGTAGTAGGTATTTTCAAATACTCTTCAGTATTTTTAGGTATGTGTTTCTAAATATTTTCCGGAATTTCAAAAAATTATTGTAAAAAAATTTATAAAAATTTTTCATTTAAAGTAAATTTTTTATATTTTAAAAAAATTCATAGTTTTCAGTATCTGCCAGGTTTTTTGAAGTAGTAGGTATTTTCAAATACTCTTCAGTATTTTTCGGTATGTGTTTCCAAACATTTTCCGAAATATCAAAAAATTATTATAAAAAATTTAATTAAAATTTTTCATTAAACGTAAATTTTTTATATTTTCTAAAAATTCATAGTTTTCAGCATCTGCCAGGTTTTTTGAAGTAGTAAGTATTTTCAAATATTGTAATATATTAAAAAAATTATTGTAAAATATTAAAAAAAAAATTTTCAATAAAAGTAAATTTTCTATATTTTCTAAAAATTTACAATTTTCGCATAATTTGTTTTATAACTCTAACTCATTTGTTGTATTTGCATGAATAATTTCGTTTATAATGCCCTCTAAGGATGTCAATTGTATGGCGGACAGGCGTGGTTAATGCCCAATGAAGATAATTTTATTCGCAGATTTCCTTTAATATTTCTTCAAAATCCTGTATTCCTAAAACAAATTGTATCCTACGCTGGTCAAAAAAAAAAAATAGTGCTTACCTTCATATATATATGCTAAAATATGTATGTATGTATGTATGTATGTATGTATGTATGTATGTATGTATGTATGTATGTATGTATATATTCAAGTAAAATCGAAATCACTTATTTTAAGGATACAAAGCAAATAAACTGACAGCATCATAATAAATTCCAGACCATCAATCACTAACAACATAGTAAGCAAACCAAACCAAGAGAGAAAAGTCAAGTGAAAGAGAGCAAGGGAACGAACGAACAGGAGAACGAATGAGAGACAGATCCAAGTATCGTTCAATTTAAATCATGTTAGGGCAGTTACTTCTCCGCGGGTGTACACAACATAACGGCATCTCTCTTTCATGTCATACATAAATTGAAGGAGAGACGCTCTCTACGCCCTTTGCTCTTCGCTGATTTAAACAAAATCCACATGCATTGTCAATTGGAGCAAACAAACATACGCATACACACATGCACAAATGCACACCTATACATATACTTAATGGATGAGTGATAATAAAATTGTGCCGCAAGGTTCAATCGGAGCAGAGAGACTCTGGAGCTAGTTTTAGTGCGTAGGCACACTGGAGTGTAAATCATGTATGCTGTACAGAACGAGGATGCCAGTTTCTATGATGATATCCCCTAACTTTTCGTATAAAAAAAGAAAGAAAAATAATAAATATACATATAGATGTATACATACATACATAAATACATACACATACATATATGCGAAATGCATGCACACATGAGAAGTTTTTTTTTTAGTTACTTCGGCTGCCATTGTACTATAATATAATTTTAAGCGGAAACAACGATCTGGCAATATTTTTCGATAAGTATATATGTGTGTGTGTGTGTGTGTGTGTGTGTGTGTGTGTGTGTGTGTGTGTGTGTGTGTTTCCTGCGCTATCCTAGACTTTCAATAAAAAAAAGGAAACAAATAAATTTTGCAACAATTTTTCTTCGCTAAAAATTTGTCGTAATCGTGGCGTCACTTTTCTTCTTTTCCCGTCATAGCTTTGCCCATTGTTTTCCATCGAAAACAAAAAAAATCAGATATTCTCTTTTGTCACTACTTCAGAATTATGATGGATTTTTGTGCAGCACTTTTGCTTCATTCCGTGCTTTCCTCTTCCTATTTTGAAAATAAATAGTCGCTGCAAGTGAAAAGAAAAACCATTTTTTTTTCTTCCTCTCTCGAGTAGCTGAGAATTTTATTCGTACGTGCAATGTGCATTTGATATGTAAGTATTTTATTTGGTATATTCAGTGATGCTGCTCGCATTCAATCCATACTTATACTATTTATTTTTATATGCATTGGGTAGGTTTGCTATAAGTACATATTTATGTATTACATACATTTCTCTGGGAAATGTGCAAGCTTCTGTTATGGTTCGATTGAAGTGGAATTCTATTCGATTCGATTCGATTCGATTCGATTCGTTGCAATATCATTTCTTTTGCCCATAAGCGAATTTATTTGATTTTATTATTATGATTTTATGATTATAATGCATGTCTGATTGTGTGCGTGTGTGTGTGTTAGCGTGCGTGTGTGTTGTAAACGAAAGTCAGCCACTGAACGATTATGTGACACATGTACTCGTACACACATAATTCATATATTTTATGTATCTTCGATAAAGTTAAAGAATTTAAACTAAGAGATAAGATATTAAGTAGTGTACCTTCTAATTTGGGTATAACATATAAAATTTATTATAAACATATTGCAATTTGAAATTGTATCATACAAATATTTGTGCATACTCGTATATATATGTTAGTTTGTATGTAAATAAGTTTTCCTACAATGGTTCAACAAAGGCACACACTGAGCATTGAGGATTCTTCTGGGCACCGACGCATTCATGAGGAATATAATCAGTTTGTCTCACTTGGTTTTTGTTACACTGTTGCCACTTGACTTCAACTTGATCAACAATACATGTAAAGTTCATTTTGTAAGCATTCGATGAATAATGCCGAATTTTAATTGTAAGTTGATAGAAAGTGAATGAGCAGGCATGAATGTCATATATAAGTTGCATATTTCATTAAAAACAGATGAACAAATTTTAATAATAAAATTATGCATTATACATTCTTACACACACACACGGACACCCGACACATGAGCACATACAATATGTACAAAAGATATTCACCGCAATGTGCTCATATTAAGTACGAGTATGTGTAGTGGGTACATTTTGTGTACATATATTTGGCAATTTCATTTAATGCTCGTATTTAATATTACCTTCAAAAAATCTCATGCACGTACAACATTTTCGAGCAAACATACACACACACACACACACACACACTCTCTCTCACGCATATACAAGCCTTTTTTGATGCATTTCACATACATGTAATATGTACACATACAGTGTCGGACAATAAATAAGAACACCTTGTTCTGAAACCAAAAACATTAAAAAAATATTTCTAGGCTTATGATAAATTTAAAAGGTATTTACTTTTATTCATTTATTCCATAAGTTTAATTTTTTCTTAAAACAAAAACAAAATCAATACAATGTAAAAAGAGAAATTTAAAAGTTATACATAAAATCACATTTCGAAAGGACAAACAAAAAAGAACACTTCAAATTTATAAAATATTGACTCACATTGTTCGCTAATGCTAATATTTTGTAATATTTTGTGGAATAGCCTTTGTTAATTAAAACCGTCTTACACCTTCTAGACAAAGGATTCCACCAGAGACGCCCAAGTAGCCTGAGCTATGGAATACCACGCTCTTTGAATGCTTTGCCACAATTCGTCTTTGTTTTTAGCTCTGGCCCTGTCAATCTTCTCTTTGACAATATTCCACAAGTTCTCGATTGGATTAAGGTCAGGAGATTGTGCAAGCCTGGTCATAACGGGAATTCCATTATGGGAAAACCAATCTCGCGCAAGGATTGAAGTGTGCTTTGGGTCGTTATCCTGTTGCATTTGCCATTTCAGGGGCATTTCCCATTCAGCATAAGGAAGCATCACCTGAATCATCCTGAAGGATGTTTACGTAAAGAAATCTGTCCATCGTTTCTTTTATCCAATAGGCAGAGGGCCCACATCATACCAAGAGAAGCATCTCCATACCTTGATGCTTCCACCTCCGTGTTTAAACGTCGTCCTAGTAATATTTTGGGTTCCATTCTGCATTTTTCGGGCTAACCCAACGTTTGCCACTACTTCCAACAAGATTCACCTTGCTTTCGTCTGTCCATAACACGTTAGGCCATTTTATTGCATTAATTGAACCATCCCACTCAATTTGCGCTTCAGCGAACTCTATGCGACACTTTCGATGTCGAACAACACTTTTCGTGCTGTTCTCCCATACATTTTTTCCCCCACCAAAGGTCTCCTTACTGATCGAGCACAAATTTGAACTCCTGTGTCCTCTCTAATTGCGGCAGCTGCCTTAAATGGATCGCGTGCCGCGCCAAAATTTGTATGCGATTGTCATCTGGACTTGTAGTTTTGTGGGGCCTACCTCTCTTGCAATGAAATTTTTGAGGTAATAAAGATTGGTCGACAAATGTCGAGGATCTGCTAATAGTTTTAGCTATTTGACGGAAGCTTTGTCCCTCATTTCGCAGTTTTTTCACCAAATCACGCTCCTCCTTGCTGCAGTGCTTTGCTCGACCCATTTCCCATTTTGCTGTGACATTACGGAATAGTTTACATTTAATTTGTTGAATTACCCTCAAAATGCTACCATTTAAATGCTTACCAGTACAAATTATAAACAAATTTAAGTTTTCTTTTTAAAATATAAATTTTTTCGTCTGCTGTTCTTATTTTGATTGTCCGCCTTCGAATTCTTCGCTTCAACTTTTTTGTTTGGGAATCCCCAAAAAATATTTGAATGTAGTGTTGCCACCTAGAAATTTATATAGTATATGCCATACCATTTTCTTCTCTACAAAAATTGTTTGTCATAAGAAGTCCGATAAAAAAAAAGCAATTGAAGTTTTATAGTGCAAGGTGTTCTTATTTTTTGCCCGACACTGTACATATATGTATATTGAGCATATGTGTATGTGTGTACTAAATTTTGCAACTAAGTAAATGCAATTTTGTGCTCTACTCTATACAAATTTCGTTTGCTCGCCTCCTCCATCCAACAACAAGAGTACAAAAGAAATGAAGTAAAATGAGAAACTTCTCTCTCCATGCTTGTTGCTTTACTCACGTGTGTGGGTGTGTATGAGTGTGGTAATGATGTTTGTGTGGATTTTGGTTTTTGTATACATTTTAAGTACAGCCAAGTGATCCCAATCACAATTGGATTTGATCCTCTCTTTTTTCACTCCTCTCCAAAGGTATTTAATTTTTTTGATTTTCTACGATGAACACTGTTTTGGTGTCCTTATTCTGAAGCAGAGAAATTTTTTGATTATTTACTCGAACATATCGAGGCTTGATTGCCTTGATTTATCGTAAGCGCAATTTTATCCAAAAACTAGTGGATTTCCCAAGGGCACGAGTGGGCACGCACTTCAGAATCTCCGAACGCGAAATTTTTAATTATTCCAAAAATATCATCCATTGAATTTGAACTATTTTTACAGATGTACATATGTATTTATGTTTTTTTTTAACAAAAGGTCTGTCAGCGGTAGTCTCTGAAAAATATATGAGGACCTGTAAACTGCTTATGAGTTTTACATAAAAGTTTTGCATTTGCTCGACATGAATTTCGTAACGAGCACGTTTCAAATATCAAGCGTCCCAGTGCGTTCAACATTCTCTCCCCCCTTTCTCCGCCTGTATTTTCTCTCCATGTCAATGACTTTAGGTTAAATTAAGTGGTTGTCTATCAAGGCACACTTAAGCCAAAGATGATCCATTCTAATACCGCGTGAATGTCTCATATACCCTTTGTAAATGCACCATGATTGTAACCAAGCCATTTGGTTTTATGCAATAAGTGTTTTTTTAGAGAAATTTTTCTACAGATTGCCAAACTTTACAGAACGGGAGGCAGTGAAAGATTGATTCCTCCTAATCTTCGTCTTCGCAGATGATACAGAAGTCCTTTGAGGGATGTGCAGTGATCAGTTATTACTGCCATCACCTTATGAATCTGGTTTCCGTCTAGGGATGTTGGCTTCCTAGAATGTTTGGAATTATACTCTGACCATATCTGCTTAGTATTTTTGCATGTGGGATCAGTCAATCATATTACTTTTGCTTAATTTATAAACGCTGTGTGAACTTCGTACTAGCAAGTAGTCAGTGGTATACCCGAGTAGATTTAATAGTGTTAGAGCGGGATTGTTATACCCAATCTAGCTTGTTGATCAGCTTTGTTGTTGTTACGCATATCACTAAGACATGAAAGCGTGCAGTTTCTCGGCTTTTCAATAATCCGACTATCTAACGCCACCTTGAAGAACATTTATATACTACTTAAGTAGAGATCTTATGGCAGGTTAATATATCATTTATTATTTCCAATAAGTTTAGCCTGATAAACGATAGGGTAAGCTTAACCTCAATACCTCTCTCTCTCTCTCTCTCTCTCCTATTTGATTTGGATCGTATAGCATAAAAATACTCCACATCATTTTGCTGGTAGGGCCTCGGAAAACGAATTCAACGACCGAAGTCCCTCTCTCGTTTTTATGTAAGCGGGAGAACAGGCAAATTTCATTTAGAGAGTGCGGCTTTTGGTCTATCACATCCTCTCTTGAGGAGAGGAGCATTTTCTATTTTTTCCCCCCCAAAAGTAGCAAAAGAGAGTGTAGCAAAAGAGAGTACTGATTTGGAACAAAAGACAGTACAGATTATCTTTTACTTTTTCTATTCTCTTTCTCAGTGTAAAGCTCTCATTTTACTGCGTGCTCTAAATGCAATGTAAAAAGCGAAATGGATGCTATCAAGTTAAGGTATTTGTATTGTTTGTTTAGATTAAGGCACATGAAAGGAGTTTTTTTGGTTTGGGATATTTTTTCCAATAGGGTGCACACATACATACGTACGTACTTAAATATGTATGCACATATGTATGTAGTTGGTCTATACAAGTTGAATATAAATGGGTTTTCATTCAGAGAGCTGCACGTGTATATGTATGTAATTATACTGTATGTAGGATTTTTTTATGTACCATATGTATTTCAGTTATGCACAGAGTTCAAACCCAGTAGTAACAAATTCGCGTTCCTTAAAAAAAAGTAAGTACTAAATGAGCAAAGAATAACAACAAAACCGAATACTCAAAAAATATTAACAACAACAACAACAACGACTGTTCATTGCAAACATTTTATTCAGAATGTGCTGGATTGGGTCGTTGGCTGCTATTTCTTGTGCCACTTCTTGTTGCATAAGTTTTCGCGCTCAGGCAAACATTCGCACACATTTCTTTTATGGTTCAAGGATACACTTTTGTGAACAATATACACATGCAATACATATATATACATAAGTATGTACTTGTATATACGATTACTGGCACATATATTTTTCATATGTACTACAAGTATATTCACATATGAATTTGTATAGCAGCTCATTCTGATATTTTACTTTAGGCCTAAACATAGATTATTCATGTAATTCTTTAGGTAGGCTACTACCCTTTCATCTACAGATCTCCACAAAACAAGAAAAAAACAACAACAAAAACTAAGCATATTTTCTCTTTTGTTGCCATTTTTCATAAGTGCCTGATTTACTAGATTCTTGCTACAATTTTAATATTAATTCCTTTAAAAGAATAAAATATTCTTGATTTCGAAGGAAGTTAATATTTTGTTTTTGAATCTTATTTATTCACGATATTCTACTTGGAATATTATTTTTAGCTTAAGTTCCTATTAGAGAATTACCACGGGTGGGGTTCAAGAATAAGACGAGTTAAGTTTTGTGAGTTTCAATAATGACTGGTTCTTTATTTAATTTGTTCTTATATTTATACTAGATAAGTTTGTTTACATTTCTTTATGTTTACAGATAAGGTTGTAATAAAGATGACGTAATGTTTACTCGAACGGCATTCTTTTCTTTGTGTTTGGGTTCATAACTATAATGACTGGTTCTTTATTTAATTTGTTCTTATATTTATACTAGATAAGTTTGTTTACATTTCTTTATGTTTACAGATAAGGTTGTAATAAAGATGACGTAATGTTTACTCGAACGGCATTCTTTTCTTTGTGTTTGGGTTCATAACTCCACCCGACGAAGATGAAATTCCGGCTTCTGTAGGGAGTAAAGGAATTTCTACCATAATTTTGGTATTTTTAGGTTTGTTTTTAACATGAATGTGTAAAATTATTAAAATTATGATAAGTATAATTATAAAGGTTGTGATAGAGTAAGTAATTTTTGAATGATATTCTAATTCTGATATAAGCTTGGTGTTTACAATGTTTTTGTAGCTTAAGGTTTCTAAGTTTATAGGTAATGTATTAATTTCTGTGATATTTTTTATAGAGTTTGGTACAATTATTGTATCTTTGTATTCTTTCTTGTTATACCATTTGTCTAAATAAATTTGACAATTTTCGATAGTTAATAAAGAATTTCCTTTAAGAGTTAAAGGGTATTCATTGCAAGTTTGATTGACTTTTTGGTTTGTATTTAAGGTAAGTATAATATTTGTTCCAATTTCTATAATTTCTTGTTTATCGTTAGTTTCAAAATTACATTTCATTTGATTTTGGGTAAAGAGGTGTTCTAAACATCCCTCTGTTACTTTTTGTAATGTTTTTACATAGTTTGTATCGTAATATATAGTATTGTTTTTGATTAAATATTTCTTAGTTTCTAATATTAATTGTTTCTTATTTTTATTTGGGATAGGTTGTATATATAATTGTTTATATCTATCCTGGGTTAGGTTAGGTATTTTTATTATGAATATGATATCTGATTTGTATGTTGCTAAGTCCATTTCTATGTTTTCTAGTTTTGTTATAGTTATGTCGTATGTTTCTAGTTCTTCTGTGGTAAGTATGTCTCTGCTAAGAGTTCTAAGTTTTGAATTTAATATGAGTTCTCGTACTTGTTCTATTATCTTTTCAATGTGGTCTAATTCGTAATTTAATTGTAGTATTTTCATCATTCTTTCATGTTTGTCTGTTAATTTGTTGACTTGATCTACTATGTTTGTTTGTTTGTTAACTAATGTTGTTAATGTTTTTAACTGATCGTTAAAGTGTTCATTTATGCTTACTTGTGCGTTGGTTTGTTCTATAATATTATGGTTATTGTCTGTAATTATTTTAAGTTTTTGTTCAATTTGTTCCCTGTCTTCATTGTCCATTAATCCGTATATATATTTTATTCCTGTTCCTGCGATATTGATTAATCCGCGTTTATTCCTATATATGGGTATAATCTGTCTTAATTGTGTTTTTGTATGCTCTAATTGATGTGTTAAATGTGGTTCTGCTAAGGGGTATATTGTAAGGTCTAAGTTCATAAGATAATTTAAATAATCTGCTGCTTTAAATACGTGAAGTATTTTCGAGAAATTTTGTATTAGTGCTTTTTCTTCAAGCTGTATCATTGTATATCCATTTCCTTGGTTTAGGTCTGTTACTGTCAATTTTTGTGCGTATATTCCTTTAATAGTGAGGATGAGGAGGAGTATCGTCTTCCACAAACCTGAAATATCGTTTTTGTTTAATAAACTGGTCTTTGTGATACAAGTTTTTCCTAAGTGGGTTTTTTATCTTCTGTTCGTTTATTTGTATAGGATTTCTTATTTCTTTCGTTTTTTGTTCAAGTTTATTTTTGTCGTTTTCTTTCGTGAAATGAATGTCTACTGGTTCGTCTTTTCTGTCTTTATTTCTATATTGTCTGACTTTGTCTTTTGTGTCGTTTATGTTCTTTATAATATTGTTTTGATCAATTTTGTTATAAAAATGTAGTTCAATTGGTTTATGTTTGGTAGTACCGTGTGTTGTGTTGTTATAAGCGTTTACTGCTTGTAGTGCTAAATTAAAGTTATATGGTATATCTTTCATTTTTTCTCTGATTTTAAAGAGTCTTATGTTTTCATTCAATGTATTATGGAATCTTTCAATGTCTGAATTTCCTGTGTGTCTGTGTGCTGTTGTAAAATGGTAAGTAATGTTCTGTTTTTCTAGAAAGTCTTTAAAAGTTTCATTTTTGAAGCTAGTGTCATTGTCCATTATTAAGTGTTCTGGTTTTCTCATGATCAAAAAGAGTTCTGTATATGCTGCAATGAGCGATAATGACGTTCTGTCTGGGATTTCTTTTATGAATGCGTATTTAGTGAATTTATCAATTATTGTCGCATATATTGTCTGTTGGTTCATGTACCAAATGTCTATGTGGTAGATTTGATAAGGTTTAGTTGCTGTTTCTGTTTTTTCAAAGGGTAACTTTATTGGTCTGCGTTCGTATTTATATTTGCATATGGTGCAATTATTTATTAGTTTTGTAATTTCTGTCTTTAGATTGGGGTAATATATTTCTTTCTTTAAATCCGAATAAGTTTTCTCTATTCCTGGGTGATTATTATCGATTCTATGATGTAATGAAATTTTGTCTAACATAGTGTTATAATCTACGTCTTGTGCCTGATTTGTCGTTATCATTAATTTAGAGGTTTTTATGTTATTTACGTTTTCCTGTCTTTCTTTCCATTTTTTCTGTAACTTGTCTATATTTTCGAAATTTGAATGTCTAATCACTGTTAAATTATTAAGATTTGCTTCATTTAGTACTTGCTCTACTATTTGATCGTCAAATTGTTGATAATTTATAATGGTTAGATTATTTCCGAATTTCTTTTCCTTAATAGTCTCGTTGGTGTCATTTTGTTTCAATTCTATTTGATTCTTAAATGATTGTAAAGGTTTATCCGTTATAGGTATCCTGTTTTGTTCATCTTCCTCAGCTGAATGTATTGTCTGATTGTCGTCTAATAATTGTTGTATGATTTCTAAGTTTTCTTCTGTGTTTAGTTTGTCTGAAGTAACTGTAATTGTTTCTACTGTCTTGTTTTCTTCGTATTCTTTAATACTTTGCGTTATTTTATCTAATTCTAATTGTTTTAGAGCTTGTTTACTAGTTGAGGGTTTTTCTCTTTCTTCTTGATATTCTTTTTTAGTTTGATCCTGCCTTTCTAATTTTTCTTTTTCTAAGTTTAATTGTTGTATTAATTCTTCTGTTATATTTTTGCTTATCCATTCCTCTGTTAACGAGGTTCTATAAAGTAAAGGTTCTTTTTTTTTTCTATTAAAGTTTGAAGGTGTTTCCATATTTGGATGTTCCTCTTCTATGTGTAATGTTATTTCTTCTTTTGTCGTAAATGTTTCTCCGCAATATTTGCAATTTTTTAGTGCGTTCGTAATGTTGCATTCTTTTATCCTAGATAAAGCATCTGCTACTTTATTTTCTTTTCCCTCCACATGGTTTATATCAAATTCATATTCGTTGAGTTTGATCTTCCATCTGATTAATTTCTGATTTGGTTCCTTTAATTTGGATAGCCAAATTAGTGGTTTATGATCTGTCAAGAGTTTAAACTTTCTTCCGTACAAATAGTGTCTGTATTGTCCTACTGCCCATACTATGGCTAATAGTTCCTTTTCGATTGTCGAGTAATTAATTTCGTGTTTGTTTAAAGTTCTTGATGCGAAAGCTATTGGTCCTTTAGTTTGTGAAAGTACTGCTCCTAGTGCGTGATTACTAGCGTCTGTAGTTAAGGTGAATTCTTCTTCAAAATTTGGATATTGTAGTACTGTTTCTGACATGAGTATTGTTTTCAATTTGTTGAATGAGTCTACGTATTTTCTGTCGTTTAAATTAATTTCCGTTCCTTTTTTAAGATAATGCGTCATTGGTTTTGCTATTTTCGCATAGTCCGGTATAAATTTCCTATAGTAACCTGATAGTCCTAGAAATGCTTGTATTTCTTTAACTGTTTTGGGAATTGTGAATTGATTTAATCCTTGAACTTTGTTTGGATTGGGTTTAATTCCGTCCTTTGTTACAATATGTCCTAGAAATTCTGTTTCCTTTTTTAAGAAGTCGCTTTTATTTAGGCTAACTTTTAAGTTAGATTTTCTTAAGGTTGCGAATATTTTATTTAAACTGTCAATGTGTTCTTGGAGTGATGTCGAGAAAATTAGTATATCGTCCATATAAACTACGCATGTTTTGTTGATATATTCTCTGAGTACGTTATTCATCATTCGCTGAAAGGTTGCTGGTGCATTTTTTAGTCCGAATGGCATTCTTACGAATTCGAAATGTCCTTCGTTTATTGTGAAAGCTGTCTTTTCTCGGTCTTTAGGGTCAACTTCAATTTGGTAAAAACCTTTAGTTAAATCTAAGGTTGAAAAGTAATTTGCTCTTCCTAGTTTGTCTAGTACGTCGTCAATTCGTGGTATTGGGTATTTGTCTTCTCTTGTATTCATATTTAATTTTCTATAGTCTACTACTATTCTAAGTGAGGTTTTTCCTTCTTTATCTGCTTTCTTTGGTACTGGCCAAATAGGTGCATTGTATGGTGAACTGGAGTGTTGAATGATTCCTTGTTCTAATAATTCTTTCATTTGTTTACTTATTTCCTCTTCGTATATTGAAGGGTATCTATATTTTCTTGTATAAACAGGTCCATTATTTCCTGTGTCTATATTATGTTTTACTTCATTTGTAAAAGTTAGATCATCACCTTTGTGATAGAATATATCGTCATTTTGTACGATTACGTTTTTTATAGCTTGTTTTTCTTCTGAATTTAAATGTTCTAATCTTAATATACCTGGTCCTACTAATTCTTCCATTGAAAATATCTGAGGTAAGTATTGTGTATTATCTTTTATTTCTTCTGAATCTCCTTCATAATATAATTTGTATTTTGTTTGATTTATACTTATTTCATTAGTTTCGTAATCTATTTTACTTTTGTTTTGTTTAAGGGTAGTGTGTCCTAATATTCCGTTAAAGAATTTGTGGAATTTATAAAGTCCAAATGTAGTGTCAGAGTTTAATTTAATGTTAAGGTTTTTCATTGGTATAGTACAGGTGTGTGTTATTTGAAAATAACCTGATACTGATTTAATTTTCGTGGGGTTGGGAATTGCTTTAATTAAGTGTTGGGGTGCTATGTCATAGTCTAAAAAGTTTTCTGTTGATCCTGTGTCGATCAAAAGTCTACAATTTCTTGATTTTCCTCTGATGAGAATATAGGGGAGTCTGTTATAAAATTCGAGGCTGGTATTTGAAAATTTTCGCCCTGATAGTGATTATAGTCAGTTGTATTGTCTTGTTTGTATTGTAAAGGTTGGGGATACTTATTACTATTAATATTATTATGCTTACTATTGTAGTTTTTTGAAGAGTACTGTTGGTAGTTGTTTTGCCTTCTGGTCTGTTGGGTATCTACTTCCATTCTTTCTACTGGGGGTTGGTAGTTGTTATGTTGCTGTCTTGGTTGATATGGTTGCTGATATTGCTGCTGCTGTTGTTGAGGGAAGTACATCTTTGGTTGCCAATTATTCTTTGCTGGATATCCTTGTCCTGGTTGTCTAAAGTTGTTGTTTTGTTGGTAATTTGGTTTTTGGAAAGGTTGTTTCTGGAAAGGTTGTTGTTGACGTATAGTTGGTTTCCTTTCTTCTTGTTGCTTTAATGGATTTTGTGGTCTGGCTCTTCTTTCATCTTGCAAAAATCCATTTGATGCTAATTCATGGATTGCTTCTTCCATTGTGGATACTTTAAGTGCACAAAGTATAGTACGCATGTTTTGGGGTAAGCGTGTTGTAAAAACTTTTAATGCTGTTTGGATGTTTTTTGGTATGTCATCGCTGCTTCCTTCTTGTAAGCTCTTTTGGTTAAGCATGGCTAGTTTGTGACATATGAAGTTGTAAAAATCCATGGTGTTTCCTCTGTAACTTGCTGTTCTTAATTGTTCGTATAGCTGGTCAGCTGTAGAAAATCCTCCAAAATTGGTTGTTAACATTTGTTTTATGTCATTCCAGTTGCTCAAGTGATTGTGTATTTCTATAGCTCTTCTTGCGTTTCCAATTAGTTTGCTTTTTATTACGTTTATGCACATTCTTTGTGCTTGTTCATTGTATGATGACAATGTGGGTATGATGTCATCTACGTTTGTTAAAAATGTGGATAGGTCTTCCTTCCTTCCATCGAATGTTTGTATTCTTTCTATATATTTTAAAGGGTTTATATCGAGTGATCTTCCTGCATTGTTTGCTGCGTTCCTTAGATCATCGTTTCCTGGTCTTAGTGCCATTTTCTTATATTTAGTTTTATTCCTGTGGGAATCTTAATTCTGATAAGTAGAATTTATTTTACTCGTTGTTGAGTCTTTTTCCAACTGCGTTGCTGTTCACTCTGGGTGTTCGTACGTATGTTGGTTTTATTTGGAATCTATTTCCAAAAGTCACTGTGTGTATTTTTACTTGTTTTGATTTGCGTTCAAAACTGTATTTTTCACTTAGTCACTTTGTAGGTTGTTATTTACGAATATCAAACCGAATGTTGATATCCTACCGACTGCGCCAATTTTAATATTAATTCCTTTAAAAGAATAAAATATTCTTGATTTCGAAGGAAGTTAATATTTTGTTTTTGAATCTTATTTATTCACGATATTCTACTTGGAATATTATTTTTAGCTTAAGTTCCTATTAGAGAATTACCACGGGTGGGGTTCAAGAATAAGACGAGTTAAGTTTTGTGAGTTTCAATAATGACTGGTTCTTTATTTAATTTGTTCTTATATTTATACTAGATAAGTTTGTTTACATTTCTTTATGTTTACAGATAAGGTTGTAATAAAGATGACGTAATGTTTACTCGAACGGCATTCTTTTCTTTGTGTTTGGGTTCATAACTATAATGACTGGTTCTTTATTTAATTTGTTCTTATATTTATACTAGATAAGTTTGTTTACATTTCTTTATGTTTACAGATAAGGTTGTAATAAAGATGACGTAATGTTTACTCGAACGGCATTCTTTTCTTTGTGTTTGGGTTCATAACTCTACTTAAATTAAATAAATTCTACACTCTTCTCTTTAGCGTACGTGAATATTTGAAGCTGGAACGGCAAATTAATTCTTGTGAAATTACACAAAATATTTAACAAGTCTTAATGTAATCTCAATATAAGGAGCAGTGCAATACTAGGTGAGATTTACAGGGGACAGATTCATTACACTCTCTTAAGTTAATTTTTTCGGTTTAAGATCTGGTTTAGGATCTCTTAATGCAACCAAAAAAAATTAAAAATAACTTTAATAATACGCAGTTAATTGAAACACGCTTGTTTTGCGTTTCCCCCTTTAATTGCACCAGATATAATACGTTTTTCGTTCTAAATGTACTCAAAGTAGGGGAGAGAGCTGAGAGAGCCGACGTCGGGGTGGAGCTTTTCTCATATCAATGCATGGAAACTGAAAATCATAATTTTTGACAATGGCAACTCTGTTGTGACAATGTAAGAGTAGAAAATATAGAGCAACACTTTGTTGGTGAATAAACCGTAATTCATGCAATCTTCTCAACACATTTCACTGAGACTAAACCTGACTCAACTTTTGTACTCAAAGCAGGGGAAATAAATGAGAGAGCCGACGGCGGGGTGGAGCTAAAACACATGGAAAAAGTGATAAATTTCCACAGTAGTGAAACTTCGACATAAGGATCAGCTTTCAAGATTAAAATAATACAGAATATTACCACAACTATTCGTTCGAATAAAATTCTTAAAAGAATATATATCAAGATTTTCACTAAACACTAAAATTTTCTATTTTTTCGGTATTTTCACAATTGGTATCATTGGTATCATTTAAAAATTGAATAAAATAAACACATAAACCACTTGAGTTTTATCAATAATTTTATTTTACCCCTTTACCAAAACCAAACCAATACAGCCAAAAGCGATTGGAAAGAAAAGAAAAGAAGTAAAACCTCAACCCAGTAAACCACACACAATAGCTCAAATATCAATTGAATAGATCTACTGATTAGCAGAAAATAAATAAAAAAAATTTACAAAAAATGTGTTTAAAAAAGCTAAAAAGAAAATATAAAGGATGCATACTTTTTATATAAAATTTTGAGCTTAGCATTAGCTAAACCCTTTTTTTTTTTGCTTGCTTCATTCAACTTCAACTTTTACTTTTTTCGGCTTTTTCTCCTTTGTATAATACATGATTGCTGATTTGGATTTCGGCGCGCTGCGGTGGCGGTATTTTTTGACTTTTTCTTGGTTGAAATTTATTGCAAAGAAAAAAAAAAGTAAAAAGATCGAAATTGTGTGTCGCCTGGTAATATTAAATTGGCACAAAAATATATTTTTATATGCCAAGCAACAGCCGAAGGACATTTTTGTGAATTTCTATTGAATTGAACACGCACGCACTCACTTACACATGCAAATGTTCAAAAGCTTGAATGTCATGTTAAGAAAGAAAAGTGAATCGTAGAATGCTTCGGTGTGTGTGTGTGTGTGTGTGAAAATACAAATTGACAACAGTTTCTTGTTTTTTTCTTCTTGTTTTCTGTTGGGGAAACGACATTATTGGATTTAGGATGTATGTATAAGCTGATTATCATATTGAATGTCTTGTTGTAGCAGTTACTAGCACAACTACACACACACACACACAAACACACTGAAATATTTGCTCGGATTGTTGTTGCTATGCTTCACTTGAAATTATGTGTCTCTTATGTCTCATGTCTATGTGTGCATACGATTTGCATACATAAGTATGAGCGTAGGTGTGTATTTATGTTAAGGCGCCTATATGGTCTCGTACATACATATAAAATGGGTAATTGTGTTATTTGTAGGGATAAATTTATATCAAAATGCATCTTGAATAATATATACACATACTCGTATATTACT
Organism: Palloptera scutellata; assembly: GCA_958295655.1. NCBI lineage: Eukaryota > Metazoa > Arthropoda > Insecta > Diptera > Pallopteridae > Palloptera > Palloptera scutellata. Next base: position 37,341,664 of record OY282449.1, read on the forward strand.
TCATAGTTTTGCAGACGAGACAACATGATTACCTTGTAACGTTTATACGGGATAAAAAAAAAACTGGAATGGAAAATGTTGTGTTGGAAAATCGATCAAGTGGAAAAGGCAATTTAAATAATATACCTAGGTTTTTTGCATTAATACAATTTCAGAGGCAATAATTCAGTGTTCGTTATTCTTTGCCTAGTCAATAAACCTACAGGTAGATATTTCGTATTTTATTAAGTTATAATTTTACAAGGCAACTTCAAAAGCTAGAACCTAAATCATTGCAAATGCCATTCTCTCTCTCTCTCCCTCTCTCTCACACATAATTTTGCTATACGCGCACAGCAACTACAACATTCAGCGCTTGGGAAATTTTTATTTCGTCTCTTACTTTAGCTTTATATTTTAGAGACGATATTCACCTCTCATAAAAAATAGAGAAATGCTTAAGTAATTTTCTTGTATTAAATTTTCTTCAGAGAGAGAGAGTATCCAGCTCTAAAGAAATTTAGTACACTTTTTGAAGTGAAATTTCTTATGGGAGGGTAGTGAAATCTGAATCGGCAACCTTTGTGTGGCAAATTATTATATTTTGTTTGGCTCTCTATGGATACATGTAAAAATTACAACACTCTCTTTATTGCGGAATAAAACAGAAATGTTACGCTGTAACACATAGAGTGGTGCGGAGTCGAACGGCGCTAACAAAAGAGCGAGTAAATAAAATTAACTCCTGTAAGAACAACACGAACAGCACTATCTCCCTCTCTCTATTATTTATATATTTGCCCTAAAGGAATTTCTCGCAAATTCAACACATTCAACAAATTCAACAAATTTAACAAATTCAATAACAGTAAATTACTCTGAACTCAACTATTCGCTAATACGAAAATTACTCAATTGCTCACCGTCGACCGCATGTATACTACTGTGGGCAAAAAGTAGTAAGACTTTTTAATTTAAATTTCGCTCGGAAACCCATTCATCAAAATATTATTTTTTTAAGGTTGGTATGACTGTCGGTGACATCTGTGCCAAATGTCACATCAAAATAATCATTAGTGTTTAGTATACGCTTGTCTTTCTGAAGTACAAAAAGTGCATTCGGCGATTTTCACAATGAGTAAAATTATTCAACAAAGAAGTTCCATTAAATTTTGTGTGCGGAATCAAATTTCTGGTGCCGAAACGTTCAGAATGTTGCAAAAGGCATATAAGGCATCGGTGATAATTGCATGTCGCGAGCAAGTGTTTTTGATTGGTACAAATTGTTCAAAGATGGTCGAGAACGCGTTGACGACGAACCACGTCCAGGACGGCCATCAACATCAACTGATGATTAACACGTCAATAAAATCAAGGAATTGGTGCTCGAGAATCGACGATTAACAGTCTCGACCTTACCTTACTGGCATCGTTGGAATATCGGCAGGATCAGTGAAAACCATTTTAAAACATCATTTGGGCCTAAGAAGAGTGAATGCACGATTGGTTCCAAAATCACACTCACACTGCATTGGTTTTACGAGACCATTTTGCCTAAAATTCGACTGATATCGTTCCGCAACCACCCTATTCGCCTGACTTAGCACCGTGTGACTTTTGGCTATTTTCTAAACTCAAAAAACCGCTTCGTGGACCGTTGGACCGTTTTGAGTCAATTGAAGACATTAAACATGAATCGCTAAGCACATTCCGGAAATTGACTTTAACAACTGTTTCGAGAATTGGAAAAAACGTTGGCGTTTGGCACAAGTGTATTGGGGGGGCCGGGGGGGATTACTTTGAAGGGGACGAAATAGATTTGGAAGAATGAATAAAAAAATTTGAAATTATGAACAAAGTCTTGCCCACAGTAGTATGTACACATTTTTTTTTTAGTGATGAAAAGAGAAGCTACAGTCTTTCGATGTTTTGTGGTAGAACAACATTAGATGACATTGAGAGAGCCGACCGACGTTTCTGCTTATAATGAATGGGGTCGATCTCTCTAGAAAATTTGTTTCCATATACATTGTATGAAAAAGTCCGATCACAATACCGGCTCTCACCGTATTGTTTATGTAATAAACTTATAAATAACTTATGATACTATCTCTCTCATATTTAAAAGCGGCGAGAGGAATTTCATATTATAATTCTGAGTTGAAACTATTATTATTTTTAATTTAAGTTGGTTTTTTCGACAAGTAAGTAGCTTTTATATTTTTTCTTTGCATTGATTTAAATAAAAAGAATATCAAAATAATAGGACTAGAGGAAACTTGGCAAACATAAAAAACAGATTGATGTATAGATGTGAAACAACGCGAGTTCTCAAACTCTCACATTTTTGTTTTTTATTGATTGACATATTCATGTCAAAACAGATTTTGGCAAGATTTATATGAACGGTGATATATTTTTTGAAGAAAAAAGACAGCTGAGCCGCCAAAAAAGGTAAAGGTATATATAAATATAAGCAGCTGAGCTGTGAGTATTGAAACGTTCAATTTTTTTGTTTACACCTTTTCCAAATCAAGAAAAACATTTTTTTTTTCGTGAGAGCTGGCTAACGACCTTTTGATATAAAATGTGTCGCCTCCAATGGCAACCCTGGTTGAAGTATAGAAGTATACAAATTTTGTGAGCATAGAGCAAAAAGAAGAGAGAGAGAGAGAGACAAATATTACAGTTGCACTTACAAGTAAATGATGATGTGCAGTTATTAATTGCCCAACCACTTCAGAGGTTCAAACTGTGCGTTAAACAATTTTCTATAACAAATTTCTAGTTTCAAAACTAAAAGAATATTTCATTCTGTATTGAATCAGTGAATTAGGAAATTCTTTCAATTTCAAAATATGTCATAATATATAAAAAAAATTTATAACCGAATACTTACATACACTCGAATATAATGGAATGGAAAACCGCTTAAGTCCACCATAATATAGTTTTGTAATTTTTCAAGTTCAGATTCTTGATTTTCTCTAAATTCGTCAGTGCGTATTGCATCAAAGTTTGGAAAATTTTCGGCAATGGACTCAAGCAGACGAGTTCGGTAAATATATATCGACTCATATTGGACTTCAAATTTTTGTCCGCTTTTACACACGCCGATTTGGAGACGATAATTCTCACAGATTTTTTGTTAGTTGACGAGGGGGGGGACACGAAATTAAATGAGTCACAATCGTTCGCTTTTGACATTTACTTTTTATATCGTTCGCATGTCTTCACAATTAATACACGAATGCCAGAAGAAGCGAAAAGAAATTCAAAATCCGTGAGTCGAAATCGGTTGTGTGTAAAAACACTTGACGATGGAACAGAAGAGCAAAAGAGAATATGGAAAAAATTGTGAGAAAAATTTGGCAAAAATCGACGTTAACACACAGAACACTTAATAACACACATACAATGAACATACTCGTAGAAGGTAGTATTTTCTACTACTATTTTCCACATCTGACATGCCACCACTAGTGTTTACTACTACTATTTTCCACATCTGACATGCCACCACTAGTGTTTACTACTATTTTCTACTACTATTTTCTGCTACTATTTTCTACTAATATTTTCTACTACTATTTTCTACTCTTATTTTCTAATACAATTTTCCACTACTATTTTCTACTACTATTTTCTACTACTATTTTCTACTACTATTTTCTGCTACTATTTTCTACTACTATTTTCTACTACTATTAATAAAACTTAATAACACACATACAATGAACATGCTCGTAGAAGGTAGTATTTTCTACTACTATTTTCCACATCTGACATGCCACCACTAGTGTTTACTACTACTATTTTCCACATCTGACATGCCACCACTAGTGTTTACTACTATTTTCTACTACTATTTTCTGCTACTATTTTCTACTACTATTTTCTACTACTATTTTCTACTCTTATTTTCTAATACAATTTTCTACTACTATTTTCTTGTACTTTTTTCTACTACTATTTTCTACTACTATTTTCTACTCTTATTTTCTACTACTATTTTGTATCACTTTTTTCTACTACTCTTTTCTACTACTATTTTCTACTACTATTTTCTACTACTATTTTCTACTACTATTTTTTACTTTTACTTTCTACGATTATTTTTATAACGACTTTCATTAATATTTTCTTACTATTTTCATCTACCATATCCTACTAGTGTTCACTACTATTTTCTATTGCTACTATTCACTTTTTATTACTATTTTCCATTACTCTTTTCCTCTACTATTCTCTGTTATTATTTTTACTAGATTTAAAATTATTTCCAATTAGGTACTCTTTATCATACTTATCATAACTATTTTTCACTACTAAGTTTTTACTTTTACTATTTCGTACTACCATGTCCTACTATTTTCTACTACTCTTTTTTCATTTTCTAGTACTACTTTCCACTATCTACTATTTTCTTCTATTGTTTACTTCGTATTTCTTACGATTTCCTATTTTCGACTACTCTTGCCTACTACTCTTTTCCACTGATATTTTACTAATTTCCAAAAGTTGTACCAAGTGAAATTGAAGCTTTTGTTTGTACAAATTCTAAAGTAGAAGAGAAGTGGGTGGGTGATTGTTGGTCTGCTGCTAGGATTCCATAATTAGAAAGCTTTAGCAATTCCTCAACTAGTTCAACTTTGAAGGGAATTTCATTTTATTCGAGTTGCAATGATTCCTTGGAAGGACTCTACGAAAAATTTGTTTTTGGAGTCTGCTTCATTAGTATTTCAGCTACATATATTTGAGAAATTTGAGCCAGTAGGAGAATAATAAAAACAACTTATTTCCTAAATAAGTATGAAGGAATTATTATTAAATACCACGAAAAAGAGAAAAACTTAACTTGGAAAAATGCTCAAAGTTGTTTAATTCTGTTTCAGTAAAGACATGGCATTTCGTTACATAACGCACGAACATTTGCAGCTCGAGCTGATATTGTACCAATTAATGCATTTAGCAGGAAAACGAAGCAGAAGCAAACGCAAATTCCAAAAAGAAGTCACGATAATTAATCTTCCGTGTTGAAATTTTGAGGAGGAGCAAAGAAGGAGAAACACACTACAATTGCAAACACTTAGACGCAAACTGAAAAAAGGCCATAAAAATTGTACACTTACAAGGAAATGAAATGTAATGAAATGAAGAAAACCGGGAGGGGGCAAAACACCATCGAATTTAATACCAACTTAAGCTTTACCAAAGACGAGTTAGGTATAAGGCGGGGAAGAAAACAACAAAGAAATCAAATACAACAAGCAACATAAAAATATATTTAACGTACGCACACATGCGCGCATAAATTTAGGGAGCGAGATGAAAAAAGATTATGCGCCTAAAATGCGGCTATGATAAACGATGTTTAAAGGCGCGAGATGAACTGAGTGGGGAGACGCATCATATGCCATTAACTGTAAGTGCGAGAGAAGGGCGAGAGAGGAGATAGAGGAGAAGAGCTGGCGGCTGCGGAAAGCGGAGAATAAAAAAGTTGGGGTGAATCGCCCCAAAGGAGCATGGGGCGCAGTTGCTTATGAGATAACAATTCAACTTTCGTCTTCATTTCCTGGACATTTTTTTTGTATTCCTTTTTGTTGTTTCTTTTTTGCTCAACTTCCGTTACGCTTTAACGCGATTGCATGAGGTAAAAGTCTTCTCTCGATTATTTGAGGTGTTGGTGCACACGTTCTCGCACTCATACAACACCAAAACAAAACAAAAGCATCTTTCACACACACACACACACACACACACACACACACACATACACACACACACACATACACTCGTGTAGACCAATTCGTATGCTAAATTAAAATGATTGTGTGGCACTTCTCTTTCTGCTATTGTCTTCTTCTTCTTCTATTCTTCTTCTACGTCTTTGTTGCTGCCGCCTTGTTTCTAGCCTAAATTTCCGACAAGTTCTCTAACATTCTCTAATTCTTACTTTTGCAGAACTTGCTCGATGTCATCGCTGGTCTTTTGTTTTTGTGTTTGTTTCTGCTGTATTCTTTCTTTTGGTTTTTTTTTCGTTTGGTTCTTTAACGCTACGTGAGCGTGTTAAAGCTTCTAAATTAATTTTCTCGCACTTCAAGTTTGGGTTTTTTTTTGAGTTACTATTCCTTTTGATATTGGCTACCGCTGCTTTTGGTATATCTGCTTGTTTATTGCTCAGCTACACAAGTGTGCCGATAAATAGAAAATTGCTAACCGCAACATGCTGCAGAGGGTGTTCAAACGAAGGCAGCCAGTCAGTCTGTTGTGCGATCGACCTATCGCCTACTCACCGGTACAATTTAACAAAGGCAATAACAGGGCCGTTTCAGTGCAATTGAGTGCAGGTTAAGGTGAAATTTTGCATTATTTGCAGGAGAAATTGGTATAAAAATTGCGTAAAATAAATTTCGCAATTAATTTCTGTCCCAGATTTTGTCTGTTCTTAAGAGACCGAATTCCCAGATTAATGAAGTTTTTCTTTCTTTTGATGAATGTTTTCGCCGGCAATACAACCAATTTTTTTTTTTTTTCAATATGATGAAGCTTTTCATCAATACGATTGAGTTTTTCGTCAAATTTTGAATATCGTTCATCAAACCTCGATTCATTGAACTTTCATCAATAAAAAGTTTACATTCATCAGTTTAGAGACAGATTCTAGTGAATACATTCTTCAATATTATTATTCATTCATAAATATTATTAATCAATTCAGCAATATTATGAACTCATTCATTAATATTAAGGACACTTTCATCAATACTGTGATCACATTTGTCAATGTAATGGACACATTCATCAACATTGTAAACACCTTCAACAATATTATGGACGAGCTAGTCAATATTATAAACATATTCATCAATATTATGTACACATTTCCCAATTTCAAGGGCATATTGGTCAATACATGGACATATTCATCAATATTATGAACACATTTATCAATATTAGTAATATATTCATCAATATTATGGACGTATTCATCAATATTATGAACACATTTATTAATATTAGTAATAAATTCATCAATATAATGGACGTATTCATCAATATTATGAACATATTCATCAATATTGTGAACACATTTATCAATATTAGTAATATATTCATCAATATAATTGGCGTATTCATCAATATTATGAACATATTCATCAATATTGTGAACACATTTATTAATATTAGTAATAAATTCATATTCATCAATATTATGAACATATTTATTAATATTAGTAATATATTCATCAATATAATGGACGTATTCATCAATATTATGAACATATTCATCAATATTGTGAACACATTTATCAATATTAGTAATATATTCATCAATATAATTGGCGTATTCATCAATATTATGAACATATTCATCAATATTATGAACACATTTATTAATATTAGTAATAAATTCATCAATATAATGGACGTATTCATAAATATTTTGAACATATTCATTATTTTGAACACATTTATTAATATTAGTAATAAATTCATCATTATAATGGACGCATTCATCAATATTATGGATGTGCATCTATATTTCAAACATTGTAATCAATATGAGCTCCTTTATACATATTAGGGATATATTTATTAAAACATTCATCAATATTTTCGTTCTAAAAAAAATCCAAAATAATATTCACACTCATCATTGTTATGTTCATAATAATAAGTATATCAATATTATGAACAAATTCATCAGTATTACGAACTCGTTCATCAATATGAGAAACACATTCATCAATAGCATCATTTTGATTTAATACATTATTTATCAATATTACGAAAACAATCGTCAATATTATCAAAAAAAAGTGCATCTATATTTGAAAGACATTCATAAATATTAACAATATGTATATTAATTAATATTAAGAAATCATTCATCAATATTTTCATGTTAAAAACAAAATTACGGACATGTTTTGAACACACATTCAGCACTATTAACAACAGATTCATTAATATTACCAGCTCATTCATAAATATTAGAAACAGAATCATCAATAGCGTGGACACACTGATAGTTTTTAATAATACTTAAGTCAGTACCTATACAATCCTTATTTTGTTGAAAATCTACATAGTTAAATCCAATGGCAATCGTGGATTGCCAGAGGAATGAAGTCAACTTAGAGGAGAAATACACTGCCTGAAGTCTAGCAACCAGTATCAAGTTGAAACATCCCTGTGCCGCTCAACAACATTATTGCATAGTCACTGCATGGCATACGAGAACAGAATATGAGATTTGAAATACAAAAACAAAAACAATAAGCCAACTTCATAGTGGCGCACCCACCCGCAAAAAAACACAACGAAACGAAACGGAAATGCTTTTGAATTCAGTGCGTTTCGAATTAAATTAAATTCGTTAAGTTGCCGGTGCTATTCGTGCGCATCGTTTGCCAGCAGCAATAGCAGCAACAACAACAACAGCCAGAGTAGCAACGTAGAAACGGTGGAACGTGAGTTGATACAGCACAGCGGTAAAGTCAAGCCAAAGTGGCAATGCAGATTTAGGAATACATACAAAAATACATATATAAGTGTGTGTGTTTATGTATGAGAAGTAGAGAATGAGAGTGTTGTTCTTAAACGAGAACGCAGCAAGTGTTAGATGAAAAACTGAAAAGAAGAAGAGAAGCTGTAAAGAGATGGTGAAACACACTCACTGTTGTATCGGTATTAGTTTGGTAGATGAGTTGAACTAAAGAAGGTGTCCACAAGAGAGAGAGAGAGAGAGAAAGAGAGAGGGAGAGAGAGAGAAGAGAGAGGGATATACATTGATGTCTACTTTTATGTTTATGTACGTGTTTGTGTGGTGACCTCAAAAATTTCCCTTCATCTCATTGTCGTTTGCTATGCATTTTATATTTGTGTTTGTATATGTGTTAGTGTGATTGTCAGTGGTAGGTAATTCTATTTTGCTGTTTTTGTTGTTGTTAGCTTTTATGATTTTAATGAAATGACCAAATTATTTAGAAAAGAAAATGTCCCCATTGTATTATGTATTCTTATTATTATTATTTTCTCGCTATTGGTGTTTGGCTGCTGTGATGGTAGGTGTAAAGCCGTCGTAGAAACTTGTTCTGCTATAAAATCAGCGCTAGTTTTTATTATAATTTTTTTTTTCTTTTCTACGCTTAATATTCTTTTCTTTATTTATTTATGCTTTCTTTTCCTTTTTTAAAACTTTTCATTCTTGAAGTTTAATTTCCTTTTTGATTATTTACGCTTATGCACTACCAGATTTTTAATGGTCAACAAAGACTTTTCTCTCACTTTTTTGCTTTTTAACATCTATAGTTCTCTTTTTTTGTTTGCTACTTCTTCTAGTCACTTTTCGTAGTAGTTACCTACAACATTTTACATTTTAAGTAATGCAGATTAATACGGAATTAAGTACTTCATTTTGTCTCTAGGTAAGACTAAGTGGTCAGAAAATAATTATGACTTCGTGGAAAGAGAATATGTAGGTTTACATAGTTCAAGCGTGGAACAGGAATTTCGATTTTTCTGCTTTGGAAAAGGAATTTGGTGGTTAAATTTGTGCGAAGATCTAACTAAGCTTATTTAAAGATGTTTCTACCAATTTGGTTGGTTTGGAAATCTTTCAACTGTATCGCTGATTTCGACTAAAGTATTGAACTTAAAATAGTTTTTTAGGGAATTTTATCCCACACTTTTATCTCAAGCACACTTTTTCTTATTGATCTGACAGTCACTTTAAATTTTTCTAGCTATTATTTGTACTTCCGATTTCCAAATCATACCTACGCCCCCGAATCTAAATTATATTTTATATTTTATTACAGCATACTAATAAATCTGGGCAAGCTTTTATGAGGTTGAAAAAGGCAACCATAAACAATAAAAATTCAATTTAAAATTACGTACAATATTTATATTGACATAATTGTACCAAAAGAGTACAATTGTACCAACAAAATAATGACTGATCTCTGCTCTTTTTCGCGCACTTATTTATGTACTCGTACATATACCTATTAATTTTGTGAGCTGAGGCCGTGGTGAGCTGAGGTCATGAAATTGTTGTTGCACCCAACACGAAGAGAGAGAGCTTTTACTCACTCACGAAGAGAGAGAGCTTTTACTCACTCTCACAATGAACCAGATATACTCCGTGAAATGAACACCGAAAACGCCTAGTATTCAGGGAAGCAATGAGTTATTTTACAAAAAACTAACAAAAATGTATGCAAAATAGTACGAAATCATGCAAACCATTTCTTTCATTTGCAGAAAAGGCTTCAAATATTTTGGTCGCTGTGGTGTAGTGGTAGTGCGTTGGACTGCTACGCAGAGTGTCCGGGGTCGAATCTCGGCACAGGCAAAACCAAAAAGTAGAAAAAATAAATGCAATGGCAAACCTACAAGAGTAAAAATTGCTATGAACAGCTTTTCACTTCGCCGTTCGGATTCGGCATTAACCTGTAGGTCCCTTCCTTCCATTCATGTACAAATATAACACGCACAACATGAGTGGATGCGAAAAGCGAAAAGCTCGGCCTAGGCCCTCCATGGGCTGTTGTGCCATTAAAAGTAAGTAAGCTTCAAATATTTTTAGGGTTTAAAAGTGGAAAATATTCTTTAATAAAACTCAGATAAGTATTTATACATTATATTAGTGGTATTCACGATGTGATACAAAATAACCTTGCATCATTGTGAATTATTAACTTACATCTTAACATCTTAATAAAAGTGTTTAAAGTTTGTTTTTATACCATTTAATGTTGCCGTGGCAAAATAGTATTAAAAAAATATGCATTTCGACCAAAAGTAACAAAGAAGAGATGTTTTCGCCGAACAGCCTATTGTGGTACTCATTAATTTTGACGGTTTAAGGCGAATTCAGCGGCCGAGTGTCACTCACTCTCCTCTCATTTTTTGATGAGTTTAGTTTCAGTGAGAGACGATAAAACTGAACAAAAACACGAGAAGAGAGAGCGGCTCTCGCATGGTGAACCCGCACAATCAAATCTCCTGCGTAACAGGCAAAGTTAGTTAAAGTTCAAATATTTAAAACAGAATTCAGAATTATTATGTATTAGATGAAATCCAAGAGCTTTTTAAAATGAAAAATTTAAATTTTTACCAAAAAAACACACACATACACACACAATGTAGAATCTACTTCAACACTCCTTAGACACGCCTCGGTATCCTTCAGATACCGAAGAAAATCCTTCAAAATAACATTGAAGTGAAGACGTAAAAATGGGTAACACACACCGCATCGCATTCCATAAAAAAGAGACACGTCCTATTCTCACTTTACTGATACAAAGTATTCATCTCACAAACAAAAAATTCCAAATGACATTTTGTCACATAATTTAAAAAACAGAAAACAGCAGTAAGGAAAAAGGCGAACTTAATTAAAGAGTGGAAATAGGAAATCGATTTTGCAACGATTAAAAGAGAAGAAAAACAACACTGCAGCGAGACAAAAGCGAAATAAATGGAGAGAAAGAGCGGAAGTACGGTAAAGAGAAAGGGAACAGTAAAACCAATGAGACAGCAAGTGACACCAACCGCAGAAAGACAAAGTGGTTGGGCTGGCTGGCTAGCTCGGAGACTGATTGAAGAATATCAAAATGAAATCCAGCAAAAGAGGCAACAAACAACACATAAACCAAAACAAAAAGAAGATATGCTGGACCGGAAAAATGGCTCAAACCGCAAACGACAGAAAAACGGCAGCAGTAGCAAAAAGTCGAAGAAAAAGAAGAGGAAGTAGGAAAATAAACTTTGAGATCGACATGAACTGACCTAACCTATTTCACACACACACACACATACACACTCACTCAAACACACACACACATAAAAGGTATAAGGCTGTGTGTATGTTTTCCTTATAACACTTTAGTATTTGCAACACTATCAATTTCAATGACACACACTCATCGACGGTGTTAAGCAGGTAGAGACTGCGAGAGAGGGAGAGAAAGAGAGCATCGTTATGCTCTGTACATGTTTTTATGTGAGTCCATGCAAGTAGGTACATATACATATACATGCATGTACTCGTATTCTGCTTGAAAATGTTGACATTGCCTGAGCGGATATAAAGCAAAGACTTGAATCGGATGCGAAAGTCTTTGAATAGTTTGGCAGCTGCTTGAACCAGAGCATGATCAAATTCGCTGAATACAGAGGAAATGAGTGCAATATAAAAGAGGAGGAGGAACAATAAATGTTTCCTTTTCTATTTATTTTTCATTTTCATTTTCCTTTTCATTTTCATTTAAATTTTTGCAGATTATGCAAAACAGAAATAGGAAAAACACACGAGATATTTTGAACTTTTAACTTAGGAAATGAAGTACCTAGTCGTGATTTAAAATATAGAAATTGGAATGGAATTTTAGACTTTTCAAAGAAGAATAGCCATAAGTCACTTCTGGTGTTTTAAATAAAGCTTCTAAGTTTCCATACTTTCCGAGTTTAAAGCAGAGCAAATGAGATTACCGAAAGAGGAATCATCTTTGCGAGAAATACGCAACTCATTTATGTGGAACTTCCATTCCTGATTGGTTTCTTCTCTAATGGGACAACAGTCCAAAGAAGGCCTAGGGCGAGTTTTTCGAAATTCATTAATGTTGTGTGAGTTATATTTGTACATGAATGCAAGAGACCTACAGTTTTCATGCTCTTTTACTCTTGGAGATTTGCCGACAACATACGATGGTGATTAACTTGAGCCATCTCAACCAAACTTGGTACAGGCATTTTTTAATAAACTACAAAATCTGGTTCAGAAAGTAAGGCTGGCTGATAAAAATAAAATACACGCAAAAACATCGAGCTCAGATAATTACCACACTCATCCACAAATAAATGCACAATGAACAAAGTATGATACTTGGTCGCTGAATTCGCCGTTACGTTATTTTTACTCTCTCACTCAAATGAAACTTCACATATGTGAAAATAAATATGAAAGTAGTATGTATGTAACACTCGTACGGTGAATTTGCCTTAATACTTGTTTGCCCAGTATTTAAATTGATCTGCCCAAAGAGCATATGAGGTAAAACTGAGAGAGGTGACGTCGACGTCTTTGATTGTGTTGTATGTATATGTTCTTATGAAAAAAGCTCTGCCCCGAAAACGACTCTCTCATTTTTATATCTTATGCTCTATGGTTTTAACAACACGATTGCTTTCATTTATTCTCGCTCTCGACTACATCATAACAAGTGTGAGCGGGTGTAGTGATAACTTCAATGTGTTGACAGCACAAATGAGGAGTGATGCTGCGTGGGTGTATCAAGAGGTGAGGGTTACAAAACGGAGAGGAAGGTATCTTTTTTACAATAACACATACTCCCTTTACCATTAGTCTCAAAACACTCTCTCTTTGGATTACAATTCGACAGCTTAAAAGAAGGTGAAAAAGGGTGCTATCTTCGTTGTTATAATTTGTGCTTTACTCTCAGAGCACTCTTCCCCTCTCTTTCGATTGCAATGTTTGTCTCACTATCACGAAAATCGACTAAACAAGTAGGTGCAAGAAGCATCAGTTCGATCTAAGAATTCTGGCAGTTCACTTTGGCAAGCAATGACTATACTAGAAGTTAAAAGCCAGTAAATAATTTCCCATAAACTAATTAAATCTTACTCATACGCCTGGGTACGCCAACATATCACAGCCTGTAGGTGGGACATCTTCTACCTCATCAACAATTTGCAAAAAGTAAACAAAGTCGAAGAAGTTTACAACAAAAGTGACAATGCAAACATCTTAATTGAGCATAAAGCCAAAGTCTAATAAAATAAAGATGAGTCGACGTTTAAGACATTTATTGACCCATAACACAGCACCCGCACCGTTCACCGCTACCCCACTCAGGTCCTGTTTATCCTCATGCTTATTTCAAAGACACTCAAACATTGACAGAGGCTAGCCAGCCAGCCATGCACTAACACTCAACTCAACCACTCGCTATTTTACAAGCAGACAGGTGTGTGCAGTCAGCCGCAACAGATGAAAACAAATGTCCTTCTTGCACTTAATGTGAGTATGTAGTGTGTGCTGGTGTATGTGTGTGTGTATGTGCGTGTATTTGAGTGTCATGCTTAAGCAGAACACATTAACGTGATGACTTTGATGACTTTGTTTATTATCATTAGTCAGTCAGGGGCACTAACAGGAACACGTGCACCCAGAAACGTAATCACACACAGCGCTTAGTATTCCTTAGCACACACACACACAAACACATACACACACACACACATACCCCCTCCAGCCACTTAAATAGAATACGGCAAAGCATTTCAAACGTCTTTTAAATACGCTGCACGTTGAGTGCTGTAAGCGTTTTCTTAAAAAGCCACATTAAAAATCCAAAGTTCCAAGCAAGCAACGTTCAAATGCGTTAAATGTGTGTGACAATTTATCTAAAAACAAAAACAAAAAAAACCAACAAAAAAACCAACAATAAAAAGCAAAACCGCAATATAAAAACTAAAAACGAAAACGTATCCAAAGCGCAAAGACAAGCGAAAACGGAAGAACTGAAGGAAGATGGTAGAGAAAATATCAACAACAACAGCAGAAAAACGAAAAAGAAAAAGAAGAAAAACGTTGACATAAGGACAGGAAAATCGCTTCAAGGATTTTCCTGTGCTAGCTTCCTGTGATGGATTTATAGTGATGTGCTTCCAGTATGTGTGAGTATAAGTATTTGCGAGTATGTGTGTGTGTGTGTGTGTGTTGCTGTAGTTTTAATGCTATAAGGATAATGATGTTGTATGTGTGTGTGCGTGTGGATGTTAGATATATATCAACGTGTGTAGTAAGTTTGACTTGAAAACTTGTTTTTCGTTCTTTCTGCACTTTTTGGGTTTTTTTTTTTGGTGAATTGAAGTTGCTTGGCATTTTTCAGTGTTACCATTAAGGTATGAGCATATAACTAGCAGGGCAAATAGGAAAAATAGGACAAACACAAGTAGCATAGATAACGCAAATCAATTGAATAAGCAAAACGTGACTGAACTTAAGTCAATTGCAGTGGTGTAACATGAAGCTAACACAGCTCCATTGCAGCTTCTGATTGAGTCGTATGTAATAATGTGAGGATATTAATGCGTACGTGGCAATATAAATTATCATTATACCGTTAACGAGCTGTAAAATATAATAGTTTCAGTTTCATGCAGGAGATGTTAACATTTACGACGCGGCACTAAGCGTATATGCGTTAAATATTAGGGAGAGATGTAGCTAGGAATCAGAATCAACTACACATGCACACATATCGTTACCTTAATGAAGAAAGGCCATAACTAATATTTATTTTTGAAAATATGCTTGCTGTTTTTTTTTTTTTTTGCAAATTCGTTGAATTTGTTGGTTTTAAGAAAAATGACATTAAGATAACGATATGTTTGCCAGTTAGCTGACTTACTTAACTCTGGTTGGAACGCTCTCAGTTCATTGGAACTACACGTTTTGAATCAATTTTACTCTCACTTGCTGGAAACCAATTACTAATCGCTCTATTTCGCTCTATTTCGCTCTATTTCGCTCTCTCTCCACCAGTTTACAATTAAGGCGAATTCACCAACCGAGTATCGCTCAATTTTTCCTTACGTAAAAGAGTGTTCCCGTCTACGTTGAACACTCTTGAATTTAAGTTAAATTTTAATTGCTATAATCCGCTCAGCCAAAAAGTAGATTTCACATTTAATTTTTAATTATCAAAAGCAGACAAAACTTTTGCAGCTTTAATTTTTAAATGGCAGAAGGAAATTTCTACAACATCAGTCACTTGACTATTGCCTTGCCTCTCCCCATCCATCTAGCTTCACTCACTTTTACTGCACTTGCTCAGTAAACTGTGAAATATTATAACACCGCGTTTCTGCTTTTTATTTTAATTGTTTTGTTTTATTTTTTTTTTTTTTTTTTACTTTTCCACTCCATTTTTCTTTTTCGATCTGCAAAAATGTGAAAGTTTCACATTTTTCCACTTACTCATTTTTGTACAACCAACCGCTCTCTCGCTCCCATTTCCATACACTTTAACACACACTCTCACGCAATAAGTGCGATTCTTACTTGTAATTGTTGTTGTTGCCTTTCTTGCGGTTTATTTTAACCGCTCTTGCTTGATTTCATTTTGGAGGAAAGGGAAGCAAAACTAGAAAAAAATCAAGCGAAAAATAAAAAGATGTAAACTATAAGAAGCAAAAGAAGAAGCAGAAGCAGACGAAGAAAGTTTCAATTTGAAACTAACAAGCGAAAGTTTAATGAACGATTTCAAGTTTAATGCAAGTAGTTAGTTGTTCTTGTTGTTGCTATTGTTAATAGTGCTGCATAGTGTTAGTGCTTCAGCCGCTCTTGGCGCTTGAGCTGCTTCTGGGGGTGTCTGTTATTCTAGTATTTTATCGCTTAAATGAAATTTCGCGTATTCACTTTACAATTTCGGTGTTTTTTTTTTCTTTCCTCCCTGCTCGTATTTTTCTAGAGCAATTTTCCCTACTTACATAACTACTGCTGCAAATATTTCTACTACTACATACTACAAAAACAACTACTTACTTGCACCGCTATTCGTAACTTTGTTGTTGTATGTTTAAGTACATAAGTAAGCGAGTGCTTCTTGTAGATACTGCTGTTGAGCGTTTTCATGTCTGTTTTCTTTCCTTCCATGTGTAATGGTATGTTAAATTTTTCCCTATCAATTTATCTTTTTATACTTTGTTTACAGACGAAAACTTTTCAGTATTTTTATTTTTATTTTTATTTTTTAATTCTTTTGGCAGAATTTTTCTTACTTTTCTCTTCTGGTTTTTTGTTTCTAGCAATTTAATTGAAATAAACTTTATGTGGGAATACACTAGAAAAACAAAAACACAAACTATTGCTTCTCGCATAGTCAGTCTCTGCTGATAATAACTTAAGCAAGTATGTGCAATGTCTAACTTTTGATGTGGTTCGTTTTCCTCTTTCTTTTTTGTCTCTTTTCATTTAAACAATTATTTTGTTTACAGAAGCAACTAAAATACTTTAGAAATAAAGGGTGTTTTTTTTGGAAGTGATATTTTCAATCTGGCAATACTTTTTCCGGAGTTGGTCTTTTTGACAGCTGTCATTTAATTTATGCTCAGTTTGGTTTGCCATTTCATAATGAATAGGCTTACTCTTACTCCTGAACAACGTTTGCAAATCGTGCAAATTTATTACCAAACTAATGGTTAGGTTCGTGGGACGTCCAATATTCGGTCAACATAATCGCCCAACAGAGTCGGTAATTCTAGCAACCATGGATCGGTTTCGCACCACGTTTACTCTAGTGGATAAAGCGCATTCTCAGAGATGCCGTATAGTGTGCACCGAATACGCTATTGCTGATGTGGAGCAGAGTATCGAAAGAGACCTAAATGAGACCATCCGCCTTCGCGCGCAACAATTGGAACTGTGCCCATCCACTTCATGGAAGATTTTGCGGAAGGATCTTGGTTTGCGATCTTACAAAATCCAACTCGTGCAAGAATTGAAGCCGAACGACCATCAAGCGCGTTGCACGTTCGGTGAATGGGCCCAAAACGAGATGGCCACCGATTCCGATTTTCACAAGAAAATTTTTTTTCTGTGTTCAGCGATGAAGCTCACTTTTGGTTGAATGGGTACGTTAAAAAGCAAAATTGTCGCATTTGGAGTGATCGTAATCCACAAGCCATTGTTGCGACGCTGTTACATCCTCAAAAAGTCACTGTTTGGTATGCTCTATGGGCAGAGGGAATTATTGGTCAATATTCCTTCAAAGATGAAGCCGGTCATAATGTTGCAGTCAATGGGGAACGCTATAGAGCCATGATTAATGACTTTTCGCTTCAAATACCTGAATTGGAGGATGTTGATGTGGACGACCTTTGGTTCCAACAAGACGGCACTACATGCCATACAGCCATACAGCCAACGAAACAATCAATTTATTGAAGAAAACTTTTGGTGAGCGCATTATCTCGCGTCGTGTGCCTGTGGCGTGCCCTCCAAGATCGTGCGATTTAGCACCGCTGTATTATTTTTTGTGGGGTTATGTGAAGTCGCTTGTCGCTACGCAGCCCGAGACGATTGACGCCTTGGAAGAGAATATTTGGCGTGTTATTACTGACATACGGCCTCAATTGCTGCAAAAAGTTTTCGAAAATTGGGCCTCTCGGCTGGAATTTATTCGAACCAGCCGCGGCGGCCACTTGCCCGAAATCGTTGTTAAAACATATTTGCAAATCATTATCTATATAATAAAGCTAAATTCTTGGCCATTACATTAAATTATATGCGTTTTATTTCTTCTTGAAAACCACACTTCCAAAAAGTTCACCCTGTATATGCAGCGATCCTGGAAAGAGCGAGAGAGCGAAATATTGAATATGAAAATGGCTGCTTTCGAAGTACGCAGTAGATTTTATTTGTAAGGGAGTGTCGTCAGGGTTGAGCCAGCGCGTTGTGTATTTCAACATTTTTATAGTAGCGTCATCTACGCGCGTAAGCAGTCAAACTTTTCTCGATGACAGAACATAAAATTGCAATTTGATAGAACGAAAATTGATAAAGAATTCGAAAATATTATGCAAAATTCATAGTAAATGATATACAAGTGTTATAAGTGTTGAGTTTTGAATAAATCACAAAATTCCAAGTGAAGAATGCAATCGCGTAACGGGTTTTTCATGTTACGGTACAGTACCTGTACAATGGTGGTTGTCGTTAAGTTTGTGCTAAAACAAATTGCCACGGTTGGGCTACCTTGTTTAGGCCATGGATGCATGAGTTCAATGCTTAATCATTTAGCGTGGTTATAAAATGCTAATATCGATCATTTTAAAAGTAAATTCTAAAAGTTATGCATTTTTATGTGTTTTTTTTTTATATCTTATAGGATCATATCTCGCCAAAAGCAAACGAGTGATATGATTCTAATAGCATTTCATGCAACATTTCTGTATAAACATTTATTAAATTCAATAAAGACAAAAATGATTATAATACATACCCTATTACTAAAAATACAGCAATCAAGGCTTTTTACTTCAATTCGAGGTCCTTTTCAATAATTTCTGCATATATATACATTTCTTCGATTATCAGTGGTGGCTCAACACTGACAGAATGGCTCAACCTTGACCTCAATTTTTTTTATTTTATTTTTACTTTTTAATTATATTCCCCAACAAACATCAAATTTAATCTTCAACGGAAATTATGAGCGCACTTCAAAGGATGGCTCAACACTGACGGCATTCCTTTACACAATAGAGCACATACGATAAAACTCAGAGAACTGACGTCGTGGTCGGCCTTTTTTCATAAGAAAGTAAGGGTATCGGCTAATGGCACTAAAATCAGAGACATCAATGTCGGCTCTCTATGTTTCATCTCATGAGGTCTGTTGATGTAGGTGCGATTAGAACGAAAAGAGTAGAGAGAGAGAAACTTCCAACAAGTAACTGTTTTTTTTTTATTTTGGTTATGTTGTTGTTGGTATCTAAAAATCATAAAGCAAAGAGCTAAGACCAGAGAGCAAGAGAAAGAGAGCGAGAGAGAGAGTAAGACAGGCAGGCAAATCAGACAGCAACAACTTTGCGCAAAACCGACTCACTTAGGTGAGTGGGGGAAACGTGTGCTGGTGCACACGAGAGACTAACACACTAATACATCTGAAAAAGTCATATTTTATATTTTTCGATGGCTTCATTGTTATTTTTGTTTTTTCATATGGTGTTAACGCATACAAATGGAGTTCATGTTTCCAAACATTGTCGGCTTGACTACTAATGCTCGTGTGGCCTTGAACAAATGTGCGTAAGGTTGTTTTGCTACACGCACAAGTGTTCTCTTGTATCCAGGGTTGCAATTTCATGCTTTCTATTTCCAACCTAAATTTAGTCGAAATTTTACGGAATCGAGCCTAATTGTAACTTATTCCAAAATCAAATCTCTTTTCATCCTAATCATCAAACTTAAATCTGCTGACATAACAGCTATCACACTTTGAAACTTTAAGACTCAAATGAAAGGAAGGTTTTGAATTTTCTCTGTTTTGGTTTTGAAATTCTTGGAAAAAATTTAATCCACAACTTCTAAGTCCACAAATGACCTTATACTTACTAACATAAATAAATCGTTAAAGCAGAATTGTTCCGCTTTTAGAATCCAAATTAAAACCTCGTATATACAGTGTCGGACAATAAATAAGAACACCTTGCACTATAAAACTTCCATTGATTTTTTTTTTATCGTACTGCTTATTGCAAACAATTTTTATAGAAAAGAAAATGGCATGGTATATACTTTATAAATTTCTAGGTGGCAACACTACATTTAAATGTTTTTCGGGGATTCCCAAACAAGAAAGTTGAAGCGAAGCATTCGAAGGCGGACAATCGAAATAAGAACAGCAGACGAAAAAATTTATATTTTAAAAAGAAAACTTAAATTTGTTTATAATTTGTTAATTTGCACTGGTAAGCATTTAAATGGTAGCATTGAGGGTAATTCGACAAATTAAATGTAAACTATTCCGTAATGTCACAGCAAAATGGGTCGAGCAAAGCACTGCAGCAAGGAGGAGCGTGATTTGGTGAAAAACTGCGAAATGAGGGACAAAGCTGACGGAAGCTAAAACTATTAACAGATCCTCGACATTTGTCGACCAATCTTTATTACCTCAAAAATTTGATTGCAAGAGAGGTAGGCCCCGCAAAACTACAAGTGCAGATGACAATCGCATACAAATTTTGGCGCGGCACACGATCCATTTAAGGCAGCTGCCGCAATAAGAGAGGAGACAGGAGTTCAAATTTCTGCTCGATCAGTAAGGAGACTTTTGGTGGGGGAAAAAATGTATGGGAGAACAGCACGAAAAGTACCAATGTTGACACAAAGACATCGAAAGTGTCGCATAGAGTTCGCTGAAGCGCAAATTGAGTGGGATGGTTCAATTAATGCAATAAAATGGCCTAACGTGTAATGGACAGACGAAAGCAAGGTGAATCTTGTTGGAAGTAGTGGGTTAGCCCGAAAAATGCAGAATTGAGCCCAAAATATTGGGTTGGGTTAGCCCGAAAAATGCAGAATTGAAAATTGAGAATTGAAAATATTACTAGGAAGACGTTTAAACACGGAGGTAGAAGCATCATGGTATGGGGATGCTTTTCTGGGTATGGTGTGGGTCCTCTATATTGGATAAAAGAAACGATGGACAGATTTCTTTACGTAAACATCCTTCAGGATGATTCAGGTGATGCTTCCTTATGCCGAATGGGAAATGCCCCTGAAATGGCAAATGCAACAGGATAACGACCCAAAGCACACTTCAATCCTTGCGCGAGATTGTTTTTCCCACAATGGAATTCCCGTTATGACCTGGCCTTCACAATCTCCTGACCTTAATCCAATCGAGAATTTGTGGAATATTGTCAAAGTGAAGATTGGCAGTACCAGAGCTAAAAACAAAGACGAATTGTGGCAAAGCATTCAAAGAGCGTGGTATTCCATAGCCCAGGCAACTTGCGCGTCTCTGGTGGAATCCTTTGCCTAGAAGGTGTAAGGCGGTTTCAATTAACAAAGGCTATTCCACAAAATATTACAAAATATTAGCATTAGTGAACAATTTTAGTCAATATTTTATAAATTTTTTTTTAATTGAAGTGTTCTTTTTGTTTGTCCTTTTGAAATGTGATTTTATGTATAACTTTTAAATTTAATTTTTTTACACTGAACTGATTTTGTTTTTGTATTAAGAAAAAATTTAACTTATGGAATAAATGAATAAAAGTAAATACATTTTAAATTTATCATAAGCCTAGAGAAATAGGTTTTTAAGGTTTATGGTTTCAGAACAAGGTGTTCTTATTGAATTGTCCCACACTGTATGCACCATTTCAAATTTAGAACCTACGGGAAGCTCAGATGTTTAAAAAGGCACTGAACTTTAAGGAAACTTATTTTTCGTACAGAAAAACTCTACTCGTTTGCTATAGAAAAACTCAGCGCTATGTTTAAAGTTAGCTCAGTTATGCGTGCTTGCATAGAAAAAATACATAATCAGTATACGGGCGATGGCGTTCTCGATTGCTTATAAAAGTAATTCAATTCCTAATCAGTCAGGTAAAGATAAGCTAAGGAAAAGGTACAACAGAAATAACTTAACGTAGAATTTGAAGAGGCCAGGGAGTTGCACAAGGGCTTAGCTAAATCAAGAGTGAAGCTTAATTAAGTGAAATGAAGTGTCAAATATTAAGTAGAAATTGTGAAAGAAATTATGATATAAATCTTAATTATGGCAATAAATTGTTCTTATATTTTTGTTCTGTTTGTTTCTTTGTTTTTGTTGTGTATTTCGCTTGGCAAATAAGTCTTTAATATATGTACATACATACATACATACGTACATACATACATATGTATTTATACTTACATATGTACATATGTATTTATGTATACGATTGTAATGTTGACACTCTTTTGATTTAAATACACGCACGCACATACAAAACTTTGAGCAGTGAGAACAGGGAAGAAGGGAGAAGGTTGAGCTGAGCTGCGTTGAAAGAAGTTGGAGGCATACAAATGATGCACACATAATTTGGTGCGTACTTCATTTCTTCATTTGTATGACATACACGATCACAAACATGCACACCTCCGAAGGGTGTAGAAAAAAAAAAAAAAAAAAAAACTATGTGCGTGCCTGCGTTCATGCGCGTGCCTTCAAGTTGAGTTGTACTCGTAGGTGTGGAGTACAAGTATGCATGTTTGTTTTATGATACACACACACACACAAACAGCCGATGTCGGTGACGACATCAGCCTAGTTGATGGCCGCAAGAGTTACTATCACAACACACAAACATGCAACAATATTAAATGAAAATAGCAGCAACATCAGTCAGCAACATGTTAAACTGATTAAAAAGTTGTTAATACTGTTTTTCATTTTTCACCCCATTTGCATACAACATACAACATACTATTTACATATTTACTTTTGCTTCTTGTTTGCCAGCAGCTTCTACGTACGCTGCCGTTTGCAGCTAATGATGAACGCCGCTCAGGGAACGGCGGCAATGTGGGCACTAGGAGCTCGCCAGCGACGTCGCTTTCCGCTTTGCGAACGCAGTGCATTTGTTGATTAATTAATTATTTAAAATGTGTTAATACGAAGCTTATGCTTGTTTCGCATTTATTTATTCAATTTAATGTGCGCCCAATGTTTGCCTACATGATTTTCCAATCACATTCTCTCCCGTTCTTGTGTTGTTGGTGGTGACTTTGTTATAGCAATATTACAGGAGCAGGTTCGTCCTTCGTCCATGCACGAATTGGTCGGATTTTTTAATTATAAGTTTTTTAATTCCAACAACTACAAAAAACACCTTCATTAAATACATACGCAGGCACGTAAGCATGTAAATAATAAATGAAAATAAAATGTTTGTGCGTTATTAATTTAATTTAATAATTACTCATTTTCGCGTACATGTGATGCCGATGAATATTGAATTGTTGGTTGTGCATTGAAGCATTGAAGCATTGTTTTTGTTTCACTGAGAGAATTTTTCAATTGTAAAATATGTTTACCGCATTCGGTTGCATTGGTAAGCAAATACAAAAAGGCATACATATACATAGAGCGAAATGAAAAAAGAGAGATAGAGAGAGAGAAATTCGGTTGCGTTGGTAAGCAAATACAAAAAGGCTATCATATACATAAAGCGAAATGAAAAAAGAGAGATATAGAGAGAGAAATTCGGTTGCATTGGTAAGCAAATACAAAAAGGCTATCGTATACATACTTAGAGCGAAATGAAAAAAGAGAGATAGAGAGAGAGAAATCGGCACAGCTCACGAACGGTTAATGCTAGAGCCCAAATATTTTAGAATTCATCTTAAAATAAACCGAAAGTAATTTTTAAAAAATTTTTGAACATATACTCAAACACAGTATTCCTACATAATTTTAGGAACCTGACAAGTATTTTTTGTTACTCCTATTTTTAAAGATATATACTTTACTTAACTGGCACTACAACAGATGATCGGTCTTGGCCGTTTTTTTTTTTTTTTTTTAATTCGTTGTCCTTTGGGCGTTTGCTGGAGTCGTCCACATTAGGGTGGTTAAATATCCGAAGCTTCGTTTGAGGATTCATTGGTGAAATATTTTGACGTGGTGCGTTCCAAGCCCTACGCACAACCATTCATTCAAGGCCATGGAGAAGCCCGCCGCACACATTAGTTAACTCACTGACGGTTGTCAGATCGCTATCCGGGGGGCGGCACGAGGAGGCTGTGTGTCGACTTGAAACGTAGACGCGCAAGGATGAACCATGGACGCATATATTTACATATGTATACAATAAATTAATCAACTTTAAGATGAATTTGCTAACAATTACATACGAGGTGTGATCAAGGATTGGAAAAAACGCTGGCATAAGTGTATTATATCTGAGGGGGATGAAAATAACGGTTATTTTTTTATCATACTTTACTTCACTTACTTTTAATGGCACAACGGCCCATGGAGGGCCTAGGCCGAGCTTTTCGCATCCACTCATGTTGTGCGTGTTATATTTGTACATGAATGGAAGGGACCTACAGTTTAATGCCGAATCCGAACGGCGAAGTGAAAAGGTTTTCATAGGCAATTTTTACTCTTGTAGGTTTGCCATTGCCTGCCAAGAGGTGGTGCCGTGCAGAAAAATTATTTTTTCTACTTTTTGATTTTGCCTGTGCCGAGATTCGAACCCCGGACACTCTGCGTAGCAGTCCAACGCACTACCACTACGCCACAGCGACCACTTTTTTTGATTATACCTCGTAGTTAATTATGAGTCGTGTTGTTGTTGCTGTTAATACACTACGGAACAATATCAACTAAAACCGACAGAGCCGACGTCGATGTTGACGTCTCTGCTTGGATTATATGCAGCCGATCCCCATACATCATTGAAGTGCAAAGAGCATAGACAACTTCTCTCTATCAAAATATTCTATGTGCTCAAATCCGTTATATTTACAAGCAAGAAACTGCCGAACATAACAATGCAATATGTTCATATAAAAAGTAAAAACCCCGATGTCAGTTCATCTCTCAATTGCGCTCATGTGCCCTATGATAAATATTACGACTGAGAGTGTAGGAAAAAAGTATGTATGTATGTGTGTTACTCGATCTGTGAATTCGCCTTAAGTGATTCACATACTATACCAAACACTTCATTCCTTCTCTCCTCTCCTGAACGCAGTCCATGCAATATCATTAACCCATATATGCTTCAAGTATTCCAAATTATTTCGTTAAAGATTTTTAACAGGAAACGCTTAACTTGAATTGTATGAGAGAAGACATAAATATAGATTAATCTTACTACGAGCCATACATTCGAAATATAAAAAGAAAAACAAACAAAATTTCTAAAAGTTTTCTCCACATAAGATAAGTTTAAATTTCAATAGAAAAGAACGTACAGCAGTGAAATTTACATATTTTCACTGCCCTGCACTTCTCCGCTCCTGCACATTCAGGAACTGAATCTGAATGTTTGTGTATGCGCATATGAATGCAGGTTGATGTTAAACTCCCAAATGGTAAATTGGGATTTTCGCCAACAATGGAATTGTAAAAAATAAATATTTTATTGCATGCCAATGATGTAAGCGAAGCAATGCGATTTCAATGCTATTCTCTATTCACCGAAAATTGCTTGGCAAAAACTATTTTGCTCGCTTGCTTCAGCTTTTGTTTTATTTTTGTCTTTTCACTTGTAGAAGAGAATGGATGTTTCTATGTACGGACCAGAGCGGGGAAGTTGAATTGAAATACGGAAGTTTACATGAAAAATGCGTAACTTTGTGATTCTGGTTTTGAGATTTTTTTGGCAAATACTTTTTTGTTAAACTATTCTAGATTTCAAGCATTGTTTCATTTAAGCATTAATTTTTCAGCTCTATGATTTTAGTTTAGAAAAATAATTGAGAGTTTATCACATTATATACTATTTATATATTATTTTAAACACTAGAGAATTCATTTGTCAACTAAAAACGTAAGTATTTCGTTGCACAGAGGGGAAAATAAGAAAGAGAGAGAGAGAGAGAGAGAGAGAGTATTGTTGTTGGTGTATAGAAATTATATGAAAACGTAGTAAAGACCAGGGAGAGATATTGTAAATACAACAAGTTTCTACCATAGAGCACTTGGGATGCAGCTGTGAGAGCTGACATTGGTCAAGGCTCCGCGGAGTTGTTTTTTTTTAAGTGAACTTTTATTTGCGCGATGGAAAAATTTTAGGGGTGGAAGTAAAACTGAAATACAGGATCTACTGAAAATATGTACTTAAGCAGCACCTACCGGATTTAGTGTGATATCATGTGAATTAAATTCGTGGTAGTGCATCAAATGCCACAAAATTAAGAGATTCACAATGTGTCGCAATTAATCTCCGAGTGGAAATGATCACTTACCTGATCAAACACTCTTCTTAAAGCTAACCTAACCTGTAATTTCACTCAATCCTAAAAGAATGCTCAAATTATTCGTATAACTTAATACATTTGTTTATCGCCGTGGTTGGAACGTTTTTGATTTTCCTTGCCATCCTAAAACGATTACGCACACGATTTTTCCCATCATACTGCTATTTTTCAATGTACATTACAAAAACAAATAAAGTTAATCTATATGTTATAAATTTCTGAAAACAAGTTGGACGTTATAAGTTTCACTTCCCTTTGAACTCTTAAACTCTCTCTCTCTCACCTTTTACTTTCCATGTAAGCCAAAGATGGGCGATGGGCAAAGAGCGTAGAGAACTTCATTCTTTCAACGTATTCCACATGGGATATTTTACAACCATTATGTAGGCATGCAAATAACTGTCCTACAATGATGTAGACATGGGGATCGGCTACATACAAGAAAAGCAGCGACGTCAACGTCGACACGGGCTTTCTCGGTTTCATCTCATATGCTCTAAGGTAACTGCATTCTTTGTTGCTGTTCGCTCTATGCTCACAGAGCGAAAAGAAGAAAGAGAATTCGAGACAGAAATCGATTTTTTAAATCAAAATTTAACCACAATTCCAAAAATAACACGAACATTATATTTCTCAATGCATCGACATATACAGACTCTTAAATCTTTTTACAAAAATAACTTTTAATATGTATGTATTTGCTTTAAGGTTCACCGGCAATAGCAACAAAAAGAAGAAGAAAATAATAAAAAGAATGAAGACAAATTTAGCAACAATTTATTTTGTGAATTTTATCAATTCATGGTCGAGCAACTTACTCGCTCTAAATAAATAATGTGCTTCAGAAGACATAAACGCAGGCACTCAGAAAAATGTATAAATTTCAGAAAATACAAAAAATAAAATATGAAGGCAAGACAAAGAGATGCAAAAGAAAAACTAAAGGAATCAGTCAGCAGCTAAAGAAACATTGAAAACATCTTTGAATAAAGTTTTATTTACTGAGAAATCCACTTAATCAAATTCCACAATCCCACAATAAACAAACAAAAATTGGTATAAAATCAAAACCAGAAAAAAGAGAAAGCAATAACAACAACAAGAAAAACATTTCAGACATGTTTAAAAAAAAAACAATCAAAAATATAAAAATTTATATGTAAATTTTCCCGTGTTCCCGCAATAAAAAAAATACAAACCTCCGAAATGAAGTTACTTTTTACCAAGCCTATTTACTTGTGGGCGGTGCCAAGAGCGCTTTTACACACACGCACACACACAGAGGCAGCCAGAGTCACCCATGAGAGTGCACTCTCACCCATACATAAGTACATTAACATATGTTTGTATGAATGTGTGCCTGTTTTATGAATATGTCTTTGCCATATATGCAAAGTTTTTCTAATATAGGGTTAAAGGGTTTTCTGCTGGGAATTTGAACAAGAAGAAGAGTCGTACTCTTCTTTTCTTTTTTATATTTTTATTCTTATAAGCAAATATTTATGTTTGCCGGAAGGATTTTCTAATACCTTAAGGATTTTGGGGTTTTTGTGTTGCTCTTGTTTTGTTTTTGTTTCAGCTGCAAATCTCTGCAATTAAAACACACACACACAATGAAACTTTTAATAACTTTTGGTAATAATCTCGGTCGGAATTGAAAGTAAAGGGAATTTCGGCAAACGAGTGCCACTCTATTTTTACTGTATAAATTCTGCGAGTAACCGAAAGTTTGCTATGTTGAACCATAGAGAATATGAGAGAGAGAGAGCCAGTGTCGATGTAGACAGCTCTGCTGGTATTGTATGGAGCCAGTGTTGCCAAAGCATTGCTTTTTCACCAGACATGGTGAATTATTTAACGTATAAAACTCGACAAATTTATTGTTCATTTCAGCAATTTCATTTAACTGACGATAAAATTTCTGCGTGTAAAAGTGCTCAATTCACTTTTTTTCGAATAGCTCAATTTCTAATAAAGATTCTGGTGGATTTTTAAAAACGCATTTTCGTTTAAATTGTATATAAATAACTGACTTTTCACTTCGCCGTTCGGATTCGGCATTAAACTGTATTCATGTAAAAATATAACACGCACAACATGAGTGGATGCGAAAAGCTCGGCCTAGGCCCTCTATGGGCTGTTGTGCCATTAAAAGTGAAGTAAATAAATAACTGATATAAAAGTTAAAAGTGTAGGGGAGCGGAACTTCCCTAAAGTGGGAGTTGCATTCGATTACACTAGCCGCAAGAGCCAAAAAGTCTACAAGCGTCTAAGCGTAAAGGAACGCTTCGATGATATTTTAAGCGTGTGCTTTCTTTAATAGTTGAGAGTTGAGAGAAATAATAATTATGATAGTTGATCTTAACAAGTAGTGAGCGATAAAGGGAGATTACCGTTAAATGAGTGATAACGTAAATGAAATTGAGTGATCTCTCTTTATGCATTACAGTGATGGCAAAAATATAGTTAAAGTAAATAAATGCGGTTTGCACACAATATACAGAAGAAAAATAATATTAACAATAACATAGAATGAAAAGTGATATGTAAATAATCATAATATCAGATAATCAGCGCCGTTACAAAAGGAATTTAAAAAATTAGAAGTTATTTTTAGATTTTGTGAGCTTTTGCCGCCCAACTATGAGGAGGTCTTAACAGCCATCGCTCCGCTGAAAAACAATAAGGCTGCAGGAGTAGATGGCCTGCGTGGCTGGGTTGAGGCGAAGAGCGCACAAAATGCATGTATTAGCAGAATATGTCTATGCAGAATATGGTCTGATGAAAGCATACCAAGTGATTGGAACCCCAGTGTACTCTGCACCATCCCCAAGAAAGGTGATTCCAAGATCTACGCCAATTACCATATCGAGCATACTGTGGAAAAGCCAGAAGCCCATCGTCAACAAAATGATTAGACCTTATCAGTATGGTAAATCGATCAACGACCAGATATTCAAACTACGCCAAATGCTGGAAGAGGCCCCGCGAGAAAATAGATCGACACCCACCATCTATTCGTCGATTATAAAGTCGATTATCCCTGCAAAGCTCATTCGTCTTTTCAAAATGACACTGACCAACACCACCAGCGCAGTGAAAATTGGGACATACCTCTTCGTGCCATTTAATACCAAACGAGTTTTCAGACAAGGTGACTGACTGCCTGTCGTGCGACTTCTTTAACCTTATGCTGGAGAAAATAGTTTGATCTGCGAGTATCGTAAAAACGCTCGAGCAGTCAGTGCAGCAATCTACAACCTGGAAAGGGAGTCTCGTCGAGTGGGTCTAGTGGTGAACGAGGACAAAACGAGGACAAATACCTTGTGTCAACGAGCAAAGAGTCACGGCGTCTTGGACAAAATGTCACTGTTGACAACTACACTTTTGAAGTCGTCAAGGATTTCGTACATCTAGGATCCAGCATAAACACCAACAATAATGTCAGCCTTGAGATCAAGTGGAGATTAACTCTTGGCAACAGGTGTTACTTCGGGCTCAGTAGGCAATTGAGAAGCAGAGCCCTCTCATGGCGGACGAAAATAACGCTCTATAAGTTCCTCGTCCTTCCCGTTTTAGTATATGGCGCCGAGACATGGACATTGACCATCAATGATGAGAGGCTGTTAGGAACGTTCGAGAGGAAGATACATCGTAAAATCTACTGCCCAGTATGCGTGGACGACGTGTATCGAATAAGATGGAACGATGAGCTGTATGAGCTGTACGCCGATACTGACATAGTCGAGCGTATAAAACTCCAGTGGCTTCGCTGGCTGGATCATGTTGAGCGAATGGAAGGAAGAAAGCGCTCCGGTTAGAAGGGTGTTTTATTCGAGCCACGGTGGAGGAACATGCTGAAGAGGACGTCCAAATCTTCGTTGGAAAGACCAGGTACAGGGAGACCAGACTGCACTTGTCTTGCTAATTGGCGCCAACTCGCGCATAGCAGAGATAGTGTGCCAACTAAGTAAGTAAGGGTTTTTGAAATTCAAGATATGGCAACCCTGTTTGTAGCCGATTCTGTTCATATGAAAAAAGTTTGACCTCGACGATGGCTCTCTCAGTTTCAATTCAAGTGCTCGATGAACCGAACGTCGTTCTTATAAATCGGTTCTTTCTTCTCGTTTTCTTATATAAACTTATTCACTCTCCCCCTCTCTCGCCTTCTCTCTCTCTCTCTCTGATTTTAACCTTTTCTGGTAAGTTAAATTTTTATTCGGTAGTGTAACGGCATGGCATTGCCACATTGAAATTTTTGGTAAAAATTTTTTCACAGCGAAAATTCGCTGCCCATTGAGAGAAAGTACAATACTCAAAATAAATAACATGAGCGAATGTAATAATTTCCGCTGACAACAACAATATCAAAGAAAAAGTAAAAAAAAAAATTTTAAAGCACAAGAGAATTAATTGCTGAAAAATCTGAACTTAGCCTCGAATTTCTTACAACTCTTTAATAAAATAAAAACGCAAAACTTTACTTTTAATTTTAAGCATTTGTTTTTGCAACACAAACATTCAACATCAGCAACCAAGGAGACTTTGCAATCACAACGATTTACTCCACTCCCCAACGACGAATTACTAACAAATTGTTCAGGTAAACACAACTGCAATCAATTTAACTCGAACGAAACGAAACGAAACAATTGCAACAATTGCAACAATTGCAACAAATTTTCTTTACATTTACATCAAACATACAGAGCAAAACATTTCCCGCTGGCATTAATCCATGACAATCAACAAGGAAGCACAGTACCATGCTCCATGCGGCACTCCTTGTGCCGATGCACTGCATAGTTACATACTTACTTATTAAGAAAAAAATCGTAAAATCACTTACCGTCTCCTTGCTATTTTTCGACTTGGATAGAACATCCTCAAGCCAAATCCATTGTTTTTCCGTATCCTGATTTTCATATTCGGACAATGCACTGACACGCGCACCATCGCTGCCATCACCACCAGCAGGCAAAGTGCTGATGCCACGATGGCCATGTCCATTGAAGCCATAGCCACCAAGGCCATGCGCTGCATTCCAATCGCCCGAATGCCCGACATGGTGCTGTTGCTGCGCCTGCTGATGCAATGAACCATGATGGTAATAGTAATTTTTATATTCTGGTGTATCTGGTCCATTGCCGCCACCACCAGCACTACTGCCACCGCCTCCGCCGCCGCCGCCGCCGCCGCCGCCACCGCCGCCCATGTTGAGCGGTGTGCGTTGCCGCACAGCAGCCAAATGGCTTTGCGAATATTTGGGATCGTGCCGCATGAAATTTGTATTCAGTGCGATAATGCGAAGGCGGCTTTTTGTCTGTTCAATCGAATAGTATCCGCCTGGGTAGAAAATAAAGAGAGATGAAGGAAATGTGAGAGAGAATTCATGAAATCAGTGTGTGCAATAAGAAAACTACAAATGTTCAAAGGGACAAAGGAAATTGAAAAGGGGGAAAATGCTGAAAGGGCAGAAAGGGGAGAAAGGGCAGAGAATGTAAAGACGGGGATAAAAGAATGAAATTATAGCAAATAAATCGACACACATACACAATTATATACAGTGATCCCCGGCAAATTACATTTTCCGTTTGAATTGTTTAAGTAGAAATATGAAATTTTTAATTGCAATTCTTTGGAAGCTGAATTTTTTTTGGTAGATTGCATTTCTCGTTTAACTGAAGCAGATATAATTGCGGGTCGCTGTGACGTAGTAGTAGTGCGTTGGACTGCTACGCAGAGTTTCCGGAGTTCGAATCTCGGCGCAGGCAAAATCAAAAAGTAGAAACAAAAATTTTTCTACACGGCACCACCTCTTCGATAGGCAGGCAATGGCAAACCTGCAAGAGTAAAAATTGCTTATGAAAAGCTTTTTACTTCGCCGTTCGGATTCGGCATTAAACTGTAGATCCCTTTCATTCATGCACAGATATAACACGCACAACATGAGCTCGGCCTAGGCCCTCCATGGGCTGTTGTGCCATTAAAAGTGAAGTAAAGTAAGATATATTTGCCGGGAGCTTTTAATCGACGGATTACTCCATAAATTTTCGTGTTTTTTACAAGCTGCAGAGGTGTATGGTAACTAGAGCTTATAGCATCTGCTGGCAGGGGCGTACCCAACGAAAACGCTCGGTGAGAGGGGCCCGTATAACTTTACTATGCCATACAATAAAAAGTGGTTTAGAGAGGAGGTTTAGAGAAGGGGAACAAACCCTTCCGCCCCCTTGAGAACGCCCCTGCCTCCTAGTATACGAGAAAGTATGCATATCTATCGAGATACATAGTTTCATTTGTCTGATGGGAATTTTTTTATTCGTCTGATTGCAAAGCTGCGTGGGCAGACGTTGCTTTATGGTAGATGTAGGAGAATATAGGGGAGTGTGGTGTTACATGGCATAAAGATTAAATGTTAAATATCTATGTGGTTGTTGTTGTTGTTGTTGTTGTTGTCTATGATGTTGTGATTTGTATGACTTTGGCATACTCGACACAATGAAACACTCACAGTGAATGTCACGTGTTATGAAAATTCGCCACCCATTGAGAGAAAGTAATGATTTCTGAAAGATTAAAGTTTTATGCTCCTCGCCCTCGTACCGCTCATACGTGTCCTTATTTGCCACCTGCATTGCAAACAACAGAAACATTTCCCGGAGCAACATGGAGCATTATCGTTTTGCTTGTTGTTGCTTTACCTTTTCTGCTATTCCTGTTTCAATATTTTAATCCAGCAGGCGTAAAAAAAAAAGTAACAAACAAAATGTGAAATCAAAATCAATATTTGCTCGAATGACTGTGAAATGTTTCTAGGCACATCATCATGATTACTACATACTCTGATGGAAATGGAAATGGAAATGGAACTGGAAATGGAAGTGCACAAGAAAAAAACAATAAACAATAAACAAGAAACAAGAAATTAAGATTAAATAAGCAAAAAGAAACAACAACGTGATTTTTAAGTTTTTGAAATGAAGATTGAAGATTGATTGATACACGCTTGAGTGATATGATTTTAATTATTTTCTACAGATAGAAAATAATAGTTGAGGAAATATGGAAAATAAGAAACATACATATGAAGAGAAATAGTCAAGGTAATGCCTTGGATTGGTGGTAGGAAGCCAACCAGTGCTGGACTCTCTCGGAAAGTAGTGCTTGAAAGGTCAGAAATACCTTGTTCAACAAAAGTTTCGTTTAAAGTACGGATTATGATCAGTAACGATTAGGAAGGAAGGACCTGCGCCGGATGGTGGGACTCATCACAGGACATATGACCACCATCGGCATCACCGAGGACCCGACCTGCACATCTAGTCTGGAGGAGGTGGACAGCGCAGAGCATTTTCTCTGCACATGTCCCGCCTTTGCCAGAACGAGATGGCGTATTTTGGCTTTCGATGGCACAGGAATGGACAAAGTTCACTCCACAACCCCTTCTGCGATCCTCTGAGATTTGTGAGAGAAACCGGAAAATTTGCGGAAGAGAACGTAGTCCCCCTATAACCCCTTTTTCAACTTTTTCTCTAACCCCTTACTTGCTGTCACTCCTTCTTCTTTTCCTAGGCCTTAAGCACAATGGGCTACATAGCCTGAGTGCTTGAGGAACTGTCCTGCACTCGTAGGTCAGGTTCTCGGCCTTCTTCACATCCATTCATCCATGATCACTGTGATTTTTGAGAGTTTCACGGTTAATTCTCTCAGTTCAATGTAAATGCAACAGTTTGTGTGCTGGTGCAATGACCGGGGGCTCTGGGTCAATGCATCTAATTCTGAACTGATTCTATTCAGAGGAAAGCATTATATACCAAATTTTGAACCACCCTTTTTAAATGGTAGATCAATTATCGTCTCCGAATAAGCCTAATCTAATCTGAGGCCTAATCCTATACAAGAAACTCAACTGGCGTGACGAACACGTCAGAACACGTGCATCAGCTTTCAATGGATCTACCTCAGCGTCAATCTCGGCTATAAGATGAACTTGGTTCATAAATAGTTCCTCACAAATCTTGGTCATGATGAGATACTGAGAGAAACTACATATAGTCCTTCATCGTCTCTTAACGTGACATCCACGGCATACACACTCCACCTTATATGGGTGTCTAGGCACAACGACATTGAGGGAAACTGTAAGACTGATTAGACTCGTTCTACTTGGAAGTACTCGCAGCATCTCACTTATCACTGACAATGCCGGTATATCACTTGCCAAATGTGAACTCTTAATAAAGAACCATCATTGACATATTGCAGGAAGCTAATGGTTAATAGATCCAGCTTGCGATATTACTAGACTTTTTTAGCCTATCCTTAAACAAAAATGCTTCCAAACACTCATAAACCGGGACCGGATCGACTTTAACAGGGTAGTTTCCATTCTTACCGGGCACTGTCTCATTGGGAAACACGCTCGCAGACTTCTGCAGAGGCCGTAGCAATTAAAAGGAGTTTCACCTACTCCGCAGTTGCCTTGCTCTAGCAGCACGCCGATATAAAACTGTGGAAGCTTCTTTCTATGAAAGACCCACAGAATTCGCATCCTCTGAAATCAGAGACATATTGCGCTTCATTGAAAGCAAAAACTGGTTTAATTACGGGGGATCGGAGGAAAACAACTTGCCTCAAATGGTATCACTCATATGGACCAATTGGTCTCTGTGTGTTCTTCTCGAACAGTTCCAACAACTTAACCTCAACGCTTATGTTAGTTAATGTAAAGTCACAGTGATTTTTGAAAATTGTATAAAAATTTCCAATGTGCTAAAAATCACTGTGATATCAGTGGCTACTATCAGCAACTGTTTGTTATGTAGCAAATACCTTTGAAAGCAATCACTGTTT
Organism: Palloptera scutellata; assembly: GCA_958295655.1. Taxonomy (NCBI): domain Eukaryota; kingdom Metazoa; phylum Arthropoda; class Insecta; order Diptera; family Pallopteridae; genus Palloptera; species Palloptera scutellata. Next base: position 37,377,032 of record OY282449.1, read on the forward strand.
ACAGTAAAATCACTGTGATTTTTGAAAGTAATTAAACGGAAAAGTTTTTATTTCCTAGAAATCACTGACTTTAGTCACTGTAATGTAAAAGTAACCAGCAATAGTTTTCAGTTAAAGTGACTTTTTTGTAGTTCTCAGTCACAGTGATTTTTTACATAATTGTACTGAAAATTTATTAAAATGTTAGTGAACTCTGTAATTTAATTATAGGTAATAAAGAAGAAGCAATCACAATTAGTAGCAATCACTTTTAGTAGCAATCACTATTAGTAGTCCTAAACTTAAATCACTGTTTTTTGGCCATTAGTCCAATAAAAATTGTCTATAACAGTTTTTGACCAAGCGACGTAGGCAGTGATTTGTCAGAATAATTGTATCGAAAATCTACATAAGATTGAAAATTACAGTGAATATCATGTAGTCGCTGTTTGCAGTTAACTCACTGTGATTTTTGAGTTAAACAAAAAACAATTATTCTATTAGCTAGAAACAACTTAAAGGCACTTCAATGTAATTAATCATATTTTGTAACGGTGATCAGTCACTGTAATTTTTCATTGATGTATAGAATATTTTGCAATGTACTAAAATTACTGTGATATTTCTTAAGTTTTAAGAAATCACTATATGTTGTTAAGTCGCTGTTATTTTTGAAATTTATTCCACGAAAAAGTTTTGGTGTTTCTCTAAATCACTGTTATTTTAGTCACTGCACAGTGACACAGTCACTACTAGTGCTCAGTTACAGGGATTTTTTCTTAATTATTACTATAACAAAATAAAACTTTGTGATTTAAGTTAATGTGATGTAAGAGGAGCAGTCACTACGTCTGATAGCCCTGTGATTTTAATAGACACAGTCTAAAGCACAGCTCAGTCAGGGTAATTATCGTGAATGAATTTAGTAAAAAATTTGCCATGAAACAGAAATCCCAGTGATTGAGTCAAAGTTTTACTCTAAAATGTAGTATCCACATAGAAATCACGGCGATTTCATGGAAGAAAGTAGATTTTTTTTTTGTAGAATTACCAATCACTATTGAAGCAGCAAAAAGGTTCCAGTTACTCGTCATTCGCTTCCAATAATGTTTGGTTTATATCGATTTCAATTTTAATTAAACCTCTTCAATTATGCAATCACAATTTCACTTTTCCTACCTTATTTCAGCTTATCTGAAATGCTCTTGTGCTTTCATTAACTTGAACCTTATAACAGATATTTGCCAGCATCTGTTGCTGCAACAGCACAAAGCCTCACACTGCCAACCATTCACTTACCTTTTTCAAATGTATGCAGCGCTTCCGATGGCAGCCAATGCTGCCACAATTCACGTATATGCCGGAAATTTGTTGTACCATCCTCGTGCCCCAAAACCGGAAATACAAATTGCGATGTAAATGTGCGACCCAATAAATCGGTTATGTTTCGTAATATTTCCAATTTCTTCTTTTCGAACATGGGATGTGCCGAATGTGATAAACCATCGCTGTACATAGAAGGTAATGAGCGGATGAAAGAAAGGAAGAGAAAATGGTAAAAAGTTAGTAAGAGTTGATTATAAATCAGTTGGGCCCACTCCAAAGCATGCGAGCGTGAGAGCATTTTAGACTTCACGTGTACTATGCTCATTTCCATAGAAAAGTAGCTCAGCTGTGCATGTGTACTGGGTCCACAACCTGTTAGAAATATATGTATATATAAATATATTGTGTGTGTGTGTGTGTGTGTGTGCGAGAGCGTAAATGTATACGTGTAAATTAAGGAGAGTGTAATGGCATAAATTTCTTACTTTCCCAATTTGAACAAGCGAGAAAACTTAATTAAAAAATGAGGCAGTGAATTCGCCTTTAAAAGCCTAACGGCAGATTTATCGACCAAGAGTCGCACTCTTTTTCTCAATATTTGAGTGAGTTTTTTTGTAAATGAGAGAGAGAGAGCAGAAAAACTTTACATAAAAATAGAGAAGAAAGCGCGAAACTCGAAAGGCGAATCCGAATTAAATCGAAAGTTTTTTTCATAAGAAATCTCAATGCTAGAAAGTTTTAATGAAATGATAGCAATGTTTTTACACTCAAATACCATCAATTATTAATACGAAAATATATTAAAGTGACACTGATCGATCGTGTGCTGAGCTGAGCTGAGTTGTATGTGCTTACAAACTTAATACATATATACATATGTACATATTCGTATGTAGGTACATACCAACAATTAATAATATTCCTCCCATTGTCGTTTATCCATTAGGCGCTCTTTGAGCGCATTAGCTTACTGTGTACCATATCCATACCTACATAAGTACATATGTACAACTCATATGTGTGTATGTATATGTATGTCAATAATTGAATGGGAAATTGAGGTAAACGGTTCATCAACCCATTCAAAAAGTCCAACGTCACACTTACTTACATGCATACACCAACAACTGCTGATTGCTGCATGTACATATATATGTAGAATATTCGTACGTATGTATGCGAGTACCTATGTGCGTGTATGTAATTAATGTATGCGTTATACTTGTCAAACACTTCACAAGCAGCTAATAGATAATGACATTAATTGCGTTTACACACATACACACACATACGTATACCCAAACTTAAGTATATGTATGTATTATCGCCTTAAGTACTGTTGTTTATAACAGAATAACAAATACTACCTTATATACATACATATTAGTATATAAGTATATACACACATACATACATACATACATACATATGTATGATTATGTATTTCGCTCACAGAAATGGATTATGTCAACATATTTGCTAATCTGTAGGCAAAGTCATTAGCGTTAATTGAAGACACAAAGCGTTTAGCTTCAAGCGCTGAAACCATGTACTTTATTTTCACTAGTAGCTAGAGAGGCAGAGAGGAAGGAATATATTTAAAAGGAAAACACTTTTAACTTATTTTTGTATTTATTTTTAAGCATTTCTATGTATTCTTTTGACACACAGTTTATTTGTAGATGTGGATTTTTTTTTTTTTTTTTTAAATTGTAATGATTGCATTTGTCACGAAATAACATTTAAATCTGGCAACAAATGAAAAGAAACAATATATTCTTTTACTTGTCGATAACAGTACTCATTCTTGATTGGCTTTCACTCAGTTGCTAACACTAAATCGCCCTCACCCTCATCTACTTGCCCTCACTTACTGGCTCTCACTTACTTGCTCTCACTTACTGGCTCTCACTTACTTGCTCTCACTTACTTGCCATCTCCACTCTTTCCATTTCACACTCCCTAATTAACACCCCGACTCTTCCCACATCAAACATTTCCCCTCCCTCCTCTCTCAAAAACTGCTACTCATTTACTCTCTCTCCCTACCTGACTCACTCTCCCCACCTGGCTCCCCTCAACCCCACAGTCTTCCTTCCACACTCATGTTTTTTTTCCCCACATTCACTCACTCACCCTGCCTCCCTCACACACTTTCTATTACTCTCTCTTTACATCTTTCCTCGCTCTTCTTCTTTCATTCCCTATATACTGTCAACTATGCAAGCATGTATTTGGCTGAAACATGCCACCGGCTACAGCAGCTTAGCCCAGGTATAAGTTACATTGATTGATACCAGTTTTAAATGCGCTTGAAGCGATTTCGAAAACGATGAATCAAGGCAATGGGAAAGTACATAGGTAATAGGCACACTTATAAATAAGTATGAATGTATTTATATAGCATTAATATACGTTTCGATAGCGCTGAAGCGTAGGCAACTCCCTGTTAGTAGTAAGCGCACCCCTCCCCCTCCTTTGTACTACAGCTCATACACTTTTGACATTGCCTGTCACAGCAAGGGAGTTCTGATATCAAGCTTTAACGGTTATCATTTGTTTTCTGAGCAATTTTTGGAATCAAATGTTGCTCAGTTTCTGAAAATGATCGCGTGCCAAAGTGTAACTTCATATTTCGCTTCATATTTGCCCGTTGGGTGTAAAGAGACCAACACACGCACATATTTAAACATTTACATGCTTATAAATACAAATTAAATTAAGTGAAATACGAGTAGCGCCGCATAATTTATTCATTGTACGTAATCAATTGCTGCTTGTTTCTTTCTTTTGTTGTACAGTGATTCCTTACTCGTTAATTGTAGCTCAATGCACATAAGCAGTACAAATGAATTTCATATAGAAAGCGTATTTTGTTAATGACAATTTCACTGATTTATAGTTCAATTAAATCCATTTGAATGTCTACAACTGGGAACATATTTGCGAGTCACGAGAAACTAGTAACTAATGATATCAACAAAATGTCCAACTATCAAACTTAATGAGAACAGTAATTAGCACTGCAGTGAAGACTTTTAAAGTAGTAGATTTTGGACTTCTAATATCTAATATCTGAAAACCAATACCCGATGCCAGACCAGAAATAATCTTTGTTGGCATAAAGACTTCATTGCGATGCTAATAAAAGTTTCTGTTACTGATTTATTAAACCCTTATGCTGCTTTCATATGCTCTTTGAACATCCTTTCACCTAAATCTCACAATCTTATGCTCATCACAATTTTATCACATGTAATTTTCAGTGAGTTGTATCAGAAATTGTCATGTGCAGGGCAATCGATTACAAAATGCATATTGTTTAATCAAAATCACAAAGAACTGAAGAGGATAATAACCTCCATTTTGTAGTTGTAGTTGTGGTCTTTGGTTCCCCTCAGCTCAACTTGGCTTTTTATGAAATTCTTTTCCTTCTTTTACACTTTTGTTTGGTCTCGTTGCGATTAACGAAACTGGTTAATTTCCTTTTGTAATCTCCTAAATGCATTTGCCGGTCAATATCCTGTTTTTTACAGTAGTTCCTGTTTTTTTGTTTCAACAACTGCTTCTTTGAATTTGCGTTTAATTTGTTGTGTGTTTTGTGAGTGGAGGAAAGAGAGAACGAGAAAAAATTATGAAGTTAATTCAAAGGTCACTTCAACTAAATGTGATACTCGTACTGCAACATCAGTGCCTGTGTAAAGAGAGGCACGTTATAAAAAGCTACTCTTCTTTCACTTGGCTCGAGTTCAGGTTGACACTGTTTAAACAGATTTTTCAAAGGCTTTCGATAAAGTATCAAGCGGATTTTGTTTTAAAGATGGGGAAATTAGGTTTTCACTCCGCTTTTTTGAAATGGATAGAATCGCACTTGCGCGATAGATTATTACTTTACTTTTACTTTTAATGGCACAACAGCCCATGGAGGGCCTAGGGCGAGCTTTTCGCTTTTCGCATCCACTCATGTTGTGCGTGTTATATTTGTACATGAATGGAGGGGACCTACAGTTTAATGCCGAATCCGAACGGCGAAGTGAAAAGCTTTTCATAGCAATTTTTACTCTTGTAGGTTGGCCATTGCCTGCCACGAGGTGGTGCCGTGTAGAAAAATAATTTTTACTACTTTTTTTTTTTTTTTTGATTTTGCCTGTGTCGAAATTCGAACCCCGGACACTCTGCGTAGCAGTTCAACGTATTACCACTACGCCACAGCGACCACAGCGCGATAGATTATGCTCATGCACTATTGGATTGTACGAAATATAAATCATTTGTTGCCTCTTCGGGTGTTCCTCAAGGTAGTATCCTTGGGCCGCTATTTTTTTTTATTGGATCATGCTTTCATAAATGCAATTATCTCTTATATGCGGACGATGTAAAAATATTTTTAAAAGTTCAATGTGTATCCGATGTTTGTGATATGCTAAATGATATAAATAGGTTAAATACAGGGTGCCTTACAAATTGTTAAGGTTTAAATGTTAAAAAGTGTTTTCATATCACTTTCTCGAAATTAAACAGTAATATTATCTCTACATTTCTTATTGCAAATTCTCGTTTAAAGGTAGTAGCAGAAATGCTGGATCTTGACGTTTTGCTAGACGACTCTTAATTAACATTTGTAAATCATTTGAATTACGTAATACCGAAAGCTTATGCAATGTTAGCATTTGAACGACGCAATAGTGACGAATTTAAGGACCCCTATAAGTACGTATAAGCTTCTATTTACAGCATTTGTGAGATCAAGGTTGGAATACGCGGCGATTATTTGGAATCCTTTTTCAGCTATTCATACAAATCGCCTTGAAAGGGTGCAGAAGACATTTTTAAAAGTTGCTCTTTTTTGCTTAAATTTCCAGGCGCCGATTCCTTCATAGAAGTCGCGATGTTTACTCATCGATCTGAAGTCGTTAGACGTCTAAGACGTCTTATTAATTCCTCAATGTTTGTCTATGATATCGTTAGTAGCAATATTGATTGCTCACTGCTGCTTAGCCAAATTGATTTTTTTGTTCCAATCAGGGCTACTCGTCAAACTAAGATTTTTTTTATTAAATGCTATAAAACAAATTATGCTTTAAATCAACCACTTACTAAGGTCTCTTATTGAATTTAATGAATTAGCTTCAATTACTAAAATTGACCTTTCTCTATCAAAATCCATGTTCAAAAAACTTGTAAATAATAATTACTTTTAGTTTTATTTTTAATTATTGTAAGAAATAATTTTTTTTTGTATATTTTGTAAAATACTCATCTGTAGATCTTATTCAAATCAATGGCTTAAATAAATAAATAAATGGAAATTATCAAGCTAATTAAAATAAGAGATAGCCCTCTCCGTAACTGTCTTTGCTCTCTGTATTCTTTTGTTCTAAATAAAGAGTCAAGAATACAAGACAGCAATCCTCTCTTGCTCCCTTCACCTACTTAACCACGCATTGCTAAATCATGACACTCTCTACGAACATCAGAAGTTTGACGTGTGTGTTTTGCTATTCGTGCTAACGGAACTTTGCATTCTCTTAAACTCTTTGACTCACTCTGCGCGATTAGCAATTGAGAAGAGTATTTACATATTTCTTTTCCTAAAACTTAGTCTCCTTTTACAATTGTCAACTATTGAAAGCAACCTTTTGAATTTGTAAGAAAGAGGGAGCAGAAAAGAGTACTAATCCCCTCACTTCTTTCAAGACTAAGAAGCTGCTCACACTAGTGCTCACTAGTGCAATCATGACAGACTCTGCGAGAGAGATAGGTGGAAAAGTTAGGTAGTAAGAAAATTATGAAAGTTTGGCGTCTCACCATTTTCTGGTTATGCCCTGTCCTGTGTGAGTAGCCCTTTAGAGTATTAACATAAAACATAATCAAGGCGGCTGCCGCTATCGACCAGAGAACCACACACAATCAAGTTGACGGCGATTAGCGATTCTATTGATTTCAAAATCCAAATTTATGTTTACAGAAAAAAACAAATGAAATCTATCAGTGTTTCTAATGAACTTTAAAAGCATAACTTTAAAAATTTTATAAAAATATGGCAAACAAATTCATTTAATTTAATGAAAATTTGGGAGAGTATGGTGTGTATGGTGTGTATGGTGTTGTTTTTGTTTTTCTTTCTTTCTTCCTTAAGGTTTCGTATGTATATCAAAAATGTGTCGTCGCTCCTATTGCTTTGAATGTGTTCATACATTTACTGGAGATGAAGTTGAAAGAAGCAAGAGAGAGTGAGAGAGAGTGATGTGCGTGCAAAAAGAGCACAGTTCTTATTGCACTATACAAAAGAAGCCAGTGGTTTCATTTCTATTCGGTTTTAAGCTCTTAAGGTACAACAAATGCATACAAAATATAAAATGATTTTTGTATGTTTCTTCGGACTTTGCTGAAAACAAATTCCCTACATTGAGCTTTCTCTAGTTAGATAATTTAATTTAAAAATAGTTTTTGTTTTAATCTCTATTTTTAGGTTAGTTTTAGAATTATTTGTGACTTTCTGCATTAAATTTAAATAAAAAATCAGCACAACTTGAACCTAAACTAACTTAATTTCTTTAATCTCAAAGCTACCGGGGGAAAACACACACAAAATTAACCGCACGCTTTGTCGAAAACTTTATTTCTTTTTTTTTTTTTCTTGTTGATGTTTTTCATTTTTCTTTTAGCTTTCAACTAAGATTTTATTGTTAATGATAATTTATGCACAAATAGCAAATATGCAGGGAGAAAAAACTTTTTCACTGCCAAAATAAGAGCGTAGCTTTTTTTCTCTTTTCTTTGTTGACACTGTGTTCTCTGCGGCCTGCTACTTGAAAGTGAATTAAGGCCGCCTTCCTGCTGCCACTTTTCTTTTATTTCTTAGAATTTTAATCAAAGCGCTAAAACGCACAAACACACACAAGCGAGAAAATCTTTCAGATATACATAGATACATACTCGTATATATGTATGTATGTATGTATATACATAAAGGTACTTACCATAAGTATATAAAACTGAGCTAACAAAGTTGCAAAGAAACACAAACAATAGTTGAAAAAAATTAACTTAAATTTGTTTTTTAACAGGTACACACACACACACACACACACAAACACCTAAACATACAAGTATGAGTACGAATAATATATATATATATATATATATATATATATATATATATACATATATTTCTGTATGTTTCCTCCCCCCAGTTGGACTTATTATCTTCCATGGATTAATTATAGAGCGCTCCAACACAAGCAATATATCGGTAGTGAAATGCAACTAAACAGCTTACATAAGTGTATTTTCTTGTCGGGAGAGCTTGTATTGCAAAGCTATTGCAACGTAATACATATTACACATAAATAGATACTATAGAAATATTAGAAAAATATTTGTCTTCCGAACAAAGACCGTACCTAATTCCAAGAATTCTTTAAAATTTCCCAATAGTTTTCCATTTGTAGTCAAAAATGTATGATAAAATGTTTTTCACCTTAACTCGAGTAAGCTTCTTATTGCTTTTTACCACTGACTCTATTTCCTTTTGTTCCAAAACCTATGGATTTTGTTCTTTTTAACATTACCGACCATTGCTGAGAGAGTAATCGTGTATTCAGAAGTTTCTCTCTCTTTTAATGGCTCTCTTACAATGAGCAATCGTCATTGAGGAAGGACACACGAGACCAGTTATGCTGCATAAAACTGAATTTCTTAAGCAAGAGGGAGAAACGTGTGGTGAAAATGAAAAACAGAAAAACAACCAACAAAGTCCCCTTAATGTGTCAAGTATTTTATCACATATTTTTTCACTGCAAATAACTAATTGGATCGAGTTTTTAAATAATACTTTGATATTATATATTATTTCAAGAATGGTCTTTGACCAGAATATGAGAACATTATTCTGTCCAGTGGGCAAGGAAGTTCGCTGCAGGGTAAACTGTTGCTGTTATAATCTCCTAAAAGACGCACCCTCTCGTTTACCAGGGCCGTTGGTGCAAACTTAGCAGCCACAACCTGTTCGAGGTAATCTTGCACTTAGAAAACACTTAGGATATAGAATGGGCAGCAAAAAAAAGCAAAACCCCCCACCCCCCCTAATCTGGGATATTTTGTGTCCTTCGAATTTGTTTACAGTACTGCATTCCAACGGTGCATCTCCCTGGTGTACCTCACTGGCGCCTGCCCACTCCAGCATATAACTGTGGCCTGGCCATGACAGTGGGGACTAAGTATGTCACGGCGAAACTTTGTTTCCCCTACACTTGTAGAGTTAATATGACAAAAAGAGTAGGGCGAAGAATAAGCCAAGGATCACTGTTAAGGCTGGACCACTGAACAGAATAAAAGTGCCCTACACTTATTGATAATCGTAGAAGGGCATGGGGCTGACTGACCATCACGTACCAGATGTCAATTTGAACTCCATAGAAGCAGGACCCATACTAAAATCTCCTTTAGATATTGGACTTATGGAAGCGAAAAATTGGCGCTTACGATAGATAATTTGTCTCGATATGAAGATATTGAGATCATTGAGCATACAATACAAGCAGCGACGTCGACGTGAATGTCGGCACTCTCAGTTTCATTTCATGTGCTCTTGCTCAATGATATTTAGTCATTTTGTTGTTGGAAGAGTGATATTGTGTTTTCTATCACTCTGAGTTGATACTTATAAAGGCTCTCTTATTTGAGCATACTTTATCTAGTTGGAAAAGAGCAAACACTTATTCGAACTATTCGAAAGAGTTTTGAAGCTGAAGCAACTGGGTTTCTAACAGTTCTCTCACCACCACAGATTGAAGGTGAAAAAATCTTAAAATGTTTAGATTTGCAGTTAAGGACAGCATTGCTGCTGTGGCAGTTGACCATTTTATGCCATGAATGTAAATTTTTTTTTGGGGATTTTTTTTTTTTTTGGTCATTCCATTTTTGGCACACAATTTTTCGACGTGTTTGTGTTTGTGTTTGTGTTTGTGTGTGTGTGTGTTTTTGTGTGTACTCAGTGTCGTGTAAATGGTTTCTTTTTTGTGGTGCCCCAAGAGGGAAGCACCTACACATACACCTAAGAGAGTAATCTTAACTCAATTGTACGTAGTTGAATGCGAATACATACATATTTATGTTATATCCAAGAGAGTGTGCGAGTATATGCGATTCTATTTTGTAATCCTTTTTTTATGAGTACATAGTACAAGTAAATGTATGTATGCATGTGTGTGTGTGTGTCTAGAGTGTATTTACTTGTTTCTATGTTTGTCTGTGTGTGTAAATTACTGCGTCACTTTAGATTGGCTTTTATTACTTTGATGTGAATTTGGTTGTTGGTTCGGATTTGGGTTTCTTGGTTTTTTAAGTTGGATTTATTTGTTTGCGTTGTTGTTGTTGTTGTTGTTGCTGGTACTGGTGCTTCTGCAATGCGGCTGCCATTTCAGGCGCTTACCATACAAACAATTACCATAAACGCACACACATACGAGCACATTCAAATAGTTCCATTTTACTTAATACCACTGCATTAAATGTATAATAAGTATGAATAAGTTAAATAGTTGCACTTAAATACAATAGTTTCCCAAATGAAATTTCATTCAAGCTACATACATACACACACACACATACATACATACATACAAACATACATATACTCGTATATACACTATTACATATGTACATAAAGGGTATTTTTTCTAGAAGTGTAGTTTTCAATCTGGCAATACTTTTTTGGGAATTAGTCTTTTTGACAGCTGTCACTTGATTTATGCTCAGTTTGGTTTGCCATTTCATAATGAATAGACTTAGTCCTGAACAACGTTTAACATTTGCAAATTATTGAAATTTATTATCAAAATTCGTGCTCCGTGAAAAATGTGTTTCGCCAGCTACTTACGTCCATTTTATAGTCGTCATAATCGACCCACAGAGCAGGGCTGTTCAGCTCATCGTGACAAAATTTCGCACCAGCTTCACTTTATTGGATATCAATCCACCAAATTGTATCCACAGAGTGCGTAGCGAAGAGAATATTGCTGCTTTATCCGCCGGTGTTAAAGAAGATCGCGATATGTCCACCCGGCGCCGATCGCAGCAATTGGGTTTGTGTTACTCGACCACCTGGAAGATTTTACACAAAGATCTCGGAATAATGCCATACAAAATACAGCTGGTGCAAGAACTGAAGCCAGGTGACCTACCACAACGTCGAATTTTCGGTGAATGGGGGTTAGAAAAGCTGGATGAGGATTCGTTCTTTTATCGCAAAATTGTCTTCAGCGACGAGGCTCAATTTTGGCTCAATGGATACGTAAATAAGAAGAATTGCCGCATGTAGAGTGAAGACCAGCCAGAGGCAATTCAGCAGCTACCAATGCATCCCGAAAAATGTACTATTTGGTGCGGTTTATAGGCAGGCGGCATCATTGGGCTGTACTTCTTCAAAGACGATGAAGGCCGCAACGTTACGGTCAATGGAGAAATGGGGAACGGTACCGTTCAATGATAACACACTTTTTTTTTTGCCGAAAATCCAAGAATTAGGCTTGGCCGACATGTGGTTCCAATAGGACGGTGACACATGCCACATGCTACTCTGCACGCGAAACCATGCATCAATTGAGCGGCGAATTTGGTGAGCAGGTAATCTCACGTTTTGGTGTAGTCAAGATCGTGTGATTTGACTCCGTTAGACTATTTTTTGTCGGGCTATGTTAAGTATCTTGTCTATAGGGACAAGCAAAACACGATTGCTGCTTCGGAAGCCAACATTGAACGCGTCATTGGTTATTGGTGAGATTCCGGCCGAAATGTGTGAAAAAGTGTGCCAAAGTTGGACCTTCAGAGTGGACCTCATGAAGCGTAGCCGCGTGCAACATTTAAGTGAAATTATCTTTAAAAAGTGAATGGCAGGAATTGCTTTGTCGATCCAAATAAAAATTTCATTCACTTTTGTAAAATTTCTGTGTTTTTTTCTTCATTTTCAAAAACTGAACTCTTATAAAAATCTTACTTTACTTTTAATGGCACAACAGCCCATGGAGGGCCTAGGCCGAGCTTTTTCGCAGCTTTTTTATAAAAATCACCCTTTATATAAAAATTAAATTGCATAAGCAAATAAATTGCTACATTTACAAAATGCGAATGAAACTTGCAGTAAAGTAAATTTCCTCCTTTGAAAAACTTAACCCATTAGTGTACGAGACGAACAAAAAAAAAAAAAAAAAAAAAAAACAAATATAAAAATAAAAATAAAAATAAACAAATTACTTTTTGCATTTATTTTTTTATGTATTCGTATATTTATTTTGTTTCCATTCTTTTGTTTTGTTTGTTTGCCGAGCACAGCGCAAACACTTTCGAAAATATACAGCGCTACCTTAATTCTTTAAAGGCCTAACACGCAGTTTTCAGTTTTCAGGGAGAAGCAAAAAACATTATTTTATTTTCGGTATTGTTGTGAAATATTATCACTTAAAGTAGAAACAAAAAGACGTAATTTGTTGGTTTATTGCTCCATAACTTTTGGCAGAGATCGATCCAGATGCGGACTCTCCCTCATAATCCATCGAAAATTCGACTTTGAACAATTTGATGTTAGGGCTTTAGCAAATTAGGGCAGCGATATGTATGCACGTAAAGGAAAAATATGCAAAAAGGTAAAAATAATTTTGTTTGTAAATGTTTCTTTCACTACGTAAATGGGTTTATTTAGTTATGTGTACTTCGCTTTTGACTCTCTTTCTACAAGATTTTAATTCTGTTTTGTAATTTTTTTTGTTTTTTTTTGTTTTGTTGTTTTGTTTTGTTGTGTACCACTTACCCCGTCCACAGCACGAATTCCACATTGTCGCCCTGACGCGACTTCATCGCTTTTGCCGCTGACTCAATTAGACTCCAAGGACTATCGCAAAGGTAATCACCAAAGCGTCCGGGTGAGCGTGTGGATGAACTTGGCGATTGTCGCTCGATGCGCCAGCAACCTGCAGAGAAAAAAGAAGACAAACAACATGAGAAAAGGACGATGGGGAAGAAAATATTTAAAAGAGTTAAGGGCATACACCGAAGATTTATTATTCAGAAGAGAAAGAACAAAAGCAGAAACTTGTATTTGCTACCTTTTTCCTACCAGTTAAAGAGTTAAAGAGAGTCAAAAGGACACATTAATATGAAATAGCTAAGGTCAGCTTGAATGCTTTAGCTACTACCAGGATAGAGGCTAGATTTAGCAGTTCAGGAAGATATGAACTGACCAAAATTTGGTCAATAAAAAATCTGAATAAATTCTATTGCTCTCAAAAAGAATAGAAGACAAGGGCATCACTCGACTACAGTTCGATACGATACCCACGAATTTTGAGTCAACTGCATTGCCTTACGGTCGCTGTGGTGTAGTGGTACTGCGTTGGACTGCTACGCATAGTGTCCGGGGTTCGAATCGCGGCACAGGCCAAAAGCAAAAAGTAGGAAAGATAATTTTTCTTCACGGCACCAACTCTTGGCAGGCAATGGCAAATCTACAAGAGTAAAAATTGCTATGAAAATCTTTTCACTTCGCCGTTCGGATTCGGCATTAAACTGTTGGTCCCTTCCATTCATGTACAAATATAACACGCACAACATGAGTGGATGCGAAAAGCGAAAGGCTCGGCCTAGGCCCTCCATGGGTTGTTGTGCCATTATAAGTAAGTAAGCATTGCCTTACGGCGAACCAGCCGCAAGGGTCTACAATTACTCGACTATATCAGACATTAATAGGGAGCAGGCACATTAAAGTCTCCGCATAGAGAAGGTGCCAAAAGAAAGTAAGGCGACGGGAGAAAAACCTTTTAAAACAAAGGTAAATTCTCTAAAAAAGCACCGACAATCGATCATTCCGCTTAAAAGGAATGTAAAAATTTTCTTTGTCTCTAAATTGGCACCACTATTCTGAGGTGAAGTTTGAGCGCGATCTGTCATTATTAGTTAGCCTACAGTGCTCGATTTTGCCAATTCATCTCAAGTGTGATTTGCAATTTTTACAATGCATAAAAATATCGAACAAAGAATTTGTCTCAAATTTGGTATTGCAAATGGAATTTCGTCATTGCCGAATCCGAATAGCTGAAAATATTACACAAGGCTTACAGTGAATCGACTTTATCACAACCACGAGTATATACGAGTATGTTCTAAAGCGGTCGATGTGTGGTGGAACATTTGCCTAGCTCTGCCCGGCCATCAACGTCTTCAACTCCAGTTAACATCAATAAAGTGAAGGAAATGATGACGGAAAATCATCAAACGGTAAACATAGGATATCACCTGGACGTTATGCCACGTTTGGAAGAGCAAAATCTTCGAATAAGTTCCAGTTTGTGGCTAGTATTGCAATGCCAGGCAACAAGATCTGAACTTTGTTACCTTTGTACATGAATTCACAGTACTTCGGTAAACTCAACCTCTTCGATAGAAATTTCAACATTGATCTTATTTCTTCTTCTTGTTTAATGTAACAAGAGCCCATGAAAGGCTTAGGCCTACTTCTATGGAGTTAAAATTTACAACTGGTTAAGGGCTTTGCTAGTTTCACCCTCCGAAGCAGTTTTCCTGTTTCTAATTGCACAATGCAACAGTTAAAATCCAGATGGGGATTTGAGAAGTGCTTGAGACTAGCTTGCGCTTGCTGATTACAAATATCGAGTAACCGTTAATGGTCGCTGTGGTGTAGTGGTAGTGCGTTGGACTGCCATGCAGAGTGTCCGGGGTTCGAATCGCGGCACAGGCCAAAATCAAAAAGTAGAATAATAAACAATGTTTCTACACGGCACCACCCCTTGGCAGGCAATGGCAAATCTACAAGAGTAAAAATTGCCTATGAAAAACTTTTCACTTCGCCGTTCGGATTCGGCATTAAACTGTGGGTCCCTTCCATTCATGTACAAATATACAACGCACAACATGAGTGGATGCGAAAAGCGAAAAGCTCGGCCTAGGCCCTCCATGCGCTGTTGTGCCATTAAAAGTAAAGTAAAAGTTAGAAGTTAGTCAAAATTTAACATACCTGTGAAACAAATCATACTAAAATATCTGAGTATCTGAGAGAAAATTACTCGTTATGAAAGTCTGAATAATTTTAACCTTACACCATAGAGCCTACTGGGCCCTCTTTCCCTCACTTTGGGGGTTTTTCGATAACCTTTTTTGTTTTAAATGACCTTTAAATATCCTCTAGACAAATGATTGAGAATTTCTTTTAGAAAAATAGCACCCATAAAAAAATTAGGGGATCTCCAAGCAACAAAAACGTCATTACCTCACCTCTTTCCGGTTATTGACACCCAGAGCCAAAACTCGAGCAGCTGCGACTTCATATTCATAATCGACCCCAGCGACCCCAAAATAGTCTAAAACACTTCTAAAATCCTCATTTGGGGGGGCAAAAAAGTTTAGTTTTGTTGCACAATGTTGTTGGAACCTGACAATTTAGTATCATTTAGTCTATAGTCTTCAAGATCGAGCAGTTGAGATGCTGTAAAAGAACCTTCTAGTTTGTTCAATTGGGTATACTTTGGCTCATATTAACTCCACGAGTGTAGAGGAAACAAAGATCCCATTATCAAGTTAAGCCGACAACTATGAGCCTGATTTCAACCAATTCCAATAAGCACGAGCTATTCAAAATTTGGGGAGGGGATCTTATTCTATTCCCCAGTCTATTTAGACCAAGTAACTACACTCTTGCTCGTACTGTTGTTGTAAAAAAATAGAAAATATTATATAAAGATAGTATATGAACAAAAACAAGAAACCAAGAAACGCTGAGAATAACAATATTTTTGTGGAAAGGGGAATGTTCGAAATTTCAAATACACCCGCTTAAGAAATATCTCTTTACATTTAACGATCGCATTTAACGATAGTTAAGATTGTCTGACAATTGTTAAGATCAAGTCAGACAATAAAGAACCAGAGATACTAATTCATTTACATATCGTACATTTATGTATGGTTAGTAGTTAGTGGGGCTAGAAAACAAGTACCTGCCCCACTGACACAACGAACAACGAACAACGTTCGCATTAAAGGTAAAGCATACAATTTTTGCTGATTCTATCAAAGTACCGAAGAAAAAAGGCTTCCCAAAATGTTGAGTAAGCAAAAGAAGCAATAATAAATGCAGTGACGGCAAAGACGGTGAATTTAAAAAGGAAATCTCTAGCAAGAAAGAAAATTAAAAATGCAGAAATTGCTCATCAGGGGCGGAGGAGCAAACAATCGGAGGAGCATGCCATCGGTATGAAGATTTTCTGGTATAACTTTTATAACTTTTCAGGGTCTCAAAATGTTGTCTTTTAATTCTCATCTACTTTACAACTTTTAGGGTTCTCTGAAATATATAAACGACCTATTGTATCACAAAGACCATTTACAGGGAACCGTGGTGGGTTCCGAAACGATAGTATGATCTGCCTGTTATACGAGCTTATTTTTGTTATTTTTTTGTTGACATTTTCATTTTCATTATGGCCTATTTATTTTTAATAAGATATTAAAATCCTTGACTGAGGTGCTTGCAATCAATCACTAGCTCTCAATATTTAGTTGCAACTGTATTTTGATAATGTCAGCCTTGAGATCAAGCGGAGATTAACTCTTGCCAACAGGTGTTACTACGGGCTCTACAAGTAGAGCCCTCTCTCGAACGACGAAAATAACGCTCTATAACTCCCTCATCCTTCCCGACCTAATATATGGCGCAGAGACGTAGAAATTGACCATCAATGATGAGAGGCTGTTAGGAGCGTTCGAGAGGAAAATAATACGTAAGATCTACGGTCCAGTATGCGTGGACGACGTGTTCCATCGAATAATATGGAACCAAGAGCTGTATGAGCTGTACGCCGTCACTGACTTACTCAAGAGTATAAAAATCCAGCAGCTTCGCTGGCTATGTCATCTTGAGCGAATGGAAGGAAGAAAGCGCTCCGGCTAGAAGGGTGTTTTATTCGAGCCACCGTTCAGGAACACGAAGAAGGGGATGTCCTAATCTCCGTTGGAAAGACCAGGTGCAGGGTAACCTGACTGCACTTGGCCTTATCAACTGGCGCCAGCGCGCGCACAGTAGAGGCGACTGGCGAAGCTTTGTAGAGGCGTCCAAGACCGATCATCGGTTGTAGTGCCAGTTAAGCAAGTAAGTAAGTAAGTATTTTGATAACAATACATCCCTCTACTTTTGCTACTAAAAATTATTATTACGAGCCGTTTTAGCTTTTGCTTAATAATTCTGCGATTTGCTCTTTTATTTCTATCACAAAACCGGTAACTGTAATATTCTTCTAAATCCCGCCACTGGCCCTTGAGACAAAAGAAAGAGAGAAACGGAAAACCCATGGGAGAATAAAATTTTAATTTGATTGAAACAATTGCCAACGAAGGTAGAAAGAGAGAAAAATATCCAACGAAACAATAAAATCGTAGTGTACAATGAAAATTATATAAAAATAAATGAAGCTCTGGTTTTTGGGGGGTTTTTTTTCTTATATTTTTTCAATTCGATACTTTTAAGCTCATTAAGTGTAAATTTGTGCAGTTACAAAACAAAGCAAAATAACTGCAATTGTCTGCTACTGTTACTCTTTATGTCTTAACTGTTATTTGGTTGTTGTTGCTGTTGTGTAAATTGCTGAGCTGGCATGTGTTGGGATAATGATTGCAGTGTTAAGTCGGTGTAAGTCTGTGTTTGATGGTGCTGATGCAGCAAACTGAGCTTCACAATAACAATTTGTAAACATAACACTCGGGAAAGAACACGAAAGAAAACAGAGTAGGAGAAAATAAGAAATATGCTACCTTACATAAATAGGAAATAAAAGAAACAAACAAAACTAAAGAGAGAGATAGAGAGAGAGGGAGAGCAGAAGAGGGAACCGTTGCAAAAGCGCTTTTGAACTCGCCGATTTTTGGCACATTTTTTTCTCCGATTTGTTCATACCTATATTCTCTTTTGTTCTATTGGCAAGAGCTTTTATCCACACCGATTTTGACCCAACGATATGGATTTCTTTCTATTCCCTCGGAAACAAACACGAAATCGATGAGTAAAATCGACATTATTCGGCGACTGTAAAACTGTACTTAGTCATGTTATCAGGCGAATTAAAGGAAGAGAGAAGGAGAGAGAAAAGTATAGGTCATAAGCCAGTGATGATATTGTTGGTGGAATTGTACTTTTTTGGTACAATTTGAAATCAGATATTACTTTGGTACTACAATTCCTGGTCCTATTCAGTAAAAATAAAAGATTATGCTTTAATTTGTTGGTGTAGAAGTAGTTGTATTTTTCAACCTCACCATTTATAAAATATATGAGAATATATAATATACTTAGAATAATATTATCAAATATATTATTTTTTAATATAAAATTGTAATCGCCGTGGCGCAGCTAGAAGTTTCCTGAACTGCCAATCAGGGTGTCCAGGTTCAAAACTTGGTTTAGTCTTGGCCTTTTGGTACAAAATGAAAGAGCTCACTTAAGATTTCTGTCATAAATATGCCAAGTAGTCTTAATTCTGATAAAGCTATTTTTAGTGTATTAAAACAAAGTGAACATCGAGCGAAAAGGAGAGGGTGAGAATGGTAGGGGAGCTCTTTCGGTTAGGCACGACCTTATATTTAGATATTGAAAAGACACTGAATATATCCCTTTGCTACTATTTTATACTACTATATTCTAGCACTCTTTTGTATTATTATCTACGACCTTTTATTCATTACTATATTTTTTCTATTACTTTTTTCTTTTTTCATTTTCTACTACTAATATTTTTTAATATTTAATAAAACACTGAATAATTGAGATATTGGCCTAAAATGTATTCCAGGTGTAACACACGTTACATTTAACTATGGAATTCGATATCGCTCATGTGACCTCCACGAGCACGTATGCAGCGATCGATTATCTGGAGCCAATTTAACACCACTCTTCCACACATATCGGCCGGAACGTTGGCAATTTCGCGTTCGATATTGTTTCTGAGCTCCTCTAAAGCTGTTGGCTTCTTGGCATAAACAAACGACTTAACGTAACCCCATAAACAGAAATCCAACCGCTTTAAATAGCATGAGCGATGAGGCCATTCGACCGAGATTACACGATTACCGAACTGCTCCTTCAATAGATCAATTGTTTGACCAACTGTGTGGCATGTAGCATGTGGCACCATCATATTATTCTTTCTTTTAATGGCACGACAGCCATTGAGGGCATAGGCCCTCCACTCATGTCGCATCCACTCATCTCGTGCATGTTATATTTGTACATGAATGGAAGGTATCTACAGTTTTTATGCCGAATCCAAACGGCGAAGTGAAACTGCTTTTCATAGGCAATTTTTACTCTTGTAGGTTTGCCATTGCCTGCCAAGAGGTGGTGCCGTGTAGAAAAATTATTTTTTCCTCTTTTTGCTTTTGCCTGTGCCGAGATTCAAAACCCGGACACTCAGCGTAGCAGTCCAACGCACTACCACTACGCCACAGCGACCACCATCATATTGGAACCATACATATATCACTGATGTCAAGTCCATCCAATTGTGATCAAAAATAGTTCAATGGCGAATAACTACGGTCGAATCGCACCTCTACCATCTCCACACATTGCACGGTCACCTTTGGTGGATGCAATGGAGTCGCTTGATGCATATGTTGGTATGATGCTGTCCAATATATTTTGCATAAGTATTGACAACTGAAATTTGCAGTAAGCGCTCTTAAAGTTGCGACCACCGACTCAGAATTTCGCTAGTAATTTTTAATAATTTCCAAACTCTGCTCGTTCGTGAACTTCATCATGATAAAAATGTAAACCTTAATAAACGTTTTGAAATTGGTGATGATAAAAAAAAAAAAAATAATTGATATTTAAATCCTAAAATTGTAATGTCCCTATTGAAACACCTTTTATTTTCTATTATTATTTTGAATTGCTATTTTCTACCACTAGCCTTTACCACTTCTATCTACTACTATTTCTGCCTATTTTCTGCTACTATTTTCTACAACTACTTTTTATGTATAACTATTTGCTACCACTCGCTTGTGCTACTATTTTCTACTGCTACTTACTACTACCATTTTCTACTACTGTTTTCTATTTTTATTTAAAATTTTTTAGAATTATTTTCGACTACCATTTCCTGTACTACCTTTTTTCTTCAAATATTTTCTGCCACTTATTTCCGATACAACTATCTACTAATATTTTCTACTACTGATTTCTAGTAGGTACTATTTTCTACTATTATTTTCTACTACTATTTGCTACTCCGATTTTATACTACCTTTTTCTACTGCTATTTTATACTACTATTATATTCTATTACTATAACTATTTTCTAATACTATTTTATACTATTATTTTATACTACTATTTAATACTACTATTATTTTATACTATTATTTTATACTACTACTTAATACTACTATTTTATACTACTATATATACTATACTATTATTTTCTTCTACTATTTTATACTACTACTTAATACTACTATTTATAATACTATTATTTTATAATACTATTTTCTACTACTATTTTCTACTTCTATTTTGTACTACTATTTATTACTGCTATTTTATAATACTATTTTATACTACAATTATCTACTACTACTTTCTAGAACTATCTTCTACTACTACTATTTTCTACTATTATTTTCATTTACTAGTTCCTACTACTAACTTTTAGTACTATTTTTTACTTCTATTTTCTACTACTATTTTCTACTACTATTTTCTACTACTATGTCATACTACTATTTTTTACTACTATTTTATACTACTATTTTATACTACTATTTTATACTACTATTTTCTAATACTATTTTATACTACTATTTTATACTACAGTTTTTTACTACTATTTTATACAACTCTTTTCTACTACAATTATCTACTACTACTTTCTAGTACTATCTTCAACTACTACTATTTTCTACTACTAACTTCTAGTACTATTTTCTGCTACTTTTTTCTGCTACTATTTTCTACTACCATTTTCTACTACTATTTTCTAGTATGTATTATTTTCTACTATTAATTTCTAGTATGTATTATTTTCTAATATTATTTTCTACTACTATGTTCTACTACTAATTTCTACTACTATTTTCTATTATTTTCTACTACTATTGTTTACTTCAATTTTCTACTAATATTTTCTGCAATTGTTTTCTACTACTACTTTTACTATTACTAATTTCTACTACATTTACTACTACTAATTTCTACTACTATTTTCTACTACTACATTCTACTACTATTTTCTAGTAGGTACAATTTACTACTTTTCTCTACAATTTATTACTATTTTCCAGTGGTCACGCAGCTTATATTATGTATATCTGCTCGTTTACCACGACTGTTTCCACGAGTTTCCACTTTGTAAACAAATTAATTGAAACAAGTTGATCAAGAAAATATGGTACATATAGTATGTAATCGAATATACTCACTTCGCAAGACATCACCCTGTGTTGAATAAATTGTATCCAAATGTAAATCGGTTATGTGCCAAAAATATCCTGAAAACAAACGAAAAGAAAGAAATTTAGAAATTTAGAAATTTAATTTTAAATGCCACTAAAAACATTAAAAGAACACACACACGCGACACACAACGCGACGACAAATGAAATGAGAGAACTTGAAAAAATTATGCCACCATCAGTAGAAATTTCATTACATTTAAGCTGCATCCTTTGCAGCGCAGCTCCACCGCTGTCCTCGCCACTATGTGCTTAAGAATCACTCAAAGTCAACGTAAACTTTTAACCCACCAGCGAAGGAGGAACGAAAGACAAACACCAAATGTGAAGATTTGTGACACTAGAATGTGGCAAACGCATACGTTCAGACATTCAGGCACAGCCAGACACGTAGCGCAAAGCATAAGGAATTCTTGATAAAAGTGGTGCAGCAAAGAGCAAGAGAAAAGCAACAAGAAATAGCTTCATGTGTCACAGCAGGATAACAGCTACTGCTGCTATTCTTATTGCTGTTGATGTTGCTGCTGTTGCGAAAATAAGCACAGATTACTGCAATACAGACACGGCTACAACCTACAACTGTTGCACATGTCATCAGCAGCAAAACATTTCGCATTTTGCAGTGAGGAAAATCAGCAAAGCAGCTCAAGCTGTAGTCGAAAAGTAACGTGCGTGTGCATTAAAACGTGTTTTTGTACGTGTGGGTGTGTATGTGTGTGTTTCATGAAATTTTTCATTTTCATTCTTAGACACAAAAGCTGCATTTAATTTCAACAAATTTCAACAAATGACATCAAAAACACAAACGAAAACTGACTGAGACTGTTTGAGACTTGAATGCGGGGAGTGGTGTTGATGGTGGTGTTGGTGGTGTTAGTGGTGTTGGTGGTGTTGGCGGTGTTGGTGGTGTTGGTGATGTTGATGATGTTGGTGGCGATGACATCGACAACGAAAACAAGCGAAACAACAACTAAGTGCATGCTCTTACATAGTTGCATAACAACCAACGAAACCAGGCAGCCACCAACCGAACTGCTGAATCCTCTGGCAACCAAACAGACTAACCGACAACGTGAGCTTGATGTGACTTTAATTGCTGCGCATATTTTCTTATACAACAGATAAAGCACACAGAAAAACATACCAACATACTTACTCACACACACACACACACACACACACATGTATTCTCACACATTTACACATTTGCTGTGCTCAATTCTTACACTGCAGCCTTGTATTAAGTATTACTAAAGGATTGCGGATTAAGCGTTTGCTCTCTTACGTGCTATCAGTTTCTCTCTCTCTCTCTCTCTCTCTTAATCTCCCTGCCTACTCGTTCTTCCTCCATATATATTTCCAACTCCCTTCCCTTCTCCCCCGCTCTTCCTCTCGGCATCTTTCCTTTCCATGAGTGTGTGAGTGTGTATGTGTGAGTTTGTTTATATGCGACATTGCTCCGAAATTGTCAGCATGATTGCTTTATATTTCTATCTACCTATCTGCCTGCCTGCCTCTCTGTCTTTCTGTCTGTCTGTCTGTCTGCCAGCCTGCCAGCCAGCCTGCCTTAGCCTCCTTGTACATCTGTCTCATATCTGTCTCTCTTATGTCATTGGCTTTTGTTATCTCCAAAGGTTACACAGCAATTTTCATTGTTAGAGGGCAAAAAATCCAAAGAAAAAAACTAAATAAACTTTTCGCTGAAAATTATTATAAAAATAGTTTTTGAGTAAAAGCAGCAACTGAACTTTGTTCGTTGATTTTTCTTTCGTTTTCATTTTCCTGTTAGCGCGCATCATTCTTGTGCTGCTGCTAGATATGCACTATTTAAAGCAATAGTCAGTGTGTTACGTATACGCCTTGGTGTACATTTTTTTCCCCCTAAAGTTTCGAAATATTTTCATATTTTTTTTCATAGCTGGTGGTGGTGGTGCAAAAACTTTACTCGTTTAACTTAAGTTAGGATAAGTTAAGATTTTAGTGCAGAATTTATATTACGCATTGTTTTTATTGTAGCTACTTTCATTTTTGTTTATTTTTTTTGTTTCTCTCTTTGCTTATTATTTTTAAGAATTATTTTTGTTTTTTGAATGATACTGTCTTTTACAGATTGTTATTGTAAAAGTTCTTCCAAGTTAAATATATTATATATATTAAAATATAATGATGAAAAAGAAAGTAATATATAAAAGAAAAATTTGTTGGTATTTGAAAGAAAATGAATTGGTAGAAAATTGCAAGCTGATCTTGGAAGTGTAAAATATCGTGCCTGTGATCGTCGTTGCCACAATGGATGTCCATCTACGTCTTTATCGATGACCTGTGTGATTGCATTCCCTCTCTCATTCTCCCTTCTTCTTCCTTCCATTCAACACATTGCTCTGCATTTATAGGAGCACACCCTGTGTGTTGATGTATAAATAATAAAAAAATTCCTTCTCTTGGCTAACCTACAAGAGTAAAAATTGCCTAAGAAAGGCTTTTCACTTAACCGTTCGGACTCGGCATAAGGACCCTACCATTCATGTACAAAAATGTAACACGCACAACATGAGTGGCTACGAAAAGCTCGACGTAGGCTCTCCTTGTGCTGCATGAGTGCTATTAAAAGAAGAAAGAAAGAAGAAAATATCTTAGCTAGCGCTAGGACCTAAATCGTGGGTAACCTTAAGATTTGTGCTCTCTCTCTCTCTCTCTCCTCTATCTCCCTCTCTCTCTCTCTTTCTCTCTCTCTCTCTCTTTCTCTCTCTCTCTCTCTCTGTCTCTTTCTCTCTATTTCTCTCTCTCTCTCTCTCTCTCTGTCTCTCTCTCTCTATTTCTCTCTCTCTCTCTCTCTCTGTCTCTCTCTCTCTCTGTCTCTCTCTCTCTCTGTCTCTCTCTCTCTCTGTCTCTCTCTCTCTCTGTCTCTCTCTCTCACACTCTCTCTCTCTCTCTCTCTCTGTCTCTCTCTCTCACACTCTCTCTCTCTCTCTCTCTCTCCTATCTCTCTCTCTCTCTGTCTCTCTCTCCCTGTCTCTCTCTCCCTCTCCCCCTGTCCTCTCTCTCTCCTCTATCTCTCTCTCTCTCCTCTATCTCTCTCTCTCCTCTATCTCTCTCTCTCTCTCTCTCTCTCTCTCTCTCTCTCTCTCTCTCTT
Source organism: Palloptera scutellata (assembly GCA_958295655.1). NCBI lineage: Eukaryota > Metazoa > Arthropoda > Insecta > Diptera > Pallopteridae > Palloptera > Palloptera scutellata. The sequence goes on from OY282449.1 coordinate 37,401,991, forward strand.
CCTCTTTCTCTGAGTCTGGCCCCGAATCGAGATTAAAGTACGTAAAAACTGCAAGGAAAATCGACAATGGTCAGGAATAGTGTTAAAATGTGAAAAAATCTCACTCTACAACAATTTTCCCCAACACACTTTCACCCTATCGTAAACTCTTAAGGGCTTACTTTGTTTTATTGAAATAGGTTCCTCCTGCTCCCAATGCGTTCCTAGAGGGTTAAACCGACCTCTACTAATTTGCCTCTTTCAATATTTTCTTCAAAAATACTAATAGGGGCTCTGAAAAATTGATTAGTACTCATTCGTATCCAATAATGCTTGGAAAAAAAAACAAAGATATATCTTCAAGGATTTTCTCGGATAAAGAATGTTTCCATAGACAACAGTTTCCTTTTGTTTTATTTTAACCATTTGAAACACAAACATTTTTTTGTCGTTCAAGGGTTAATTTCATAATAAAAGTTGGACTTAGGTGGTTTTAACCTTCAGAAACGCCAGTACTACTGTGGGGAAAAGTTAGTGAGACTTTGTTCATAATTTCAAATGTTTTTATTCATTCTTCCAAATCGATTTCGTCCCCTTCAAAGTAATCCCCCCGGCCCCAATACACTTGTGCCAACGTTTTTTCCAATTCTCGAAACAGTTGTTAAAGTCCGGAATAATTTCCGGAATGCGCTTAGCGATTCATGTTTAATGTCTTCAATTGACTCAAAACGATGTCCACGAAGCGGTTTTTTGAGTTTAGAAAATAGCCAAAAGTCACACGGTGCTAAGTCAGGCGAATAGGGTGGTAGGGTGGTTGCGGAACGATATCAGTCGAATTTTTGGCAAAATGGTCTCGTAAAACCAATGCAGTGATTTTGGAACCAATCGTGCATTCACTCTTCTTAGGCCCAAATGATGTTTTAAAATGGTTTTTACTGATCCTTTCCGATATTCCAACGATGCCAGTAAGGTCTCTGACTGTTAATCGTCGATTCTCGATTCTCGAGCACCAATTCCTTGATTTTATTGACGTGTTGATTGATCATCAGTTGATGTTGATGGCCGTCCTGGACGTGGTTCGTCGTCAACGCGTTCTCGACCATCTTTGAACAATTTGTACCAATCAAAAACACTTGCTCGCGACATACAATTATCACCGAAGGCCTTTTGCAACATTCTGAACGTTTCGACACCAGAAATTTGATTCCGCACACAAAATTGAATGGAACTTCTTTGTTGAATAATTTCACTCATTGTGAAAATCGCCGAATGCACTTTTTGTACTTCAGAAAGACAAGCGTACACTAAACACTAATGATTATTTTGATGTGACATTTGGCACAGATGTCACCGACAGTCATACCAACCTTAAAAAAGTAATATTTTGATGAATGGGTTTCCGCGCGAAATTTAAATTAAAAAGTCTTACTACATTTTGCCCACAGTAGTTTCTTTGTCTGGAGAATATTTCCTCCGTTGAAAGTACATAGTTTGTTCCCTAAATATAACGGTTAATACTATATAAAGGAATTTTTCCAAGAATGCTCTAATTTAATTTGTTTTAAAAGTTAAATTTTTAAATAAAAGTTGAACCTCAATGGTTTTGACCGACAGTGACCACAAGTTACATTGAAGAATGATGACGTCCCAAGTATTTTGCAATTTTCTCTTTTATAACCGGATTTTTGCGAAATAGATAAATTCTTTTCTTTCACGGATTAGTTTCTTAATAAAAATTAGACTTAAACTGGTTTTAACCTTTAGTAAACCCCTTCTACTATTCGATGGAGGATATTTTTCTCATAATCTTAGGAGCATGGTCCATGATCTCATATAACATGCCGAGGGGAAGCCAAAGAGGATTTTAAAGTAAAGTAGGTTGAGTATTGCGGTTAAATCAAATCATTTTCACCTTTTCATTGCAAACAACTGCTGTGTAGCCTCAATGGCTTAGTCTAGAAACGGGGTCTGGCTAAACTTCCTTCCTGGGGCATACAAACTAGTTGAACTAGTGCTAGCGGGAAATTGGTCAGTATCTTCTTCATCTTCCTATATCGCTTCAAAAAATACCATCTTTTTTTAATATGGCACAAAGTACCAAAATGACACCTGGTACATTTGACACTTTCTGCCACCTTTTCATTCCCGAAAATTGCACGTTATACCTTAGAAAAACTGGACGCCCTGGCCTTCCTTTCCAGAAGATCAAAAACGAAATAGTGGAAGCAACTAGCAAAGCTACAAACAAACGTTTAAACCTTAAATGCCCAATGACCAATGCAGCAAACACTACAGAAATCTTCGGTTTTGATTGAATAAAATATGCTCGTCTGAAGTCAACTACTAATAAAAACCACCTCCAATGCATGCTGATCTCGCAACGATGAGTTTACTTTAAAATAGAAAAGCTCCACTTTAAATCGAAATAAACTGCTCTAACTAAATCCACAAACACATAAATACTAAGCAGTGCAGCACCACCACTGCATGCAGCCAGCTTACGATAGTGAGGCTTATCGAGCACATATTACAAAACGACAAGTGCAGCGAGGTCAACGCTTGAACTAAGTAATAAATACCTAAGGTCACCCATAGAAAATGCAAACAACAATAAAACAAAAAACACAATAATCGCAGATAGCAAAGAAGAACAAGTGAAAAGGTAAAGCTAAACAAAATCAGGACAATTGCGAAGGTTGGATTAGAAAAAGAGCATAAGAAAAAAAAAAAAGGAAAAAGGACTTTCATAATACAACAACATACCATATGTGGTGCATATTATGTAGTTTTTAAGCACTGAACAATAAATGCGACAACAGATTTACTCCTCCTGCTGCTGCTGCTGCTGCTATATGAGGGTAGATCAATAAGTACCGGTGTGCGAAGACAGGTGGCGTTGCTGATTGAAGTTGACATTACCGTCGTGAACTGCCATCCGTCCCACGACAACACACTAAATTTCAAACTGATTCATAGGTTCGTTTTTATTTGGCAGCCATTAGTATCACAAGTGCTTGGTGTTTCGCGATAAAATGGACTAAGAACAATATCGATCCGTAATTCGCTTTTTATTTTTGGATGGTAGAACATGCGAAGTTGGATGCTGTCTATGGGGACTCTTCACCATCTCTGACAACCGTAAGATATTGGTTCAACGAATTTAAACGTGCTCGTACATCTGTTTTTGATGAGGAGCGCCCAGGCCGCCCGGCAGTCGTGGTTACCTACGAAATCGTTGAAAAGGTCCACGACATGATTCTCGCTGATCGCCGAACGAAAGTGCGCGAAGTAGCAGAAGCTGTAGAGTAGGAGTGTCGTAGGGAACGGTAATTAATATTTTACATGATAGGTTAAGCATGAGAAAGGTGTCGGCCCGATGGGTGCCGCGATTGCTTACGGTGGACAACAAGTGGATACGGAATTGTCGCGGCCAAATTGCATGAATTGAACTACGAATTGCTGCCGCACCCACCGTACTCGCCCGACTTGGCTGCCTGCGACTTCTTTCTGTTCCCCCCAACATGAACACGTGCCTTGGTGGAGAAAAATTCAGCACAAACGAGGAGGTTATCGAGGTTATCGAGACAGAAGCGTATTTTGAAGAGTTTGACAAATCGTATATTTTGGATGGGTTAAAGAAATGGCCGGAACGTTGGGAGTGTATTGTAGTGAAAGGAAAGGATTACGTTGAAAAATAGAAAAACTTGCCTCTTCATTCCTCACACGGGTACTGATTGATCTACCCTCGTATTCTGTTGCTGCTGTAAGGACACGTTCTAATTTCAGCGGATGTTTGGTATTGTTGTTGTGTCGTAAGCAAACATGAGCATTTATGGTATTATGTATATATATACATCAACTTATACATAATGTACCTAGGTAGTACATAAGTATAATATGTTGTGTATGTACTTATGTGCATAAGCTTATGTTGCTTGACATTTAAGCCTCAGCGACTCGTTTCAGCTTCAGGCGTGAATGATGCGCTATGATGATGCGGGACTTTCGAGAAGAGAAAGTTTAAAAAGCGAAATTCTTTTTCTGCCCTTTTTAAGCTTTCACAGCAACAGCAATGAAACCGCACATTTTCAGCCTTGCCTTTTTTGCTTGTTCTTTTTACTGCTGCTGTTGCCTGATTTTTCTATTGAAATCGTTTGTTTCAGTTTTTGAATTATTATTTCTTTTTTTTTTTTTTTGCTCAACTTTTATTATAAATTAAACGCTTTACCGCTTATTTATTTCAACAGAAACGAGGCTTTTATATTTATTTATTTTTTTTTATAATTTTTTTTGAAGCTTTTAATAAACAAGAGTTTGCTAGTTGCTTACACTATTTGGTGTTTCCATTAACCTTTCTCCAATGCGTGGGGTTTTTTGGGTCTCTTCATGTCGCACTATTTCAAGTGACTTGTAAGCCCCAGGAGAGAGTTTTAATCTTTCTGCTAGAGTATGGTACTTCTCATGAGTGAACAATTTGAAATTTGTTTTTGATAAAGAAAAATTATTCACTTGAACCACAACACCCAACCACCTTCTTACCACAATTTCGGACGTCAGTTCAGTACAGACGTCTACACTTAGTAATCGTTCGGAAAACCTTAACTAGTATCTTTAAAAGATAATTCGTCATAAAAAAGTAGTTGGTGTCGATCTTTACTTTACTTTCCTTTTAATGGCAATAACAGCCCATGGAGGGCCTAGGCCGAGCTTTTCGCTTTTCGCATCCCCTCATGTTGTGCGTGTTATATTTTTCCATTCATGTACATCGATCACTTTAACTTAAAATCACTTAACTAAGTCCAACTTTTACCATTAAGAAATTAACCCTTGAAATACACAATTTGGTCTTATTCGCAAAAATCCTTTCATCCTTTTATTAACCGCTAGAGAAATCAGCAGCTTACCTTTGTAGGAATTTAAAGTTGTTAGAGAAAACAAAAACCTTTCTTCAATGGAAGTACATGAAACTTACCGAAAAAAAACTTGAGACCAACTGAAGCTCAAAATCACACAAGTCTAACTTTTACCAGAAATTAACAGAAGAAAGAAAACAATTTCGTCTTTTTCACATGAGTCCTTTAATACAGCATTACCGTTATAAGAAGCAGCAAACACCTTTTAAGATTTCTAGATTATTTTCTAGATGAATGAGTTCCAGGCCATTAAAAATTTATCTAAATATTCTAAATTCAAAGGCCGTTAAATATTCAATAACTATGGATGGATGGATGGATTTGAAGAAGGCCGAGAACCTGACCTGCGAGTGCAAGACAGTTCCTCAAGCACTCAGGCTATGAAGCCCATTGTACTTAAGGCCTAGGAAAAGAAGAAGGTGCGACAGCAAGTAAGGGGTTAGAGAAAAAGAGGGAAAAAGTTGAAAAATTGGTTATAGGGGGACTACGATCTCTTCCGCAAATTTTCCGGAGTCTCTCACAAATCTCAGAAGATCGCAGAAGGGGGTGTCGAGTGAACTTTGTCCATTCCTGTGACATCGAAACCCAAAAGGCGCCATCTCATTCTGGCAAAGGCGGGACATGTGCAGAGAAAATGCTCTGCGCTGTCCACCTCCTCCAGACTAGATGTGCAGGTCGGGTCCTCGGTGATGCCGATGGTGGTCATATGTCCTGTGATGAGTCCCACCATCCGGCGCAGGTCCTTCCTTCCTAATTTAAAAAGGAATTCTGCTGCCTTCCTGTTTGGACAATTCACTTAGCCGTTTTACAGATGCCCAGATTGGACCAGCGTCTCTTATGTAAATCATTAGCATAAGATTTTATCCAATCCAATGCATAGCACCTGCCAAACTGGTCCCGACTATTGGCTCTGGTCCCAACGGCATGTTCTTTGATCCACAGTTGGCCAACTCGGCGGCTTTCTCATTCCCAGAAACTGCCCAGTGCCCAGGAACCCAGATAAGATGGAGCTGATTCAGTCTTGCGACTGATCTAAGTTTCCTCTTACACTCTTGGACAATCTTTGAAGTAATTCTCGCGTTCTCCAGAGTCTTAAGTGCAGCCTCACTGTCACTACACGTTTCCCGCGCCATTTTCTTTCAATTATCCATTCCGCTACTTTAAAGATGGCTTGGGTTGCCAACCCACCCAAGGAATAGTAGCAATTGACACCTTCGTTTAAGTGCCATCCAGCTCCAGTACCTTCATCGGTCTTGGATCCGTCAGTGAAGAAGATATCCGTCAGATTCTCCAGCACGCCCTCTGGATTGTTACATTGTTCACGCTTTGGAAAGCTAACTTCATATATTCTTCCTAAAGTAACCACGGGTATGAGGTAATCTTTCGGGGCCAGTAGCAATGGATATTGCTCTGACAACCTTTTGAAGATTTCTCCATGACCCGAAGTTCTGTTATCGAACCAATACCCATAAGAGTATAGCCGACACTTCGCCTTCATCGCTTCTTGTTGGATCTGTATGTCCAGTGGGAACAAGCTAAGCATGGCGTTAAGGGCGTCACCAGAGGTGGTACTCATTCAATAACTATGATATGATTCTTCTTTCAAAAATACTTGGCATCACTGAACGTCAAAACCAAAAAAAGTTCAACTTCTCATGTTCAACATGAACATGAGAAATATGTAGTTGTTAGAGGAAACGGGAAACATTCTTCAATATACTATACATAAATAATACTCATCGAAGAAAAAGACTTGAAGCCACTGAAAGTCAGAACGACACAAGAGAGCAATGTTGTTTTTTAAATAATTCCAGAAAATGTAAAAATTATTCCAAATTGATTTAATGTAGTTTTTAATACAGTTCAAATCTACTTATATAAATTATTTCCCCTTGGGTTGATATCACACTGGCAACAGTTACCGCCGAGGGAACAATTCTTCCTCTTATTTCCCCACGTAATATGAAAAGATAAGAGAGTGATATTTAGAGAGTAATTATACTCGCTGACGAGAGACATGCACACTTTCAAGAGAGCTGAACACATTTGAAACCGACGCAACCGTGGCGAGTGCGACACCGGACACCGAAAAGTAGTGTGAGTCACCGATGCTCAAAATCAACTAAATTGAATTTCTTTTAAATAAATTATCCATTGAAAACAAAATTGTTTGCAATATAAATAAAAAATTTTTAGCAGAGGTTCAAACCGTTTATCAAAGTAAAAATCAAAGGTGAGTTCAAAACTGATCAACACAAATTTTTCAATTCGTTTTAATCTCTTTATCTTATCTTAAAAGATTTTCCTGAAAAATTATTTTGAAGAAACTTCTAAAAACTGAAAGCGTTAAAAATCTTAGCGCGGTTAGGATCAAGGGTCAGAAAGAAGTGGATTCAGTTTGGCTTTGGTTGGAAAATCTTGCTTTTAATTTTAATCCCTAAGCGACAAGGTTGAAGTATTGAATTCTGAGTGTCGTAATTTTTTTAAATAAGACCTAAAGAATCTATAAGATAAAAGCATTACTTAAAATAAAAGCATATTATTCTTAACCGTAAAGGTATACGATTATTAGGGTTAATCAGATGTTTTCATATATGGTTTATACACAATTATGTATTCCAGTTACTATTCCACAGCAGCAACAGTGAAAAGTGTGTGTGTGTAAGCCCTTGCGAATACAAAAGAAGAGCGAAAGAAAGAGAGAGAGAAATGAATTTGGATCCACTAAACGAATTCGAAGAGAGAAAACTGAATTTGGACCAACACTAGGTGCGTGTGCGAGTTCTAGCGAAATCAAAGAGGGGGAGAGAGCAAAAGGAAATGTGATCCACTTTTGTATGTGTGTGTGTAAGGACTTGTATTTACACGTAATTGTTGCATTGCGGTAACCAGGTTGAAAACAGAATCATTATTATGTTGCTCTACATTTTCCAGGTGTTTCTTTTTTTGGGGGGGGGGGGGGGGAGGGGTTAGGGGGTTTATTATGCAGCTATTATAAACTTGTAGTAAATTTTTTATTTGTTTTTTTGTTTGTTCGCTGTGGCGTAGTGGTAGTGCGTTGGACTGCTACGCAGAGTGTCCGGGGTTCGAATCTCGGCACAGGCAAAATCAAAAAAAAAAGTAGAAAAAATAATTTTTCTACACGGCACCACCTCTTGTCAGGCAATGGCAAACCTACAAGAGTAAAAATTGCTATGAAAAGCTTTTCCTTCGCCGTTCGGATTCGGCTTTAAACTGTAGGTCCCTTCCATTCATGTACAAATATAACACGCACAACATGAGTGGATGCGAAAAGCTCGGCCTAGGCCCTCCATGGGCTGTTGTGCCATTAAAAGTAAGTAAAGTTTTTTGTTTGTTGGTTGTTGCATGTTTGCAACTCTTGCACAAACACTTACATGCTCATTATTATTATTATTATTATTATTATGATTTTCTATTATTTTCGCATTGTTCTATGTCAAAGCAGCAGCAGGCAGCAGGCAGCAGTAGCAGAATTTTCTTTTCCCATCCGATTCGCGCTTTCCTTCGTGGCTTTTCAACCAACGTTTTTTGTACCCGACCAAGAAAAATAATAATAATTGCCGGAATTCGCTGCTTATTAACTTGCACGGTTACTTGCATGAAATTCCGTTCGCTCTTTGGCAACGAGAAATGAGAAAATATATGCTGAAGTGTTTTCTGTAAAAAGCCGCATTTCATTTCGAGAAATTACATTGCCGGAAAATGTTGCAATTTTCTACAAAATACAACAAAAACGAGCAGTTACATTTTAATAAGCAGGCACGATTTGAATTTGAGTGTGTGTGCGTGTGTGTGTGCCAATAGGTGAGGGTGTAGTACGTACTTAAGTAGTACCCAGAGGTCGGAAGATGGCGACCAGAAACATTAATTGGTGGAACATTAAAGAGCATGTCCGGAAAAAGATTATCATATCTTTGCTTAAAACACAGCTTAGAAATTCAGTTCTAAGAATTGAATTGAAATGAATTGAAATGAATTGAAATGAATTGAAATGAATTGAAATGAATTGAAATGAATTGAAATGAATTGAAATGAATTGAAATGAATTGAAATGAATTGAAATGAATGGAAATGAATTGAAATGAATTGAAATGAATTGAAATGAATTGAAATGAATTGAAATGAATTGAAATGAATTGAAATGAATTGAAATGAATTGAAATGAATTGAAATGAATTGAAATGAATTTAAATGAATTGAAATGAATTGAAATGAATTGAAATGAATTGAAATGAATTGAAATGAATTGAAATGAATTGAAATGAATTGAAATGAATTGAAATGAATTGAAATGAATTGAAATGAATTGAAATGAATTGAAATGAATTGAAATGAATTGAAATGAATTGAAATGAATTGAAATGAATTGAAATGAATTGAAATGAATTGAAATGAATTGAAATGAATTGAAATGAATTGAAATGAATTGAAATGAATTGAAATGAATTGAAATGAATTGAAATGAATTGAAATGAATTGAAATGAATTGAAATGAATTGAAATGAATTGAAATGAATTGAAATGAATTGAAATGAATTGAAATGAATTGAAATGAATTGAAATGAATTGAAATGAATTGAAATGAATTGAAATGAATTGAAATGAATTGAAATGAATTGAAATGAATTGAAATGAATTGAAATGAATTGAAATGAATTGAAATGAATTGAAATGAATTGAAATGAATTGAAATGAATTGAAATGAATTGAAATGAATTGAAATGAATTGAAATGAATTGAAATGAATTGAAATGAATTGAAATGAATTGAAATGAATTGAAATGAATTGAAATGAATTGAAATGAATTGAAATGAATTGAAATGAATTGAAATGAATTGAAATGAATTGAAATGAATTGAAATGAATTGAAATGAATTGAAATGAATTGAAATGAATTGAAATGCATTGAAATGAATTGAAATGAATTGAAATGAATTGAAATGAATTGAAATGAATTGAAATGAATTGAAATGAATTGAAATGAATTGAAATGAATTGTAATGAATTGAAATGAATTGAAATGAATTGAAATGAATTGAAATGAATTGAAATGAATTGAAATGAATTGAAATGAATTGAAATGAATTGAAATGAATTGAAATGAATTGTAATGAATTGAAATGAATTGAAATGAATTGAAATGAATTGAAATGAATTGAAATGAATTGAAATGAATTGAAATGAATTGAAATGAATTGAAATGAATAAAATGTGTATCGCATTCACTTTACGTCCAATAAACGGTGTTGCCTTAGTTTTACCTCAATGGTGCTCTACAAATGATGCGCTTTTAACGCTCACTAGTTTTTTCCGTAGCGTTCTAGTGGAACAACTTCTAACATTTCCTCTTCTATTTCTATGTCGGCTTTATGATTATGTAACTTACCCATGCAATACCAGTTTTACAACTTTTATTTGTATTTTTTTTTAAACGCTGAATGTAATCAGCGCTTCGGTACTTACACACATACAAATGTGGGCATTTACTAATGCTGCTACTGAGCTAAGAATAAGCTTCAAATCAAAGGAACGTTTGCTTTTAAGCTTGAGGTATTTGCGTTATTTTTCAATGTGCAAGCATATTGAGAAATTTAGTTTCCATCGTGATGCTATTGATGCATAAAATGAATTGAGCATAGAACTAAAATGAGAGAGATGGAGAAAGTTGCTGCTGGTGTATGAAAATGTAGTGAGAATAAATGACGTACTACTGTGGGCAAAAATTAGTAAGACTTCTTAATTTAAATTTCGCGCGGAAACCCATTCATCAAAATATTATTTTTTTTAAGGTTGGTATGACTGTCGGTGACATCTGTGCCAAATGTCACATCAAAATAATCATTAGTGTTTAGTATACGCTTGTCTTTCTGAAGTACAAAAAGTGCATTCGGCGATTTTCACAATGAGTGAAATTATTCAACAAAGAAGTTCCATTCAATTTTGTGTGCGGAATCAAATTTCTGGTGCCGAAACGTTCAGAAAGTTGCAAAAGGCCTTCGGTGATAATTGTATGTCGCGAGCAAGTGTTTTTGATTGGTACAAATTGTTCAAAGATGGTCGAGAACGCGTTGACGACGAACCACGTCCAGGACGGCCATCAACATCAACTGATGATCAATCAACACGTCAATAAAATCAAGGAATTGGTCGAGAATCGAGAATCGACGATTAACAGTCAGAGCCAGAGACCTTACTGGCATCGTTGGAATATCGGAAGGATCAGTGAAAACCATTTTAAAACATCATTTGGGCCTAAGAAGAGTGAATGCACGATTGGTTCCAAAATCACACTCACACTGCATTGGTTTTACGAGACCATTTTGCCAAAAATTCGACTGATATCGTTCCGCAACCACCCCACCAGCATATTCGCCTGACTTAGCACCGTGTGACTTTTGGCTATTTTTTAAACTCAAAAAACCGCTTCGTGGACCATTGGACCGTTTTGAGTCAATTGAAGACATTAAACATGAATCGCTAAGCGCATTGAAGGCTATTCCGGAAATTGACTTTAACAACTGTTTCGAGAATTGGAAAAAACGTTGGCACAAGTGTATTGGGGCCGGGGGGGATTACTTTGAAGGGGACGAAATAGATTTGGAAGAATGAATAAAAAAATTTGAAATTATGAACAAAGTGTTACTACTTTTTGCCCACAGTAGTAGATAGGATTTTGGAATGCGTGGTATATTTTTTGTGATTCCGTACAATGGCTCGAAAAAGCCAACACCTTCGATTTCGATCAATTTGAGAATATGAGACCCTTTATCTGACCTACCTCCTCTCCCACATACCAACGCCACTGGCGAGTATAAATAAAACAAAAATGGGACTAGCTGGATTTTTAATCGTAGTATTGTTGGTGTAGAAGATTAGCAAAAAAACGAAAAGAAGAGAGAGAGAGAGATAATGACTTAAAAATTAAGCGGGGAGCATAAAAAAATTAAATTTATTTTCACATATTTTTCTTTAATAAAATGTAAGTAAAATATCGAAATGAAAAATATTTAATCAAATATCTATTTCTTCAATAAACACAGAAAATATAATAAAAATATTTTTTTAAAAAACGAGAGTAAAGAAATTTTGATATGTCTGTAAGCCGAAATTCAATCTTGTGGTTTAAAAAACAAAAACAAAGAAAAACATAAACAGCGAAGCAAGAAAAACAAGAAAAAAACACAATCACAACAACTAACGCTAAGCAAAATAATATTTAGATTTTTCATTTATTTTATCAAACGTTTAACTTTGAAGTATCAAAGCAAAAAAAAGAAAAAATTGCAATTGCGAACACTTCACAGTCAAGGAATGAATGACAACTGAACAATATTGAATAAACAGGCGAACACAGACACACGAACACACACACACGCACACACACACACACACACACACACACACACAAACACACCAAATCACACATCCACACACTGACACAGACCTGCTCTAGCCTACATTATTTGTAAGGCTCAACAAACCTGAAATGGAGGAGGCCGTGTAACAGAAAAGTTGTTCCTTTCCCTACGCCCGCTTTTGAATATTCAATTTTATACTTACTTACATATGAAATGCACAATGCGCACCTAAGCAAACACGAACACAACACACGCACATACATATTAACATACTTATACCTGCAAACATATATACAGATAGAGATATGCATATTCATATGTGTATGTGTCTGTGTATGTGTATGTGTATGTGTCTGTGTATGTGTATGCATCAAACTCTAGAACAACATGAGAGGGAAAGTGTGATTTGGTTGCAAGCATACGAGTCTAGAAGCACTCATGGTACAAATGCCCTTTTTTATTTATTCTATCTATTTATGTAATGTACGAGTATGTATGAGTGTGTTTATGTGTATATGTATGAATGTATATATGTATATATGTAAGCTGAAATGGCATCGAAGAATGCCGTAGTTAATTTCGCTTGCAGCTTTAAACTGGATTAGATCAAAATTACAGACCGGATTGACTATTTCCATTTTCATAACTTCAACAAGAATATGAGAATTTAAAAATAAGCACAGAATTTAAAATTAAAATGTTATGGATTTTATTTGTTTCAAAACAAAAATTATGCAAAACACTATATTGCCAAAGTGGAAAGTTGCGCCAGCAAAGTCTAAATCATCGACACACATATTTGCATATTTTCAAATCCCAGCGATGAATTTAAAAACAAAAGATGGCATTGCTTGTTGATATAAAGGGGGTGTTTTTAGAAGTGCGGTTTTCAATCTGGCAACACTTTTTTCGGAGTTGGTCTTTTAGACAGCTGTCACTTGATTTATGCTCAGTTTGGATAGCCATTTCATAATGAATACACGTACTCCTGAACAACGTTCGCAAATCGTTGAAATTTATTACCAAAATAATGGTTCGGTTAGCGCGACACATTCGATGCGTCCAATATTCGGTCGACATAATCGCCCAGCCAAGTCGGTAAGGTAATTCGAGCAACCATGGATCGGTTTCGCATCACTTAAGATGGCCACCGCTCCCGATTTTCACAAGAAAATTTTGTTCAGCGATAAAGCTCACTTTTGGTTGAATGGGTTAATGTACCCAAAACGTAAGCAAAATTACCGCATTTGGAGTGATCATAATCCAGAAGCCATTGTTGAGACGCCGTTACATCCCGAAAAATTTCACATTTTGGTGTGCTCTATGGGTATGCTCTATGGGCATTGGTCCATATTTCTTCAAAGATGAAGCCGGTCATAATGTTACATTCAATGGGGAACGCCATAGAGCCATGATTAATGACTTTTCGCTACAAATACCTGAATTGGAGGATCTTGATGTGGACGACCTTTGGTTCCAACAAGACGGCGCTACATGCCATACAGCCATTCAGACAGGAAACTTTTGGTGAGCGCATTATCTCGCGTCGTGGGCCTGTGGCGTGGGCCTGTGGTGTGACCTCCAAGATCGTGCGATTTAACACCGCTGGACTATTTTTTATTTTTGTGGGGTTATGTGAAGTTGCTTGTCTACGCAGATAAGCCCGAGATGATTGACGCCTTGGAAGAGAATATTCGGCGCGTGATTACTGACATACGGCCCGAATTGCTGCAAAAAGTGGTCGAAAATTGGGCCTCTCGGCTGGAAGTTATTCGAGCCAGCCGCGGCGGCCACTTGCCCGAAATCGTTTTTAATCAATAATGGCAAATCCTTATCTCCATAATTAAGCTAAATTCTTGGCCATAACATTAAATTATATGCGTTTTATTTCTTCTTGAAAACCGCACTTCTAAAAAAAACACCCTGTATAAATATTTAAGCTCTCCTATGTATGCACTAAATTTGAAGTCTGGAGTATAACCGTATGATTTGTGCTCTTTCTCTCTCCGTTATGTTTGCTTCGCTTATTCCCCCCTCTATCTCTTTGTGGATCTTATGGCTTCGAAAACGACAAAACGACTTTCGAAGTTGCGTATTTTGCTGATATTTCTTGTTGAATGGAATGCTTCCACCTGTTCTTTGGTCACCCACGGCATTTGTTTCTGTGGTGGGTTGCAGCCAAGCGCTAATCTGATTCAGTTTGACCATGAATATTCTGGATATGATCCGTTAATATTTGTTGATGAATACTAGTTATTTTTGGATGACATTGAAATGGGTTAAAAGTCAGGTAGTTAGTGTGCTTGCAATTTTCTACAATTACCTACTTTTCTAGATCAATAACAACAGGCGTTCACCTCTTTTAAATTTTTAAATTATAATATGTTTCACTTGCGGTTGGAATTTTAGCATTAAGGTTTTAGTTGCTGGGATTATCGACAAACATATTTACTATATACTAACAAAAACAATTCAAAAGCGAAAAAAATTAATTCAACTTTTTAGAATGGCAACACTAATTCTCGGCACTTATACCAAATCAAAAAGTGTTATTAAATTTTTATAAATCTTAACACATCAGTATACAGAATCTTTTCTAATTAGATTTAGCTGGAGCCAAGTAGTTAGACTTCATTTCGTTCACCTGTTGCAAAACAAAAGAAGGCAGTTTTTGTTTTTAATGGATTGTGACACTTTTTATACAAAATCGATTACATTTATTTTGAGTATGAGCAGGATCAATATCACAACGAGATGAATAACTCTACATAATTTTATTACTTCGTGTTCGTGTTTCACTTGCAAATAAAATATTAGAGATTTGATGTGGAAACCGTTGTTGTTGCTATTGCACAGAAATAATAAAAGCATCGAGCGAAATAAGTAAAAAAGGGAAAGAACAATACAAAGCACAACTTGTATACAAGATTTTGTTATTGTTGGTATATGAAAATCAATCAGAGAGTGAGAGACAGCATATCAAGTAACTGTCTTTTTGTTTCATTGTGTTTTTGTTTGAGAATAGTATCAGAGAGAAGAAGTGTGAAAGACTAATCTTAAGCCGAATTCACCTACTTAGTGTCACATTCTCTTTTCGCCGCACGCGTCTCTTAAATTCGCTCGGTATTTCTTATGTTTCACACGATTTTGGTTGTTTTTTCTTGAGTGTAAATACATATTTTTATTTTGCATTCCAGTAACATTAGTTAGTTATGCAACATTTTCAAATTTTATAATTGCACACAAAATCAAATTCGAAATTAATTTTATAACTTTATTTGCATTGCCGTATGAAATTGATTACGTTTCAAATGGATGCACACACATACAAACTCGTACATACATGCATTTGTGCATATACATACATACATACATGCATACTCGTATGAATATGAATATTTATCTAGCGGTAAATTTTAGTTTGCTTCCAGTTTACTGTGCTTCCAATGCGCTACTATTGGAAGCACGTTAATTTTTGCCAGGAAATTAATTAGATCCACTAAAATTTTTTTTTTTTGTACAAAACCGGACTTAAATAAAGTTTTCAGTGTTACTTTTATGCCGCTGTTAATGTTTAATAGTTTATTTTTTACTATGGTACAACTCCTTTTTTTCATCAAGATTCAATTTTCTTAAATATTCCGATGCTGACGCAAGTAATTCAACATGAAGAAGCTTTAACCGTTGGGTAGGTAAATAAATTTCAAATGTAGTATCTATGTGAGTCACAGACACTTAATTTATTATTTTATCTGCAAACCACAAAATTGTAGATATACTCGTTTAGCATATCTTTGCTAAAACTAAAAAATACCACAAAATTTATTCTTTTTCCAGCTTTTTAATGTGTTTTTCATTTAAATTCATATAATTGTTTAGAAATTGCTTTCGACTACATTGGAATTTGTTATATTTAAATGTTTCTGATTGTTTTGCATAGAGATCGTTTTTATATACCAAATTACGGTATTTGTGAGATTGTATCTAAGAATTTCTACGACTTTTAAAAAGGCGAATAATAGCAACAGCAATAATACAATAAATAACATTAATATTACTATATATATTCCTGAGAAGACGGGTCAAAAACAATACCTCAATAAACTCTAGATTCTTGAAGTTGGAGTGAGTAAAGGAGAGAGTAAAGTTAATAAGTAAGAAGGGGCCATAATGAAGACAATTTATTTCCTCTAACTCTCTTTGGAAACGTTATTTCTACTTCTGAGAGCCGCTCTCTTTCCGTGCTTCTCTTCAATGAAATACAATCTAGAAATGGTATGTATAAAGCACTAATGAGCAAAGAGCGTAGCAGGCTTCCCTATGTCAATGTATTGCATACATGATGCTCAAAAACAGTTATATAGAAACCGTTATGCCCTACAGTAGTATAAAAGTCAGCACGTTGCTGACATGAAAGCGCTTTAAAGTAACAATCGTATCTAAATTGGAGCGTTAGCGTCGTTTATCTGCCAAAATTCTCTTAGGCCCACACAAAAATTGTAAATTTTGGCAAATCCGCCGTTCCAGTTTATATAAGCTGCATTTAGACCGCCCTAACGAATGAAGATTGTGGTCGCTGTGGTGTACTTGGTTCGGTCTTTCGTTGGTTCGAGCGGTCTATGGTAAATGCTGCGTTAGAAATTTGTAGCGTTGGATTTGATTATCCACAAGTAGAGTAGAAAAATATGAGTTGAAAAATATTCAAAAATCAAATTGATTTCAAACCGCATTGATTTGAACTCCGAATAGTCAAATTGAATGCAGGAAGGATCAATTACACAAATTAGTCTTATAAAAACTCAGAAATTCCGAATAGCCAAATTGTGTTTAGAAAAACTCTATTTAAAGTCCATATAGTTAAATTGATTTCAGAAAGCATTGATTTGATTTTCGTAAATTGATTTCATAAAGAAAAAATTTTAACTACGATTTGAACTATGATTTCAGAAACCATCTGAAACCATTTGAATTCTAAATTTTAAATTGATTACAGAATGCTTAAACATGAGCTCCGAGTAGTTCTTCTGTTTTTCTGCATAAACAACTCCGAATAATCCGAATTATTTTAGCACGCATCAATTAAAATTTAAAATAATCAAAATGATTACAGGACGCAGCAACTTACTTTTACTTTTAATGGCACAACAACCGATGGAGGGCCTAGGCCGAGCTTTTCGCTTTTCGCATCCACTCATGTTGTGCGTGTTATATTTGTACATGAATGGAACGAAGGGACCCACAGTTTAATGCCGAATCCGAACGGAGAAGTGAAAAGCTTTTCATAGCAATTTTTACTCTTGTAGGTTTGCCATTGCCTGCCAAGAGGTGTAAAAATTTCCGTGTAGAAAAATTTTTTTTTTTACTTTTTTTTTATTTTTATATTGCCTGTGCCGAGATTCGAACCCCGGACACTCTGCGTCGCAGTCCAACGCATTACCACTATGCCACAGCGATCACAGGACTCAACTCCTAATAATTAAATTTATTTTAGAAAGATTAAATTTGATCTCGGAAAGCATCAATTTCATTTCCGAATAGTTAAATATTGGGTCATATAAAAAGTTAAAGTTACAAGATGATTTATGTGACCCAATAGATTCTTAAAAACATCAGCATGAATTTTGAATAGTCAAATTTAATCTATAAAGATTTGATTTTAACTCCGAGCAGTCAATTCGATTTTAGTTCTAAGGTGGCAATGTAAAATCGAATAAATGAAATTTATTTTGAAAACAAACTTAATTTTTAGCTCCTGACAGTCTAATTGATTTAAAATAGAAAGCATCAATTTCAATTCCGAATAGTCGTAGTGACTTTATAAGTATCCAATTTGATCTCCGAATAGTCAAATTGATTATAAGTAGAACCCATCAATGATAACCCGGAAAAGTTAAATTGATGTAAGAAAAAATATTAATTTGAACTCCGAATTTGTTTGAGTTGGTTTCAGAGGGCATCAATTCAAACTCCGAACAGTTAAAGTGATTTCAAACAGCATCAGCTCGATGATTCTGATGAGTTAAATTCCTTTCGGTAAGCATCAGTTTCGGTACACCTAAGAAAAACTTAAATTATGTAATTTCGGGAAGCATTTATTTGAATCCCGAAAAGTCAAAATGGATTTCAGAAAGCTTCAATTTGAATCAAATATAACAGAAATCGAAAATAGAAAACTTCTTTCTATATCCATTTTATCTCTTTGGAAATCGTTCTTAAAGAATATATCCGACATACTGCATACATTCACACGATTTGCGTATGAATATTTATGGATGACTTGTCAGCGTCAGACTATGCAAAGTGAATAAAATCGCATTTCTTAGGAAAGAAAGCACAAAAAACAAAAGCAAAATAATGCAGAAATATAACATAAAAATGAATAATGCCTCCTTTCTGAAAATAAAGTGCTGGAAAAGAGTTCGTAATTTCAAAGGAAGCAGTAAGAAACAACACGCAAAGTTTAAAGGAATAAGTTGGTATTAAATTCATGATACGAGCGAGCAGAAACAAGAAACAGGAAACGAAATAAATAAATAAAAATATTAAAAAAAAAGAAGAAGACAAAAAGAATTAGGTTAACCAGACCACTAAAGTGCACTACATCAATTCTGCTGTGTGAACACACAGACACAAATACACACACACACACACACACACTCACTCACTCACTCACTAACTCACTCACTCAGTCATAACCCTGCAGTGCAAAAATGAGTTAGTCTCACAAATTAACTAGTAAGTGATGTGAATTTTTTTTTGAATTTTTGTGCCCTTTTTTTTGTATTTGTAATAAACTTGTTGACCCGGCGAACTTCATACTATGTACCTAAAATTGATCTATGTAATTGTAACTCTTCTCCCAATCAACCTTACATCTCAAATTCCTTGTGATCAGTAATATTGAATTGATTTGAGTTTCGTTTGGCATTACTTAAATAAATCTCGTTCGCAATACAAATTAATTCAATTATTTACATGGAATGGAAAAGAATTGAGGTGAGCATTCAATGCTCCATTCAAAGCATGGAGAAATGAATTAACAAATTTCTGAGGTCAGCGAGGCAGCGCTCTATGATAGACAACGTTGTTTGTTTTGTTGTGCGGTAGGGGTTTCGGCACGCGAACATGCCACCTGCAATTGTCTGTGCGGTAAGTGTGTGTGTGGCCTCAATCTCGAATTTCCACCACACACTTGCAACGATTGTCCGTCAGCTTTGTTGATCGACATGGTAAAAGCGAGTCGAACGGGGAACTGATGAATGCGCTTGAACTCGAAAGGCAAGTCAGTAGGTATCATGGGAATTCTCGGAGGCTAAGTTATAGCATTTTGAAATATTGTTGTGTATGGGCGGTGCCACGCCCCTTTGCCCAATTCCGCCCATAAGTTACATGGAACTTAAAGTTTTACAAACTTCGCTTCAAAATAGTCAAAAGGGAGTCGAGTTACAGCGTATATCAGTAGTTGTAGTATATAAGCGGAACATAACAAAAAAATAAAAAATAAAATCCCCAAGCCAAATCGGACGCTCCGCTCCGCTCCGTTCTCGAGTTCTGGAATTACAAACATATTTCACGGCTTTGTTTTATGTGCACTATATAAGGAATGAGATCGAAAAAATCTTAACTTTAGTATAAAACTCAATAATTTTTAAACGGTTGATCTAAGAGTTTTGATTTTTGTTTTTTATTTAATTCATAATATTTTACAAATTACAGAAAAATATTACTTTTATAGTTCTAACCACTATTTATGAACTCGTGGACCTTTTTTGGTAAGTCTTCCATTAGAGATTTGATAGTTGTTTCAGACACCTTTTTGGAGCAGTTTGCCCATCTCCTTTTAAAATCTTCGATATTTTGGGACACCCTTTTTGTGCTCTTTAGGTGTCTTTTAACAAGAGCCCAATATCTCTCCACTGGTCTAGGCTCCGGACAATTTGGGGATTGGCCTCTCTTGGTACAAAAACTATGGTATTACTTTGACACCACTCCAGAGCTTTCTTGCCGTAGTGGCATGATGCCAAATCGGGCCAAAAATATGTGGACACATTTTGCTCTCTTATGAAAGGAAGAAGCCTTTTTTTCAAACATTCTTTGATGTATATTTCGGTATTTAAGTATAGAGCCCACTGTAACAAATGACTTGCTTCTTTTGCCGCCACTGCATATAGCTTGCCATACCAGGAATTTTTTAGAAAATTTTATCTACTTTTGGATTCTAAATTGTTCTTCGACATTTCCTCGAGCATCAGCAACATAAAAATTTTGACCCGGAAGCTGCGTAAAATCTGCCAGTACATACGTCATTCGTCGTTCATTATGCAACATGAATATTTTTGCATGAAATTCGCTTTTAATTTCGGAGCCCTACTTTTGGCGTCTAAATTTCTTGCAGCATTCCTGTCTCGAACTTTTTGGACTTTGTATGATTTCAAACCTGCATTGGCTTTAACTTTTCGCACCAAATAGTCAGAGCACTGGGCTAACCGGGCAGCTTTTCTAGCAGATGTGTTACGAGATCTTTTCAATATGCTTTCTATTTTCTTGGCTTTCCCAGTATCATGTGGTCCTTGTTTTCTTCCCGAACCAGGTTTCCTATCTATGGTCAAATTCTCCTGAAACTGTTTAATAACATTGGAAACAGTTTGACGGCAGATCTTCAATTTTATGGACTATTTTTTGTAGGACCAATTTGGATATTTTTGAAAATTTTTAATAATTTTAAGACGTTCTCCTTTTTCTTCACTCATTTTGATGAAATTGACAGTAAATCAACATGTTTGTCATTAAAAGTAATAACTGACATATTTTTCAAAGATAACTGGATCAAATAATTTTTAAATTTTAAACCCAAAAAAAAATTATTAGGTAAAACGTGTGTTAAGATTTTTTCAATCTCACTCCTTAGATTCTTAAAAATATTAAACTTTTTTGGTGGTCCTTTTCGGAATCTGAAAAATGAAAATGTAGTCCACAACTACTTTGATACTACATCGAAACACACTAGTTCACTAGCTAGCTCGAAAGTTATCGAGTATAGGACAATTTATTTTTGTTGAACATCAGCTTGAAGAAATGAACTAGTTGTGGTTAATTGTGGTCTTTGTGCGAGCTAAGTAATTAACTAGCTTTTAAGCTAGTTGGTTGTACTGCAGGGATACAGCAACAACTATAGCCACAAGGAAGAGGAAAAAGGTCAGTGAGCGTTCACAGATGGCGCGAAAGTGATGACTGATGTTTTATGTTGTAGTTTTTAGGTTTATATGTATTCTTGCTTGTTTGCACGTTACTTTTTTTTGCTAAAACTTTTAACGTATTTACTTTTAGGGAAAACTGTATATGGAATAACTTAAAATATGAGAGAGAATACAAAGTGTTAACAAAAATAACAAAAGCGTTAGTATAAAATGGCAACACGGACAAACGAAATGAATCAAAATGAAGCGATGAATGAAGCTGGAAGCACCAGACTGGCGAAGGGTGCGAGGAAAACATAAATCTATTTTTGAAATGTTAGCTGCGGAAGATGAGAAAATAATAATAATAAAAACAATATTACATATAATATTAATGCACAGTGTGGCATATGAATTTCAATTCAATTTCAACACTGTGAGCGAGAAATATGAACTGAAAAGATTTTGCTTTAAAGGGGAGCCAAGGGGAGTGTTACGGTATGACGGGGTGGAGGCGGGTGGGGAGAATAAACATTAACATTTTCCTGCTTTCTTTGAACTTTGTTGAAGCTTCAGAGCAGAGCCAGGAAGAAAAATGAAATAAATTAAAGCACTTTTCACACACACACTCGCATGCACATAATACCACAATATGTGTGGCATAATGGCACACTGTGATTTCCAGTATATTTTAAGTTTGCATTTGTCAACTTTCCGACATTTGTCGTTGGCACACACATGCCACCACAGAGATAAAGTAAATTTGCATGCTAGAAAATGTATGTAAGTATAATGAATTTTTACAACATAAATATAGATAAAAGCATACAGTCGCACATTTGTCGGCACACACACTCACACACTTACGTATGAATGCTAGAACATTACTCCTTTCTCATACGGGCACTGGCAACCACCCGCTAGGAAAAGTTTATGTTGCATTGAAATGGGAATAAACAGATTGATTTCGAAAAATCCAATTTGATTTTGCGAAATTTCAGGCAGATTTCATCAACCCTTAAAGTCAAATTTATTTCTGAAAAAAAAAAAAATTTTAACTCCGAATAGGGCAATATTGTTCCGAAAAATTATATTTTAACTCCGAATAGTGCAATTTAGTTCCGAAAAATTTGACCTTTAACTCCGAATAGTGAAATTTAGTTCAGAAAAAATTAATTTTTACTCCGAATAAAGTAAATTTGCATGCTAGAAAATTTATGTAAGTGTAATGAAATGAAATTTAATTCCGAAAAAGTCCATTTTAACTCCGAATTTACTTTACTTACTTACTTTTAATGGCACAACAGCCCATGGAGGGCCTAGGCCGAGCTTTTTCGCATCCACTCATGTTGTGCGTGTTATATTTGTACTGTTTAATGCCGAATCCGAACGGCGAAGTGAAAAGCTTTTCATAGCAATTTTTACTCTTGTAGGTTTGCCATTGCCTGCCAAGAGGTGGTGCCGTGTAGAAAAATTATCTTTTCTACTTTTTTTTTTTTTTTTTTTTTTTTTATTTTGCCTGTGCCGAGATTCGAACCCCGGACATTCTGCGTAGCAGCCCAACACACTACCACTACGCCACAGCGACCACTCCGAATAGTGAAATTTAATTCCGAAAACATTCATTTCAATATGAATAGGAAATAAAATTAAATTTCAACTCAGAATATTCAATGGATTTAAAAAATCGTCAATTTAACTTCCGAAAATTCCAATTGTACTAAATCAAAAAGCATACACTGGAATTCCAACAAAGTACAATTGATCTCAAAAGGTGTCAAATTGAATTCCGAAAAGTACAATTGATCTCAGAAAGCATTAATTTAAATTGCAAATAGTCAAATCGATTTCAGAAAGTGACAAATTGAACTTTAAATATCCGAATAGATTTTAAACTACATCAATGTAAATTTCGGAAACCATCAATTTAATTTGACGAGTCAAATTGATCTTCGAAAGCATTCATTTGAACTCCGAATAGCCAAATTTATTTTCCAAAAGCATAAATTTAAACTCCGAATTCCGAACTCCGAGTTTAATTGTTTTCAGAAGCATTAATTTGAATTCGGAGAAGTCAAGAATCGTCCATTTGAATTTCGAATACTGAAATTAATGCAACTCCGAAAAATAAAATTGTTTTCAATAACCTTAATTTGAATTCGGAGAAGTCAAGAATCGTCAATTTGAATTCCGAATAGGGAAACTAACTTCAGAATGCATCTAATGTAACTCCGAAAAGTTAAATTGTTTTCAGAAACATTAATTTGAATTCGAATCAGTCAAGAATCGCCAATTTGAATTCGAATAGTTAAAATTTATTTCAGAATGCATCTAATGCAACTCCGAAAAGTCAAATTGATTTATTTATTTAACTGGAAAAAATGTACATAAACTGACAATTTAATTTTAAAATAATCAAATTGATTTTAAAAATCTTCAAATTGAGCTTCGAAAAGCTTAACTAATCTTAAAAAGCACCATCCCAACAGTCAAATTGCTTTCGGAAAGAGATAAATTAAACTTTAAATAATCAATTTGATTCAAAAATCCTTGAATTGAATTCTGAACTGTCATATTGAACTCCGAAAGCAACTTTTTGAGTTTCAAATAGTCAAATTCCAAAGAGCATCAATTAAAGCTTTGAAAAAACCGATCCACAAATAATCAAATGGATGTTGAAAATCTTTAAATTGAATTCTGAGTAGTGTGATTGGTATCAGAAGGAATCAATTTAAATTCGGAATAGTCAAATTGATCTCAGAAAGTAAAAAATTTAGCATTAAATACACAAATTTTTTTCGGTAATCAAAATTCAAATCAATTTGAACTCGGAATAGTGAAATTGATCTCAGAAAGCATCAATTGGAACAGCAAAGCTTCTGCAATTGTTATCAAAAAGTTTCAATTTTCAATTCCGAACCGATCACGAAAACGTATTTACTTGACTTCTTGAAAAGAGAAGCATTCAACAGCACCGACGAAGACAAACAACAAAGAGTCAGCCTATTTCCCGAAATCTGCAGGCAATAGGCATTAAATATAGGCTTGGCATTCAGGGATTAAAAATGGAATAAACGATTCAAGTTGCAAAGTTCCTATCGAAATTGATTATGCCGTATTACCTCACCCAATTTCTTACAGACAAATTCCTACTGGGTTCTTGTGCTCCAGCAAAAGTGTGTTACTTTGTTAAGTGCACCTGCGAGTGCATTAGTACGAGGAGTTACGCATATTCTTATCCACTTGAGAAGAGCAGTCGACATATGCATCACTGATTTATTCCCTCATACATAATTCTCTTTACGCCTTTCCTTCATATTGTTGTTGCTGCGGTTGGTGCGACGAGTGTGCTCCCGGTTGTTTTATCTTCTTGCAGGGGTGTAAATGTTTTTCATATTTTCAGCATTTTGTGTTTCTCCTTTTGGTTTCTTCTTTAAGTTTGTGCGTTTGCGTTTGCGTTTGTGTTGAATTTCTAAAGGATAAAGTTGACAGTTGCAAGATTGAAAAATGCATTCGAAATTAAATTTTCTACTCGTTTTTGGACAATGTGTACAAAGAAAATATATCTACTTACATTCATATAGTACATACATACATACATATGGCAGTAGTATATCGTTGTTGTGAAAATGTGTCAAATGAGTCCATATATGGTATGTAAAGTGCAGCAAAGGGATACAAATAAACAAATTTCGGTACGCAGACACATTTGAAATGCATTCATTCTGATAACACAGGAATATATTAGTACACTCCAGCTCTTTTTTACTTATACAAAAAAATAACAAACAAAAAAACAAAGGAAAACAGCAACATTTTTGACTTGATGCCAAGGAAGTGGGACGTCAACTTAGACCCGTTTCGGTGATGGAAAAGACAAATGAAGTTCGCTTTTGGAACATTTTCTTCATAAACTGGAACTGGGAAGTGGAGATAATAACGGGGTTATAGCCAAAAATATAATTGGGCCATGAGTGGTGGGAAGATATAAATTGAAAAACCCGAACTTATATTTACTAGAATTGGAATATGAAAATATTAATATACTATATTAATAAATATTAGAAATTTGAAAATAAATTTCGAAATATTTAAAATGAAAATAGGACTACTAATAGGACTTAATTGAATGGGAACATATTAAAAATAAATATGAAAAAATTAAGAAACAAAAAATTTAAAATAAAATATTATATATTGTAATTTTAAAAATTCTAATTTTCATTCCAATAAATTTGTAAATGTTGTTAAATATTAAATACGAATTGTCAGTGTTTAATTTGCAATCTTTCCTTTAAATAATTCACTTCTGAATTAAACATTCTCCTTCAACCAAGCCACAGAGCTTAAACATGGTCCTTCGAGTCATAAAGTGAACCAACGCTTTAACGCACCACAAAAACGTGCAACAACAACAATAATAACAAAAAATCAACCACCACAAAATCACACACAACAGCCCAGCAAGTAGACCCAAAGGATAAAATTACCTCCCTTTTTTCCATATAAGTAATTACTTGTAACTATACTATACTATACCATACATAATATTTTAAGTTTTCGCATATTTAAAATATTGTGTATACTATAAATGCTATATATTACTTACTTACTTACTTAGCTGGCGCTACAACCGATGATCGGTCTTGGCCGCCTCCACAAAGCTTCGCCAGTCACTTCTGCTATGCGCGCGCTGGCGCCAGTTGATAAGGCCAAGTGCAGTCAGGTTGCCCTGCACCTGGTCTTTCCAACGGAGATTAGGACGTCCCCTTCTGCGTGATCCTCCACCGTGGTTCGAATAAAACACCCTTCTAGCCGGAGCGCTTTCTTCCATTCGCTCAACATGACCCAGCCAGCGAAGCCGCTGGAGTTTTATACGCTTGACTATGTCAGTGTCGGCGTACAGCTCATACAGCTCATTGTTCCATCTTATTCGAAACACCTCGTCCACGCATACTGGACCGTAGATCTTACGGAGTATCTTCCTCTCGAACGCTCCTAACAGTCTCTCATCATTGATGGTCAATGTCCACGTCTCTGCGCCATACATTAGGACGGGAAGGATGAGGGACTTATAGAGCGTTATTTTCGTCGGTCGAGAGAGGGCTCTACTTCTCAATTGCCTACTGAGCCCGTAGTAACACCTGTTGGCAAGAGTTAGTCTCCGCTTGATCTCAAGGCTGACATTATTGTTGGTGTTTATGCTGGATCCTAAATAAACGAAATCCTTGACGACTTCAAAAGTGTAGTTGTCAACAGTGACATTTTGTCCAAGACGCCGTGACTCTTTGTTTGTTGACACAAGGTATTTCGTTTTGTCCTCGTTCACCACTAGACCCACACGACGAGACTCCCTTTCCAGGTTGGAGAATGCTGCACTGACTGCTCGAGCGTTTTTGCCAATGATGTCAATATCATCAGCGTATGCTAGCAGCATGACACTCTTGTAGAAGATAGTGCCAGAGATGTCGATGTTCGCAGCTCGAATTATTTTCTCCAGCATTAGGTTAAAGAAGTCGCACGATAGGGAGTCACCTTGTCTGAAACCTCTTTTGGTATCAAATGGTGCGGAGAGGTCTGTCCCAATTTTCACTGCGCTGGTGGTGTTGGTCAGTGTCATTTTGCAAAGACGAATGAGCTTTGCAGGGATACCAAAATCAGACATTGCGGCGTAGAAGTGATCCCTAATCGTGCTGTCGAAGGCGGCTTTATAATCGACAAATAGATACCCATCGATCTGTTTTTCTCGGGTCTTTTCCAGGATTTGACGTAGTGTGAATATCTGGTCGATGGTGGATTTACTAGGCCTGAAGCCACACTGATAAGGTCCAATCAGTTTGTTGACGATGGGCTTCAGTCTTTCGCACAGTATGTTATATATTATTTTATCAAATATTGGGTCGATCGTACAAATATTCTTTGTATGTGCATAAAATAAATAAGTTCCGTGTACAATAACAAATACACACTAATTGCTGTACAGAAAGTTCCTTGCTATTTTTGTTTGTGCTATATTCGTTTACCTCTAAACGATCAACAATCAGTAAAAAAAATATTACACTGTGTGCCATATATTTAGTTACACTCTAACTGATTAAATTATGGATTTTTATATTATATATAAATATATATTTTTTCATTAAAAATATTATATAAATATGTTGATTTTGTACAAAAACAAAAGCAAACACAAAAAATAAATATTATAAATTCATTAGCCCATACCATTCCTTCCATTCCGGTGCTAACTTCTGCCACAAAGCGACAAACTTTTCGTTCGGTTGCCAAACTGTTTTGACCCGGCAGGGTGGCTATCGCCTGTTATGAAACGAACGAAAATCTCACACCATCAGCTCTGATTAGCAGGCACGGATTGAGACTAATACATGAAGTATTCCGTCCATACAAGAAACAGCTTCTTAGAGAAACTTTCCACCATCGACAACAGCGAAATCACTCAGTGGAGGCAGTCCTCGCAGAGTAATCAAGTTCAACTTCCCGAACTTTGTTACTTGTGGAAACTTAATGTGCTTGCCTTTTGGTCTCACTCAATAGAAGGACAATTCCGATCCTTATCTCTTGATGGCAAAAGGTTAAGGTGGCAAACAATAAGACTTCTGCGGTTACAACTTTGCGTAGGGAAATCTTATTGTGCTTACTTTTTGTTCTCACACTCAGGAGAAGGACAACTCCGATCCTCGTCTCCTGGTGGCGAAGGGTTGGCGGACCTCCTGCAAGCATTAAGCCTTTCGCCATTATAAGTCTCCTTCGAAAAAGCTTATCGAGCTTGCCTTTGTGTTCGCATCTGAGAGAAGAACAATTCCGTTCCTTACACCTCTTGGCGATAAAAGGTTAAGTGCCCTCCTGCAAGACACGACTTTGTGGCCCTTTGTTCCTCCCTCCCTGCAACAAATTATCGAAATTATCTACGAGAAAAGGCATCATTACTCGATGCAAAACCAATAGAAAAGAAAAGCACTCTTCTCGTGTTAAATCCTTTTCTAAACAAAGAGAATATTCTCAGAGTGAATGGTCGTCTCGCTCATGCCGCTCTTAGCTGCAACGAACCACATCCTATCATCATTCCCGAGAATTCTCGCTATTGTATTTTATATTTCTCCACAATATGTTCCTCCATGCCGAAGTCAGTCTCATGCTTCGCATGGTGCGGCAGCAATATTTCATTCCTCGCCTAATACTAAAAATAAAAATGTTCATTTTCCACCGCAAAGCTTGTACTACAAGGCGGACCCAAATTATGGCTGCTCTCCCACTTGAGCGCTGTAATTTACCATTGATTGTTTCCCTACTAAAGATGCACAGTTTCCAGTACTCCACAGTTCCAGTCCGCAGACGAAAGTTGTGGAACACAGCTCAACATGACTCAAATATCAAGACACAAATGTCAAAAATTTTGTTTACTCCGATTTCGCGTTCATGATTCGATATGAAGAGAAAACAGTTTGAAAAGCATTGGAGGTTTAATCAACAAACCCAATTTTCGTGTTGCTCAGTACAGATGAATTTATTGGCCCAGGGTTGCATTCAAAGTTTTCTCTCCCTCTCTCTCTCTCTCTCTCCCTCCTCAAATTGAGAAAGTTAAAAATCAACAGAGAAAAAGTTCGACCTACATAATATTGGCTGCAGTTCAAAGCCGCTACTTTTTCGGTGAATTTTAGTTGTGATTTATTTCGTTCTTAAAATTAGAGGAGGAAACCAACAAAACTCTTTGATCTTTTCTTTTACAAGGAAACCCGTTTTCTGTGTTTGTTTTTAAAAATAGTTTTCTTCTTCCCCAGCTTTTAGGGCAAAGTAAATAACTCAGTCTAATTTTAGGCAGCAGTAGTTTGAGTGAGTATATGTGTATGTTTGTGTATGTGTGTGTGTGTGTTGGTGAGTGCACAACAGTGATTACTTTGATACAAAGTGTCTATTTATGTAAATATGCGGTTTTCCTTTACAACTCTGTTGAAATGTGGTTTTCTCTTCCTGCTACAATTAAACACGAAACCAAGTCGTAGTCTTAGTAGTGAACTACAAACACGATATAATATATTTAACAGAAACTTAAATAAAGGGTGACTTTTTTGATACTTAGTTTTTGACGTTAATATTTCGGATAGTTCACGCATGATTTTTGACATGTGTCAAAGTAAAACATGCTCTGTTTGTTTTGCCATTTCATCATGAATAGACTTACGTCGTTTAATATTTGCAAATTATTAACATTTATTATTAAAATTCGATCCGTTTTTTATCGCAAAATTGTCTTCAGCGGCGAGGCTGATTTTTGGCTCAATGGATACGTGAATAAGCTTAATTGTCGTATTTGGAGTGAAGACCAGCCAGAGGCAATTCAGCAGCTACCAATGCATCCCGAAAAGTGCACTATTTGGTGCGGCGGCCCATAACGGGCAGGCGGCATCATTGGGCCGTACATTTTCAAAGACGATGAAGGCCGCAACGTTACGGTCAATGGAGAAATGGGGAAAGGTACCGTTCGATGATAAGAGCCTTTTTTTTGCTGTAAATGCAAGAATTGGACTCGACCGACATGTGGTTCCAAGAGGAATGTGCCACATGCCACACTGCACGCGAAACCATTCATCATCAACTGAGAGTCGAATTTGGTGAGCAGTTAATCTCACGTTTTGGTGTAGTCATTTGGCCACCAAAATCGTGTGATTTGACCCCGTTAGACTATTTTTTGTGGGGGTATGTTAAGTCTCTTGTCTATAAGGACAATCCAAACAAGATTGCTGCTTTTGGAAGCCAACATTGAACGCGTCATTGGTCATTGGTGAGATTCCGGCCGAAATGTGTGAAAAAGTGTGCCAAAGTTGGACCTTCAAAGTGGACCACTTGAAGCGTAGCCGCGGGCAACATTTAAGTGAAACTATCTTTAAAAAGTAAATGGCAGGAATTGATTTATCGACTCAACTAAAAATTTCATTCAATTTTGTAAAATTTCTGAGTTTTTTTGATTTTCAAAAACCAAGCTCTTAGAAAATCACCCTTTACTTTCAATTAAGTGAAACTATCTTTAAAAAGTAAATGGCAGGAATTGATTTATCGACTCAAATAAAAATTTCATTCAATTTTGTAAAATTTCTGAGTTTGTTTGATTTTCAAAAAACAAGCTCTTAAAAAATCACCCTTTACTTACAATTAAGTGAAACTATCTTTAAAAAGTAAATGGCAGGAATTGATTTATCGACTCAAATAAAAATTTCATTAAATTTAGTAAAATTTCTGAGTTTTTTGATTTTCAAAAATCAAGCTCTTAAAAAATCACCCTTTACTTTCAATTAAGTGAAACTATCTTTAAAAAGTAAATGGCAGGAATTGATTTATCGACTCAAATAAAAATTTCATTCAATTTTGTAAAATTTCTGAGTTTGTTTGATTTTCAAAAACCAAGCTATTAAAAAATCACCCTTTACTTACAATTAAGTGTAACTATCTTTAAAAAGTAAATGTCAGGAATTGATTTATCGACTCAAATAAAAATTTCATTCAATTTTGTCAAATTTCTGAGTTTTTTTGATTTTCAAAAATCAAACTCTTCAAAAATCACCCTTTATTAAGTACTTAAGTTTTCTAGCTTCATAATCGCAAATAAACTTTTTTTACGAATATATAAGTGTAAAAGAATATTACAATATTAAAAATGATGATAAGAATTACGATTTTCAATTTTATCTGCTTTTCTTATTAAAAATCCACAATTTTTATTTTTATTTTTTTGATTTAATTTTTTTTTTTTTTTTTTGTCTTAATGGCTTTTTGTCTTTTAAGCATTTATTTAGATGGAGGCATCGTTAAAAGAAAAATTGACACTTGATAATTTATCGCTTATTAGTTTTTCTCTTTTGCCAAGAGTAGCAATTGTTACCGAAAATAGAGAAGCGAGCGAAGAGAACAAAAGACAAGGAGAGACAACGCCAGAAATAAGTGCAAAGAAAACGTGCCCAGAGAAGCTTACAGGAACATTTTTGCGACTCTATTATTTTTCATGTACATGTGTGGGTGTGTTTGCCTCTCTTATACTGTACTTACAAACATATACACATACATACATAAACTTTTATATAAATTGAACGCCATATTTACAACCTAATTTACTGCGACAACATTGTAGTAAATTAAGCGAAAATTTTTTTTTTTTTTATCTTTAATGGCTACTGACGTTGTGTTGTTGGTGGAAACAGAGCAGAAAAGAGAAAGGGAAGTGAAGAGAAGTAGGTGTAGGAGTAGGAGTAGGAATAGGAGTAGGAATAGGAGTAGGAATAGGAGTAGGAATAGGAGTAGCTGGTGCCCTTTACCGCCCTGGCAATGAAAAACACGCTGACGCTGACGCTGACACTGGCTCTTAGCCAGGTTCATCTTATCATAAAAATGGCAACAAATACATGCAATATTCGAGTATGTAAAAGCTGGGCGCACTAAGACTCTTACGCATACACTGTGAGTATGTGTCAGCATGTACTTAGAATCCTTTTTTCGAGTGTTCCGCGAGCATTCACGGGATTTTTAGTGCCATTTTATTTATGAAAGGATGGTTGCTACTTTTCACTGTTTGCCTTTACATCTCTGTTTTTGCGTTTCAAGTGTGAGTGCGTCTGAGTGTGTCTTGCAATTTTATTTACTTTCCTTTTTTTGTTACATATTTTGATACTAAAAAATAACAAATTTCTTTTGCACGCATTAATTTGAAATGGTTTTATTTCTTACTTGGGGACTGACTATGCCCCACCAAACTTGTGAAAGAATGGAAATGGAACTTCAACTTATGAAAATCATTTAAAATTAGTAGTAGAAAATGGTAGCCAGAAAATAGTAGAAATAAGTTGGAATACAGAAACTACCATAAGTAAATAAAAGTGCAAAAAGGTAGTAAAAAATGGTATTAGAAAAGTAGTAAAAAAGAAAAGTAGCAAATAGGGGTAAGAAACATGTAGAAATATAAAACAGAACTAGAAAATGAGGGGCAGCAAATGGTTGTAAAAATTAGTAGTAAGTAGTAATAAAAGTATAAAATTGTAGTAGAAAATTGTAGTAGAAATTAGTGGTTGAAAATGCATAGTAATTGAAATAGAAGTAGAAAATAGTAGTAGAAAGAAAAAAATTTGAAGAAAATCGGAGTATGAAAGGTTTAATGCAAATCGTAGTAGTATTAGAAATGAGTAGTGGTAAAAATAGTAGTAGAAAACCGTAAGTAAGTAATTATTTACTAGTAGAAAATATAATATAAGATAGTAGTAGAAAATAGTGTTGTAAATTATTTACAGAAAATAGTAGTTAAAACATAGGAACATTGTGGTATAATTTATTAAAAAAAAAAATCGATGTAGGAAATAGTAGTAGAAATCAGGAGTAGAAACTAGAAGTAGAAAACAGTAATACGAAATAGAAATAGTAATAGAATAATAATATATTAGTAGAAAATAGTAATGAAAAGAGTAGTAAAAGTGAAAAAAGTAGTGGGGCTTGGAAAAAGTAGTGGAAAACAATAAGTAAATAGAAGTGTTAGGAATAGTAGTAGAAGAAGATAGAAGTGTTAGGAATAGTAGTAGAAGATAGTAGTTGGAAATAGTACTGAAAAATATTAATAGAAAATACCGATTAAAAAAGGAGTAGAAGATATGTAGTACTTATTATCATTTATAAAAAAGTATTCACATAATAGAGAATCTTCTCTCTCTTTTGTATTCGACACAAAAAAAACGACGGCTGAGCAGAAAGCGAAAATAAGAGAGAAAATGAGATGCCGCAAGTAATGTTCAGAACAAATTGATGACGACAGCTACATGACCACACATCTAGAACGTCGGCTTTAGCTGTTGCCTTGTAATCAGCTACTTGAATTCAATGAAAACAAGAGCAGCAACTTAAACACTCACTCTCTTCCTTATTCTTAAGTTATCCTTAAACGGGCAACATTTGAAATATTAAATTAAATTCGCAAATTAGTAGACAACTAATTCTGTAAATACTGATAAGTTGACCTTATACCGTTCACTTCGCCGTTCGGACTCGGCATAAAACTATAGGTCCCTTCCATTCATGTACATATATAACACGCATGACATGAGCTCGGCCTAGGTACAACAGCCCTCCATGGGCTGTTGTGCCATTAAAAGAATAAAGAAAGGAATACCTTACACCATCAGTACAATCATCAGTATTACAGTATTTTCAAATAATGTCAGTAAAAATCAGAAAATTTGTATTTCCATCAGTTTTTGCTTCATTCCAAATACTGATGGAATATTTTACATTACTCGATTTGAAAATACTGACAGTAACTATTACTGCCCATGTAAGGACCCATGCTTTACTCATATTTTTCCTTCCTCTTAAGAAAGTTATGTGCGCATTGAGTGAAAACCAAAGAGAGAGAGAGGGTAAGCAACTAGCAAATTGCTCTTCAAGTAACATGCTATCATATTTAACAAGCAATCAACGCACCGCACAATGGCTTACCACTGATCGGAGAGAGATTTAACTGTAAACGGGTCATTTCAATAAGGCAAAATATTTGCAGAGAGCTTCTTCCATGTATAGTATGCGTGATGCGACAGAGACAATAACTAACTATGCTCGCTTGTGAGAGAACACACAACGACACAGTTCTTGTGTATTGGTAAAAGAGCACGGACATTTTTTTGTTTTTGTTTTGTGTATAACAAAGAGAGATGAGAGATGATTCTGGGAATAAAATCTACGGCTGAGCAATAAAACAATAAAAGTGACGAAAATAATTGAGAAGCAAAGAGCTACAACCTTGACCGTGCTGTCGTTGATACAAAAACCTAAGTTCATGGTTCGAAATATGACTGTACCTACGCTGTTATGCATACACGGCGAAACCTTTACACCATTTCACAAATGCTTCCTGTTTTAGTGCATATAGGTATACATAATAAAATTACAATTGGTCCATTTGCTCAAAAGAAAATAAGTAATACCATACAAATAATATTGAGGAAAAGAAGGAGTAAAATTTAAATGGTTCTGCAACTGCTGTCGCTTACTTGGTTGTTGTTGTTTTTTTTTCCGGGGAACATTTGCCAAATTGCTTTGAATTGTTTGTTCTTCTTCATTGCCTTATATTTTTTTCTCTCCTTTTTACATGATATAAGTACAAACTCACAAACACACTCACACTCCCACTTACACTCACACAATTTGCAAATATATTATAGCTCATGTGTTTTTCTTATTGTGTCGTTCGTTGTTGCTGTTGCTGTTGTTGTTTTTATTTATTTTATGTTATTTTTTACAGGACATTTAATATACCTGCTTGCGTCATAAATTATGAAAGCGAAAAGGAACAAGGGAATAAACAACAACAAGAGCAAAATACATAAAAATGAAAATAAAACAAAAATTTGTAGTAAATGTTACGCCATAAATTTGCCTAAATTGTTGATCACTCTTATTGCTATCGCTGTTGTTGTTGTTGTTGTTGTTGTTGCTGCTGTCGTTGGCGTCACTCTAAATACGTTTGTTTGTATGTATTGGTATTGTATGTGCGTATGCATGTAGTATTTGTTATTGTTTGTTACTTGTTTCTAATGTATAGATATGTATGCATATGTGTGTGTGTGTGTGTGTGTGTGTGTGTGTGTGTGTGTGTGTGTGTGTGTGTGTGTGTGTGTGTGTGTGTGTGTGTGTACATGTGGGCGACATTAGTCATGCATGACTTGGTAATTGAGATATTGTTATGATGTTCATTTTACATTAAGTGTATGCGTAAACATTAACTTGTAGTTGTACCATAGCTTGACAGACACATTTGCATGTGTGTCTCTGCGTGGATGGGTGAGTGTGTGTGCATACACATGCATGTGTTTTTGGGAAAGAGAGAGTGAATGTGTGTGCTCGTCGTTTTTTAGGCAAAAAGTGTTGATTTATTATGTAAACACTTAACATTCTTCTTCAATTGCGCGTCCTCATCGTCGTCATTGTCCTCGTCCTCGTCGTCCTCTTCGACCTCGTCGACCTCGTCGTCGTTGTCGTCATCGTTGTCGTTGTCGTTGTCGTTGTAGCCTCGTCTATTTATTCCATATGTAATCGCATATGTAAATGTGTAAAATATTTTACTCATACTCGCATTTATTCTTAACGCTTGAGCAACATTCTCTTCTTGTTATGGAACGCAAGCAAAACTATCGAAATTAATCAGCAACTATCATAAATGCAAATATAAAATAATAAAGAAACTATAAAATATTTCGTACTTTTTCATTTCACATATTGCCGCTATTAACTTGTCTTGATTATATTGAAAATGGAAAAGCGAAAAAATAATCTGAAAGAAAATTGATGTACCATGAAATTTATCACTTAAGTACTCGTATATCGGACTGAAGCTTTTGCTTAGGTTCTTTCTGCTGGCGTTTACTCAGCGCGAGTAACCAGAGTTTCTAACATTCACTTGATAATTTAAAACTTCACAGACTTTCGATATTAAATTCATTGACTTATGAGCGTTCCGGTTTCTGTCGGGAGATACAAATCCCACAGAGCTACTTTAAAGCTCGTTCTTCTAGATCACGGATGTCAGCGTTGTCATGGGCCGCCGTGAAAACTAACCACCCATCTGTAAGGGTCAAGGGTCTGTCAAGGCCATGGAAACAGAACATCCCACATCCCACTTGTCTGCAAGAGTCTTGGGTCGCCGTTTAAACTAACCATCCGTCTACAAGCGTCTTGCGCCGCCGTGTATATCGTGTTCACATATCGCTTGAAATTTCATCTTATATTCGCTGTGTGTTCACCTGCACGATTAGTACTGGACTGCCTTTGTCCCATTTGAAGTTTTGTGATTGAATGCCAATGTTTGATTGCCATTGTGTATTTCATTATTACCCTTTTACACACGTTTCATGATGCCTTTGTGTGTGTTTCGCACTTGGCTCCGATTGTTGGTAATTTATAGCCTTATGGTTTTCTTCAGCCCGTTCTGACCTAGAACCTTGTTCTTTCGCATTTGCCGTTGTTTTTAAAGTTCCAAATTACTTGATGATTAAGGGTTAATTGAACAAATAATTTTTAATGCAATAAAGAGTAAGAAATCATTTACTCTCACTCACTGATTGGTCAATTGAAAATGTGAACTGTTTTCTCTTTACACTAAATTGCAAATGTTATCTCTTCTGATTTGAATCATCGTGTTATGTAAAACGCAAATCGAAGGGATTCTCTGGTTTTGTTTTTGTATCCGGTACTTTAACATAACCAAAGACAAGTGTACCATAACGCGGAGAGTCACTGCGATTTGCGTTTTACATAACTCGAGGGTAAATATGTGTGCTGATCTGATATTAACGCATACCCAGGTACCCGAAAATTAAAGAGTATTACTCGATATCACAGGTACCCGGTTATTTCGGTGAACGGGTACCCGAAATATTGCGGGTACCCGACAATTGGGAGTAATACTTGAAGTCGGATAACCGACAATTGCGGGTAATATGTAAGTGAACTTCAGGTATACAAAATTGATGCTAATGATGACTTTGTGATTAGAAGTAGAGTTTTACTGCTATGGGAAGGGTTGCACGAAGAGCGAAGCTACTATTTTCTTCTACGATTTCTGCCACTATTTCTACTACTACTTTTCTACTGTTTTATTTTTTACTGATCTATTTTTTCTACTATTTTTGTAGACACTACTTTCAACTGCCGTTTCTACTACTTTGCTCCTTTTCCTACTACTACTTTTTACTACTAATTTCATTCGATTCCGTTGAGTCGTTTAAAGACAGCAGTAGATTTTGTCTCTTAAGATGTAAAATATTTCTTATAGCAATCGGGTCTCGGTGAATAGCGGGCACCTAGAAATTGCTGGTACTCGGAGTACGACGGGTACCCGTTATTGTAGTATTATCCAAAAACCTCCGGTACCCAGGTAAGTAATTGGGTACAACCTCGGTAACAGGTTATCACGAACACTAATAAATGTTGTATATGGTAAAACCGGAGTTACACACAATCTTCTTCTTTTTTGTTATGCAGATTTATTAAGTTATTTTTTTTTTTTTTTAATGAGGACAAACAAAAATGTATATAAACGAAAGAGAAAAGAAAGCGCAGCAAGCGGCCGAAAAATTACCCTCAATTTGCTTTAATTTTTGATTGAGAGTTATACACCCAATAGTAAAAGAGAGAAGATCGCTACGCTCTTTGCCCATCACTCCATACCGCATTAAACTATTTCTCTTTACACAGTATCGGCTAATTACGATTTACTCCAATACATATTTTTGTTGTTCGTACCTTCGTACTCGCAGTCGACGGTGTTGCTTAGTGCTCCTGGATTGTCGCTCTTTCTCTTTCTCTTTCACTTTTAACTAACTGCATTAAAGAATATAATTAAGTACATATTTGCAAAATTAGTTTCAAGTAAAAGTTAATAAAGCACAAATTAAATTTTGCACTTTGATTGTAAATCACTTTTAAAGCAATAACATTGCATAGTGTATGTGTGTGTGTGCGTGTGTGCGTGTGTGTGTGTGTGTGTGTGTGTGTGGTGCATAGAGAACTGAGTGAAAGCTCGCAGCTCGCTGCAGCCACTTCACTTTAAAATGTTCTGCTACTGCACAAAAACAAACACTGAACGGTGCACTTACAAAGGAATAACGGAAATGGGTAACAGTTGAGCAACATTATGCAGACGGTGCTGCCATAAAAATACATACTGGGAGAAATAGCAGCCGAAACCAAAAAACAGAAAACAAAAATGAGAGGAAAGAAGAGAAACATAAATGACAGGAATTGTAAGGATGAAAGGTGATGTGATGATGGTAAATATGAGTGCAATGCACTGCACCTTTCGAGGTTAGAGATTGTTTGTGTGCCTGTCGAAAGCGAAACAGTGAGTGTCACAATGAAAGAGATGGGGCAGGAAGGGGAAGGCCAAGAGACCTGTAGAAATTGCTAACGTTAAGCATATTTTCTTCTTGTTCATAGTTTAATTGCAAAACACAGGATGTGCAAATATTTGACAATTAACTGAAGAACACGCTACAAGTTTTGATATTTTAACCGGAAGCGCAAACACAGACTTTAAGCGCTTAAGAAGGGAGAAAGCTGAGAGAGGGAGGAGGGGTGATGATGACGACGATGCTGACAAGGCTGAGTAGTTAAATGTGAAGTGGGTAAAAAAGGAAGTGGCTGGTAGAGAAAAAGTATCAGAATGGCACTGCTGTTGTACGACATGAGTATATGTAGTAACAGCGAAATATTCAAACACACACACACACACACACACACACATATACCTAAACAAAAAAACACAATAGCCGCAGCGCTGAATACTTAAAAATATACACAAACAATTAAATTTTCTGCTACATGTGCATAAATGTGATGGTAAAGTAGTGTGAGAGCAGTGAGAGAGTGCGGAGGGTGACTAAGAGAGCAGGCACACGTATACATGTTAAGTAAAGAGTGCAAGAGTGCATAAGTGCATAATGCGCTCTTGTAACGGTACTATATACACACACTTAAACTTTACTCTTTGTTATTGTTGTTGTTGTTATTGTTGATATGTACTCTACTATGTGAGCATGGAAATTTTAAATGAAGATTATTGAACAAAAAAATAAAAAGCAACAACAACAACTCAAGTTAGAGTAAAGCAATCACAAAGTCGCTGTTTTTTTCTACCAGCGAATGTGTGAGTGTGTATGAAATTTTTGTAGCATACTTTTGTGCATATGGCTTTTTAAATATTTGTTATTTAACTTCTTTTCTTTTTTTTTTTTTTCTCCTGCAACTGGTAACTTTTTATATAACCACTTTAAAGTGTACTCCGAAGTGCATAACTACATACATATACGAGTACACAATAGTTGTTGTAATTCTTAGTAGACTTCCACACATACATACATAGTAGTGGGAGTAGTTACATAAGAAGCACACGTACACACACAAACACTAATCACATACACACACACACTGATAAGGCAGGAGAATGTTAAGCAGTTTTCACAATAAAAGAAGAAAATGTATAATGGTTTCGTATGTATTTGTGTGAATAATGTAGATATTTGTATATGTATTGCAGAGACTCACATGCCATGCCCTTAATACCGAGGAGACACAAGTGCCAACATTTGTTCAAGTGTAGAGAAATTTTGTTATTTTCTTTCTCAACATTTTCAATGCACACTTTTCTCCGTGCACTGGCATTCGTCGACGCGTTGCTGCTGTTCATAGATTGTTGGAATTGCATGAGAATGTGTGTGTGTGTGTGTGTTTGTGTGTAGAAATATAAGCGCTTTTCTAAGTTATATACTACTTAGTATTTTGATACAAAAATGCATTGGGTGTTGAATTGTAAAAATAGCAGTAGTCAGAAAATAAAAAGTGGCAATATGGTTGACTTTAAATGTAAAGAAAAAAAGCCAGTAACGTTTTTTTTTTTTTTGTTGGTTTTTGTTATGGTTTTGTAGTTTTTTTTAAAGAATAACAATGCCATTTTGAAGTATCTGCTGCTTGACAACATGTTTGACATATGATTTTTTTGGTATTTTGTTGGGTAAGTGTATATGTACTTCAGCCTGCAGGTACTTGTGCTGGAAGTTAAGGTCGCATATTGAAGTTTATAAGCTCATTACATTTCGTTTATTGTATGAAACTTGGTTAAGTTTGAGTAGTAAGGTGGTCAAAAACATGGGAAATTGCTCAAGAAGGATAATTGAGAGTTGAGGTTGCTCACGTTGCTTACTAAAATTTTTTTCATTGCACTTCAAATTGCTTGCCCTCGTTGACATTTTTTCAACGAAATAGCGAATACAGAAGAGAGAAAGAAGCTGGTAGCTAAAATGGTGTTTTTGTTGGCATTGTTGATATACATGCTATATTATGGCAGCACAGAGCGAAATGAAGAGTGCCGGAGAGAAAATGAACTAGCACAAGCTCCTCAAGTAACGGTATTCAGAGTCAGTATTGCCAATGGTGATTTGAACCCTAGCAAGACTGTGTTAGTTAAATTGTGATCACCGTGGAGTGTTCGGGGTTCAAGTCTCGGCACAGGCAAAATCAAAAAAGAGACACAAAAAGTAATGGCAAGCCTAGAATAGTAAAAATTACGTAAGAAAAGCTTTTCACTTCTCCGTTCGGATTCGCCATAAAACTGCATAACACGGACAACATGAATGGAAGCGAAAGGCTCGGATTTTAAAATATGCTCTCTTTGATACATTTCAATACATTTCTCTTTCAAACATTAATTTTATAAAATAAATATTTCGAACCGCCATTTTCTGTATTTCGTTTTCGTTCGTCTGCTTTTCATCGTTCATCTTCCTAACAAGCAAAACAACAACAAGTTTATGAAATTTTCTGTTTTATTTTGCATGGAAAGCAGACGAACGCTAATTTATGTATTATAATTTTAATTGTAGTACTTAAATAAAAAAATAATAGAATCGAGATAAAGCAAACAAACGAAAACAAATTACAGAAAACGCTAGTAAATATTAAAAAAGTTCTTGGTTATGTTGTTGTTGGTGTATGAAAATAATGCGAGCATAGTGCGATAAGAAGAGTGAGAGAGAAAGAAAGAGAGAAAAAGATAAATGAATAAAATAAACTACTTCAAATTTTAGCCACACCGGGATCAAATATAATAACACAGCAAAATATTGTACTTAATTTTAACATTAACTTCATAAAAGATGCCAGTGACTTTCAATTAATTTTGGTAAATGATTATCACAGTAATAACTCTACCATATTTTCGAAACAATTCCCATGTTGCTGCTTGAGTTACAAAATACAGTAGGTATGCATTACCCAAATCAAAGGTTAATGAAGTAATCGGCAAAACTTGACCAAAAATTTAAGTACTAAAGCAGCAGCTAGTAAAGAACTAATGTTGAAACACAAGGCTGAAGAATCAATAAGCCTTTTAACCCTTAATCCTTAATAACAAGTGATTAATTGCCATTTTCATATACCATACTTATTAGTGAACTTTTCTCCCCTTAATGACACACAGTATGCAATTGTAACTTATTTAATAAAACGATTTGCGTTCGTTGAAATATGCTCTCGAAAATTGAAAACAAATAAGTATACGAGTCCATTTTTTCATCTTTTATATGTAGCTAATAATGACATACTGACATACAGTGGTGTTCATCATAATACATAGTATACAGTGTTGCATGTAAAGTGAAAATTAATACAATGAATAAAGAAGGATATGAATTGTGAGCGGTTGCTAGTCTCCACACATTCCACCACTAAAGGCAAATCATTATTTAGAACACAGCTGTGCTGCAATGCAAATTATTGTTAAATATGCAAATTAAATTGTCAATCAAAAACAAATATACTTCGCTTACAAGTAAATATTTATGTCAATTGAGTTCGGCTCGTTCGTTCGATGCTCTAGAATTGATTAGTTACTTATTTAGTTGGTGATGGAAGTGGCGTTTTTAGCCGAATTGTTTACATTTAAGCACGCGACAAAGAAAAATTACACTATTATAATAATATCGAAAATAATAATTGAACTATGGAGAAGGTTTAATGTTACAGTATCAAGGAGACAGTTTTATTGTATTACACTTTGATCTATTAGACTGTTTACCCGACAATTGGTAAAATCAATATTAGGTACTTAAAACGATAATGATGGGTAGCATTAGTAGTGATGGTGGTCGTAGTATAGGTATTAGTAGCAAGAGTAGTAGCAGTAGTAGTAGTAGTAGTAGTAGTAGTAGTAGTAGTAGTAGTAGTGGTAGTAGTAGTGTTAATAGTAGTAGTAGTAGTAGTAGTAGTAGTACTAGTAGTAGTAGTGATAGTAGTAGTGGTAGTAGTAGTAGTAGTAGCAGTAGTATTAGTTGTAGTAGTAGTGTTAGTTGTAGTAATAGTAGTAGTAGTAGTAGTAGTAGTAGTAGTACTAGTAGTAGTAGTGGTAGTAGTAGTAGTAGTAGTAGTAGTAGTAGCATTAGTAGTAGTAGTATTATTATTAGTGGTAGTAGTAGTAGTAGTAGTAGTAGTAGTAGTAGTAGTAGTAGTAGTAGTAGTAGTAGTAGTAGTAGTAGTAGTAGTAGTAGTAGTAGTAGTAGTAGTAGTAGAGCATGACGAAATATAAAACAATACTGAAGAATTTACTCACATTCTTAAAACACATTATATGAGAGAGAATTAAAGAGAAAGAATTAGAGAGGCAATAAATAAAGAAGAAATAGGTTCTCTACTCGTACCAAATCTACTACTAAAATAGGCAATGTTTCTGAAATTACCCACATTGCAGATATGATTATTCTGTACCAGAAACCGGATAGATATTTTTCAAAATTACTAAATTTAACTATTTAAATATAATTTTTTAATAACTTAAAGTTAAGTTGATAATTTTTGTTCAGATCAGAAAGATTCAGAAATTTTGTTTCGCTAACTTTGTTCAGCTTGACAGAATCACAAGGTCCATTTTAAGCGTTACAAATATTTGCAATATGGCAGATTATAAAGATTTTTACCACTTTTCCTTTTCACTTGAAATAAGCTTTTTCACCAGTTCCAAAAGATTAATAAATAATAAAAATTGCCCCTCTTCGGTAAATTTCACCTGGCAACAGTGTTACGAACATATTTCCATCAATCGTTTGAATAGCGGGCAAATAATCTCTTCAACTCTCACACTCTCTCGATTGCTGTGTATTAATTTTTATTAATAATATGGAAATGATTTCTCTCTCTCTCTTTCACTCTCTCTCTCTATCCGTATACATTATTTCGTTCTCCTTCATATTCCTTAATCTATTCAGCATTGTATGCTATCATTAATATAGAAATTTTCATAATTGTATAACATTAACAATGATCAAGTCCTTGGCGAAGGATTATTAGCAACAACAACGGCAACAACAACAACAACAACAACAACAATGACAATAATAAGTAATAAGTAATAACGACAACCAACAACAATAGCAACACTAAAACTTGAAGGTTAAATGAGGCAGAATTAAGTGAAATTGATTGGATGCGTATTATATCCCAGTAGATAAATGACCATGCATAGGTTATGTTAGATATGCATATTATCTTTATCTATTTTTGCCAGCAAGTACCAGAAGCTGTATTGCGATTTTACAAAATTTTAGAATTAATTTCTCATGTGTAACTTTTCAGTCAAAAAAGTTTTAACCAATTCTGATATGAATTTTAGAGGTTGCAATAAAGTAAAAAATAAGTAATTTCTCTTACGCAACAGTATGTTTAACATGCGTTGTTCGAGAACAAATACTATTAAGATATAAAAGGGGTATTTTTCAGTGTCGTATCATCGCAAATGTCGTAAATTACCTAATTTCTCATATAACATTTTTCGACTTTATAACATCCCAACTAGGAGCTATTATAAGTTAAAATCAGCGAATTATGGAAAACTTTGGCTAATGTTTAGATTTCTAGATCTTCGAGTGAGTATTTCTTGCAATCAGTGCTTGGAGCGTTACCAGGCATTTCTTTCTTTTCCTAACCCATGATAAATATTCTGTGGTGAATATATTTCTTCTCATTGCCCAACCTATGGTACATACATAATGGATCGTTGTTCTGACCCAATCCACAGTTCTGCTTTACTACACTGTTCGATTTGTAGACTCTGCTCTGGTCAGGCATTCTGTTTCGTTTTGTTACGCAGTTCGGTTCTAGTAACTTTTTCCGCTTTAAAACACTGTTTCCTTTTTCTAGCGAAAATCAGCAATCAAATCAGTGAACAGTTAAATTTTCCTTATTGTGGAGCCTTGTTTATGAATTGGAATTTTGTGCTGTGGG
Organism: Palloptera scutellata; assembly: GCA_958295655.1. Classification (NCBI taxonomy): domain Eukaryota; kingdom Metazoa; phylum Arthropoda; class Insecta; order Diptera; family Pallopteridae; genus Palloptera; species Palloptera scutellata. Next base: position 37,446,251 of record OY282449.1, read on the forward strand.
GTTTTTTGAGTCAAGGTTCTCAGGAAAGTTGAATTCTTCTATGTGTGACCGACCAATTCCACTGAAACTTTTTGCTTCAAGGTTTTTGTTTTTGGTCATACAACTGGCTGGGCCTTTATTTTAATCGTGAAATTATTCCTGAGAAGGCTCCGGGGCAAAAGTTGGTAAAGTCAGGGAAAGTAAAATGATTTCTTGCTCTACAACCTTAACTGCGGACCAGCCGATTTTATTGGAACTTTATGTCTCAGGAGTTTTTGGAACAAGGAACACATTTCTAGCCTTAATTTTGATTTTTAAATTATTTCTAGAATTTTTTCTTCAGGTGTGAAGCAAATGGTTTCATTACAACTTTGTGCTCTATGGTTTTTTTTTCAGAATAAGAAATAAATTTTTGCCTTACTTTTGATATTAAACTTATTACTGGGGAGCAAAAGTTAGTAAAATCAGGAAAGTTTCATTTTTCTTTGAACTGGAGCCCCAAACTGTGGATCAAACGATTGTTTTGATACTATGCGCTTCAGTGTGTTTTAGGCAATTTTTAAATTAAAATTATTCCTGAGAGAGCTCCGGAGTAAAATCTAGTAAAATCCGGGAAAGTTTAATTTTCATCTGTACTGCAGCCCGGTTGATCCACAGCAAACGATTTTGAGGAAACTTTATGCTCTTCGACGTGTTTTGAGCGAATAAACTCATTCTTCTGGCATTAATTTCGGCCTTTAAATCGTTATTGAGAAGGCTTCGGAGTAAGACAAGAAAAAAAAGGAAAATGCTAACTTCACTTGAAAAGGAGTGACAACTTTTACATAACCTTCTTCCCAGGGATTTCTTGGATGAGGAAATTAGATTTTGGCTTTAATTTTGATCTGGAAATTATTTCTGAAGGGTGTACGGAGTAAAAGTTAATAAAAGTTTTGCAGAACTTAAATTGTGAGGGTATAAAGAGAGGCATGTTGTTTTTAGCTCCTCTCCTCGTGATAGGGGCCACAAAAATCGCTTGCACCATATATCGATCTAACCTAAGCAGCCAGTGGAAGGGTGTGGCCGTACTAAAGTTTATTTCATATAGCTTTTATGACATCCTTGTTGAATATGTATAATTTATGTGTACAATTTTTCTTTATTTACATAAATACCCTAGTAAATATTATAAAGGGTGATTTTTTAAGAGCTTGGTTTTTGAAAAAACAGAGAAGAGTGAATGAAATTTGTATTTGGATCGATAAATCAATTCCTGCCATTTACTTTTTAAAGATACTTTCACTTAAATATTGCACGCGGCTACGCTTCAAGTGGTCCACTTTGAAGGCCCAACTTTGGCACACTTTTTCACACATTTCGGCCGGAACCTCAACAATGACCAATGACGCATTCAATGTTGGCTTCCGAAGCAGCAATCGTGTTTTGCTTGTCCCTATAGAAAAGAGACTTAACATAGCCCCATAAGAAATAGTTTAACGGGGTCAAATCACGCGATCTTCGTGGCCAATTGACTACACCAAAACGTGAGATTAACTGCTCACGAAATTCACCTCTCAATTGATGCATGGTTTCGCGTGCAGTGTGGCATGCGGTATGTGGCACCGTACTGTTGGAACCACATGTCAGCCAAGTCCAATTCTTGCATTTTCGTCAAAAAAAAAAGTGTGTTATCATTGAACGGTACCGTTCCCCATTTCTCCATTGACCGTAACGTTGCGGCCTTCATCGTCTTTGAAGATGTACGGCCCAATGATGCCGCCTGCCCGTTATGGGCCGCCGCACCAAACAGTGCATTTTTCGGGATGCATTGGTAGCTGCTATATTGCCTCTGGCTGGTCTTCACTCTAAATGCGGCAATTCTTCTTATTTACGTATCCATTGAGCCAAAATTGAGCCTCGTCGCTGAAGACAATTTTGCGATAAAAGAACGGATCCTCATCCAGCTTTTCTAAAGCCCATTCACCGAAAATTCGTCGTTGTGGTAGGTCGCCTGGCTTCAGTTCTTGCACCAGCTGTATTATGTGTGGCATTATTCCGAGATATTTGCTTAAAATCTTCCAGGTGGTCGAATAACACAAACCCAATTGCTGCGATCGGCGCCGGGTGGACATATCGCGATCTTCTTTAACACCGGCGTATAAAGCAGCAATATTCTCTTCGCTACGCACTCAATGGATACGATTTGGTGGATTGATGTCCAATAAAGTGAAACTGGTGCGAAATTTGGTCACAATGAGCTGCACAGCCCTGCTCTGTGGATCGATTATGACGACTATAAAATGGACGTAAGTAGCTGGCGAAACACATTTTTCACAGAGCACGAATTGTGATAATAAATTTCAATAATTTGCAAATGTTAAACGTTGTTCAGGCGTAAGTCTATTCATGATGAAATGACAAACCAAACTGAGCATTTTTTACTTTGACACATGTCAGGAAACTATAAACGCCAAAACCCAAGTAGCAAAAAAATCACCCTTTCTATGTGTATATCATAGGTTTTTTCTATCCCATGAAAAATATTTAAGTAAATGCTACTGTTTCATTTTCATTGACCCAGAGTATATATAATGCCACACCCAATTTGACACATAAAAATCACCGCACGCACAAATCTACACGCATACAAAGGCAAATATTATACATACATACATATGTATGTAGTAAACGAGTGTAAACGAATACACTAAATGTCAGCGTTTGAGTGTGAATTTATTACCTAATTTTATGTAGGTCTATTTTTTGCTTTCTGCTTCCTTCGGACATGCTGAATGCGCAAAAACAAAAAAACCAAATTCACACAAATACACAATGCACAATGCACAATCACAGCAAATTCACACATATTTGTACATGCATGCACACATTTCGATGTATCGCAGTATATATAGTATGTACATGTGTATGATGTGAGTATGTATGTGTATTTGCAAGCATGCATTCAATTGCCTTAGCTACAAATTTTGGGCTGTGTGGATTTTTGTGCCAAGAAATGTGGATTAACCTTCGCATGTACAGTATTTCCCCGGGCAAATATCTCAATTTCCTTTCATCAATAACTCAAAAAGTACCCATCCTACAAATATGCGGTTCAAGCTCAGCGATCACATTTCTGATTTGTTTCAGAAAATTAAAAAAATATTATTTATTAAAAATTGTCTTTATATTTTAGATAATCACAAGTGAATTTATTATAGCAGGTTTAGAAATCTTCGAGCGTACTGTGCGAAAGACTGAAACCCATCGGCAACGAACTGATTGGACCTTATTTGTGTGGCTTCAGGCCTGGTAAATCCACCATCGACCAGATATTCACACTACGCCAAATCCTGGAAAAGACCCGAGAAAAACAGATCGACACCCATCATCTATATGCCGATTATAAAGCCGCTGCCGCCTTCGACAGCACGATTAGGGATCACTTGTACGCCGCAATGTCTGATTTTGGTATCCCTGCAAAGCTCATTCGTCTTTGCAAAATGACACTGACCAACAACACCAGCGCAGTGAAAATTGGGACAGACCTCTCCGCTCCAGTTGATACCAAAAGAGGTTTCAGACAAGGTGACTCCCTATCGTGCGACTTCTTTAACCTTATGCTGGAGAAAATAATTCGAGCTGCGAACATCGACATCTCTGGCACTATCTTCTACAAGAGTGTCATGCTGCTAGCATACGCTGATGATATTGACATCATTGAAAAAAACGATCGAGCAGTCAATGCAGCATTCTCCAACCTGGAAAGGGAGTCTAATCGAGTGGGTCAAGTGGAGGACGAGGACAAAACGAAATAACAAAGAGTCACGGCGTCTTGGACAAAATGTCACTGTTGACAACTACACTTTTGAAGTCGTCAAGGATTTCGTATATCTAGGATCCAGCATAAACACCAACAATAATGTCAGCCTTGAGATCAAGCGGAGACTAACTCTTGCCAACAGGTGTTACTACGGGCTCAGTAGGCAATTGAGAAGTAGAGCCCTCTCTCGATCGACGAAAATAACGCTCTATAACTCCCGCATCCTTCCCGACCTAATATATGGCGCAGACATTGTGGACATTGACCATCAATGATGAGAGGCTGTTAGGAGGGTTCGAGAGGAAGATACTCCGTGAGATCTACAGTCCAGTATGCGTGGACGACGTGTATCGAATAAGATGGAACGATGAGCTGTATGAGCTGTACGCCGACACTGACATAGTCAAGCGTATAAAAATCCAGCGGCTTCGCTGGCTGGGTCATGTTGAGCGAATGGAAGAAAGAAAGCGCTCCGGCTAGAAGGGTGTTTTATTCGAACCACGGTGGAGGAACACGCAGAAGGGGACGTCCTAATCTCCGTTGGAAAGACCAGGTGCAGGGCAACCTGACTGCACTTGGCCTTATCAACTGGCGCCAGCGCGCGCATAGCAGAAGTGACTGGCGAAGCTTTGTGGAGGCGGCCAAGACCGATCATCGGTTGTAGTGCCAGCTAAGTAAGTAAGTTAGAAATCTGTGTAGAAAAATACATAAGAACTATAAAATTATTGTAGTATGATTTATTATTTATGTAACTCAAGCCATATGGAATTTTTTCAGATTTGGTTTGCGTAAAGCTATGTTCTACACAAATTGGTTTTTTCCATTTTATGCAATCGTTACGTGTACTACGTTTTTTTTTGTTTAATTCGTAGCATAAAATGCACGCTCCTTTGACTATCTTTCGGGCCGCGGAATCACGGTCATCGTTGTCAGCGGCCGTGAATTCTTCATTTTCTTCGTTCAAGGCATGAAATGGTTGACCTAAAATGCATTCAACTGCATTTCTTATGGAAAAATGTGCCATTACGCTTTGATCTTGTGATCTGGATTTTATTTGAGGTTCACATAAGAGCAGGCCTAATGTCTGAATGAACTAACATCTACGACCTTTTTTTGACCGCATTAGGACCTTCAGAATTGTTTGCGGAGTAAATAATCCAAGCCGCCAGAGCTGCAGTATCCACTAAGTTAAAAAACATTACAAGTGGCCAGCGATTAGTCCTCCTCTTTGTGGTGTACTGACTTAGCATCTTATCCATGCTATCTACTCCACCTTTTGTAGAGTTATAAGTAGTACAGAATAATCTCGGGTTTCATATTTGGTAAGATAACCGTTTTGACTCGATGTAAAGTTAACAGTGAAACTACTGCCTTGCCCTTTTTGGGAAGGTAAGAGCACAATGAGCAGTGGTCGCTGTGGTGTAGTGGTAGTGCGTTGGACTGCTACGCAGAGTGTCCGCGGTTCGAATCTCAGGCAAAATCAAAAAGTAGAAAATATAATTTTTCTACACGGAACCACCTTTTGGCAGGCAATGGCAAACCTACAATAGTAAAAATTGCTATGAAAAGCTTTTCACTTCGCCGTTCGGATTCGGCATTAAACTGTAGGTCCCTTCCATTCATGTACAAATATAACACGCACAACATGAGTGGATGCGAAAGCGAAAAGCTCGGCCTAGGCCCTCCATGGGCTGTTGTGCCATTAAAAGTAAGTAAGTAAGTAAGAGCACAATGTAATGTTGGGCGCGAATCCGAACTCAGTCGACAAGACCTCTCGATTTTTTGATGCCTTGAATTCGTTGGGCAAATAAAGTTTATTTTGCGTCAGCGTACCAACAGCTGACAACCTCCAAGAAACAAGTTCTTCGGCAAGTGGTAAGTAGGTGAAAAAATTGTCCATTGTTACGTTCCGACCAGTGTTTTTATATGGTTCAAGCAGCTCCTTCACAACGCCTTCTCCTTGGTTGATATCTCTATTGTCAGTTATTTTCCCAGTTATATAATCATTTTCATTAGAATCTTTTTCGGCCCTTTTTTTAGTATGCCTGCATAGAACATCTTGAATAGCTGAACTCATAATAAGTACAGTAAAAAGCATCCATTTAAGTTAGATTTTTAGTTGACGGCTTAGCGCCTACGAACAAACTGTCTCGAAAAATATGACGTGACCCCTGGCGCTGCATTGCTGGTGGATGCTTATACCACTTTGTTCCATCTTTGACTGTAAAAAAAGTCTACAGTCGATGGAAAATTGTCGCCTTCATTACTTTCTCTATGTCACTGTTTTCAATATTGTCCTCCTCATCAGCTTCAGACTCAGTAGTGTCATTCAGTTAAATCGTTTCACCTTCTTCATTCTCTTCGGCATCAGAATCAGCACTTACTTTCTCTGGCAAGTAATCTTCATCGGATTCAAAGTTTGCATCGGCCAGGTCATCTTCTGATTCAGAAACGGCTGCTGCAAAAATTCTTTCGCAGTAACGCTGTTTGCCCTCAAATGATAACCTGCAAAGGATTTGTAAGCACACGTACACGAAAAGCCTTACTAAACAATAAAACTGGACACAGCTGCTGCAGAAAGATATTCTAAGTTCTTGGATTGTTGTTCCATTTTGTTTATAAATTTCATTATATGAACTTATTTTTTTTACGCAAGGTTGCATTAGAATTCATTGAACTTGATAACGTCATAAACAAAAAGGAGAGAAACTTCATTTTGGAACAGTAATCCAACTGATATTAAGTATGCGGAAAATGATTTTATGTACAAATTTCAGTTCAATTTTTATGCGGGCAAAAAATTATTTACCCGGGTAAATACTGTTCACTAGCATACGCAGAAATTGCCGTCCATGCGAGGGTTAATACCAATTTCGAAATAATAGTAAGCAAATTGCAAACATGGTGTGTGCGCTCAGTATCTACTTACTCATACATATGAACATACATAGTATGGCGGCATTTCAATAAATGCTTTCAACATGAAAATTACATACTAAATACCCACAGACGCACACACACACACACATACACACACACACTCACTCATACACACTCGAACATAGCATATTTTGCGTATTTATCGTAGGTGGTAATGTATGCACATGTACATACTCTAACTAAAAAGCAGCTAACACAACGGCTTCTCCGCCTTCTCCATGCACCTACTGCACAATTTTCGGTATTCCCATTTTCAATTTCACATTTTTTGGCAAAAACCAAAAATACCAAATGAAACTTTAACCTTTTCAGGAATAATTCTCTCTTCTCTCGCTCTAATGGAGGTTGTTTTTTGAGCGCTGATTGTGTGTATGTTTGTGTGAGTGGATGTGAGTGAGTGAGTGAGTGTTGTTGCAAAAGTTGTAAAAGCACTGAGCTAAAGAGTTAAACAAAGAGAGCGAGAGAGTGGGGAAGTGAACGTGTGTTGTTGCAAAAGTTCTAAAAGCATTGAGCTAAAGTGTTAAAGAGAGAATGTGGGAAAGAGGGACAGAGAGAGAGAGAGGGAGAGAGAGAGAGGGAGAGAGAGAGGGGGAGAGAGAGAGAGGGAAAGATCATAAATACACTATTGTTTGTGTTATAAGTATTGATCCTCTACGGCTGCCGTGCTTTTCTTTGCTTACTTACTTTTTTCATTAATTCACTTCAGTCTGCTGATTTTCTTAAGCGCTAATGAAAAATTTGCACTTCTTCTTCTTTCATTTTGTTTTAATGGCACAACAGTCCATCGAGGGCCTAGCCCGAGCTTTTCGCATCCACCCAACATGGGTGCGTGTTATATTTGTTCATGAATGGAAGAGACCTACAGTTTTTATTCCGAATCCGAACGGCGAAGTGAAACAGCTTTTCATAGGCAGATTTTAATCTTGTAGATTTGCCATTGCCTGCCAAGGGGTGGTGCCGTGTAGAAACATTGCTTATTTTTAAACTTTTTGATTTTGACCTGTACCGCGATTCGAACCCCGGACATTCTGCGTAATACTTAGTCCAAAGCACTACCACTACGCCACATCAAGCACATAAAAGCTCTAAGAGTCAGAAAATCAAGATTACTACTGTGGGCAAAAGTTAGTAAGACGTTGTTCAAAATTTCAAATTTTTTTTTTCAGTCTTCCAAATCTATTTCGTCCCCTTCAAAGTAATCCCCCCCGGCCCCAATACACTTGTGCCAAACGCCAACGTTTTTTCCAATTCTCGAAACAGTTGTTGAAGTCAATTTCCGAAATAGCCTTCAATGCGCTTAGCGATTCATGTTTAATGTCTTCAATTGACTCAAAACGGTGTCCACGAAGCGGTTTTTTAAGTTTAGAAAATAGCCAAAAGTCACACGGTGCTAAGTCAGGCGAATAGGGTGATAGGGTGGTTGCGGAACGAGAACGATATCAGTCGAATTTTTGTCACAATGGTCTAATTTGGAACCAATCGTGCATTCACTCTTCTTAGGCCCAAATGATGTTTTAAAATGGTTTTCACTGATCCTTCCGATATTCCAACGATGCCAGTAAGGTCTCTGGCTCTGACTGTTAATCGTCGATTCTCGAGCACCAATTCCTTGATTTTATTGACGTGTTGATCATCAGTTGATGTTGATGACCGTCCTGGACGTGGTTCGTCGTCAACGCGTTCTTGACCATCTTTGAACAATTTGTACCAATCAAAAACACTTGCTCGCGACATACAATTATCACCGAAGGCCTTAGGCCTTTTGCAACATTCTGAACGTTTCGGCACCAGAAATTTGATTCCGCACACAAAATTTAATGGAACTTCTTTGTTGAATAATTTCACTCATTGTGAAAATCGCCGAATGCACTTTTTGTACTTCAGAAAGAGAAGCGTATACTAAACACTAATGATTATTTTGATGTGACATGTGACATTTGGCACAGATGTCACCGACAGTCATACCAACCTTAAAAAAGTAATATTTTGACAGTAGTATGTACTTTGAATCTGTGCTGCGGGGCGCACTCTCTTCCTTAACATATTCTGAAGAATATTGCTTGGCTAATAGCAAAATTTATGTATTGCAATTATAAAATAATAAAAACTTGTAAAAATAAGCTCTAATTTCCAGGGTTTTCTTTTGTTATTTCTCTTCACTCACATCACACAAGCAAAAAAAATAGAATCGCTTGCATTACAAAGAGGAAAGGAAAATTTCTATCTTCCTTTTGGTTGGCATTAAGTACTACAAGCCTTAAGAGGCTTAATGCTCAAATTGCTGCATGTAGCATGTGTACTTAGAGCGCAAAATTGCAAAACATGGAGCTAGTAATTTGATAGACTATCAGCTCAATGAAGCAGATGTAGAAACAACAACAACAACAACAACAATATTAGCGGCAGCAACAATAGCACCAAATATTTACTTGCAGTTATGAAAGGCTCACACATTTTTGCTGGAACTCATCTCTTACGTTTGCTGTTGCGCTCATACTGTTGCTGTGTGCTGTCTGCTGTCTGCTGGCTTTGGTTATGTTACCTCTCAGCTCTCTTGTCATTTTCCCTCTTTCCTTTTTCTTCGTCTGTTTTTAACAACAATTGTCTAAGATTAATTTTGAGCTTATTGGCTAAAATGACGAGATTTTTCTACTCTTACACAGTGATGTCGTCATACCAGACTTGGAGCGCATACATACATAGTCAGTGAAATAGATGGCAGTAGCTTTGAGTTTCTTCTTGTAACGTAAAAGTTGTGTAAAATATCAGTGTTGACAGTTGAGATTTTGTTGCTGCCTTGTTAGTTAAACAACAATTTGCATTCATGACGATTACCTAGCATCAGCGAGGTACAGCAGCTGGCGTTTTATAGAACTGAGAAACATTTTACTGTGCAATGAAATAGAGATATCATTTATCACATACTTGGTTCATGGCAGAACTGAAGCAAACAGCTCAAATATTTTTGCTGAACTAAGCTGGACACAAAAGAACTTACTTACTTTCTTAACTGGCACTGCAACCGATGATCGGTTTTGGCCGCTTTGGATACAGAAGAACTCCCTTTCGACATCCTGTGACCTTGGAGTCAATTTGGCCAAAACAGAAGCTGCATTTTAATCACAGCTCGGTCATAGTCTAATAAAAAGACTTGATGTCATCTCGTATGATTTTTATAGAAGCTGCTGGGGCTTTGAAGAAACTATTTATGTACCATCAACCGTGTTCATGTCCAGCCATTTCTTGAGCGAGACTTAGTTTTTCAGGCTCTTTCTTTCTTCAGGAACTTCGATGTTTACTTCGCTGTTTGAAAAGCTGCGGGTGGTCGGTCGTACAAGGTACAACAGGTATTGTGAAAAGTGATATTACAACGAATCTATTTCGGGCTATGGAAAATCCAACCTACCAAAGCTGAATACAATTAATCGAAAATTACTGTAGCTTCTTTTTCAGTTTCAATGCTTATTTTCTCTCTAATTTTTTAAGCTCTGTTATTTTACACACATTGAAAATCTTCAACGATTAAAATTATTTTTAAAAAATAATCAGCTCCTAAAATTTCTAATATTACTTGGGTTTTTACGTTTATATTTCCGATAGTGCACGCGTGATTCTTGACATGTGTCAAAGTAAAAAATGCTCAGTTTGGTTTGCCATTTCATCATGAATACACTTACGCCTGAACAACGTTTAACATTTGCAAATTATTGAAATTTATTATCACAATTCGTGCTCTGTGAAAAATGTGTTTCGCAAGCTGCTTACGTCCATTTTATAGTCGTCATAATCGACCCACAGAGCAGGGCTGTTCAGGTTATTGTGACCAAATTTCGCACCAGTTTCACTTTATTGGACATCAATCCACCAAATCGTATCCATAGAGTGCGTAGCGAAGAGAATATTGCTGCTTTATACGCCGGTGTTAAAGAAGATCGCGATATGTCCACCCGGCGCCGATCGCAGCAATTGGGTTTGTGTTATTCGACCACCTGGAAGATTTTAAGCAAAGATCTCGGAATAATGCCATACAAAATACAGCTGGTGCAAGAACTGAAGCCAGGCGACCTACCACAACGTCGAATTTTCGGTATATGGGCTTTAGAAAAGCTGGATGAGGATCCGTTCTTTTATCGCAAAATTGTCTTCAGCGACGAGGCTCAATTTTGGCTCAATGGATACGTAAATAAGAAGAATTGCCGCATTTAGAGTGAAGACCAGCCAGAGGCAATATAGCAGCTACCAATGCATCCCGAAAAATGCACTGTTTGGTGCGGCGGCCCATAACGGGCAGGCGGCATCATTGGGCCGTGCTTCTTCAAAGACGATGAGGGTCGCAACGTTACGGTCAATGGAGAAATGGGAAAAGGTACCGTTCAATGATAACAGCCTTTTTTTTGCTGTAAATGGAAGAATTGGACTCGGCCGACATGCGGTTCCAAGAGGACGGTGACACATGCCACATGCCACACTGTACGCGAAACCATGCATCAATTGAGCGTCGAATTTGGTGAGCAGTTAATCTCACGTTTTGGTGCAGTCCACCATTGGCCACGAAGATCGTGTGATTTGACCCCGTTAAACTATTTCTTATGGGGCTATGTTAAGTCTCTTTTCTATAGGGACAAGCAAAACACGATTGCTGCTTTGGAAGCCAACATTGAATGCGTCATTGGTCATTGTTGAGATTCCTGCCGAAATGTGTGAAAAAGTGTGCCAAAGTTGGAACTTCAGAGTGGACCACTTGAAGCGTAGCCGCGTGCAACATTTAAGTGAAATTATCTTTAAAAAGTAAATGGCACGAATTGATTTATCGATCCAAATACAAATTAATTTCATTCACTTTTGTAAAAGTTCTATGTTTTTTTGAATTTTCAAAAACCAAGCTCCTAAAAAATTACCCTTTATATGGGAAAACTGAAAAACTTTTTTATTCCTCACGTAATTCGACAGTAAAACTGTTAAATTTGAATGAGAAAATATTAAAGGTACGGAACCGAGATGAAGTAAACTCAGTTGCGAGCATTTTGCTGCGACAATGCCCCCGACATTATTTCTAACGCCTACGCCTTATGCTGTGATTTTTTCTTTTCTACTTAACTCCGTTTTAGTGTCAATATTCGCTTCTGCTTCTGCTGCTACCACAACTTGTTCTTTTCTTTTTGCTTAGCAAATCGCAAATCTCTGATCTCGTTGCTTGTTATACAACAATGGAATTTTCATTTTTCCTCAAATGATTTGTTGATTTTTTGCTGTATCATTTTTCATGTATGCCTTCTGTGTAGATTTTCTGGAATTTAATTAATTTTCGTTTGTAATTTTTTGTTGGTTTTGTTTTTTTTTCTTTCTTTCTATTTTGTTGGAAGGTTTTGCTTTTGCTTTTGCTTTACTTTTCCAGTAATACTTTTGGCAGTGTATGATTGCAAGTAATTTATTTCTCTTGATAAGTATTTGCTAATTTTCGGCATTTCCTCTTTTTGATTATTTTACCGAATTTCCGAATTTCGGATTGTATGCAGAATCGTTTATATTTATTTGATTTGGTTAGCATTTTATTTGGCAGCATTACATGCGCAAGAATCTATTCGGATTTGTAGTTTAAATGACAACTTGACAACTTGACAACTTGAGGTTTACTTTTGTAATTGAAGATAATGAAAGATAATGTATGCATCGGTTCTTTTCCCACTGGGGTGTTGAAGAGAGAAACTGCCAAAAGAGAGTATCAGCAAGATGAGCGTTGAACAGATGATGCTTTCAAAAGTTCTTCAATCAAAAACGAGTAATTTTTAATTGAAAACATACGCACTCAGAAAACAAATTGTTTATTAATTTTTTTATTTTTTTTTTATTTTTTTATTTTTTTAATATTATTTTTATACAAGGTACACATCTTGAAAATGTAGATACTAAATGTTTACCATTTTTAACAAACTTTATTGATAAATATATAAAATAAAGGAGTTTTTAAAAAGTGTTTTAAAAATGAATAAAATTTTTTATTTTTTGTATTTTATTTTATTGAAATTTTTTTTTTTTTAATTATTTTTTGTAGATTTGTTTGTTTTTTTTTGATAGATTTCTTTTGCTTTATAGTTTTCTCCTGCAAATACTTTAAGTATCGCCGCGTAAAATTTTGCTTGTGTCTAATGTCGTGTAATGTGTCGTAATAGATAATTTGTATTTGCTGCGTTGGTCATTAAAAACTTGAGGCGAAATATTTTAAGAAATAAACTTTTTGCAGCAGGGTCTATATTTCAGTACGGTTCTCGGGTTTCGATTCTCGATTCTCATCATCAGCTTCATTCGTCTCCATTTGCTTCGCTTTAAACCGAAACATTTTACAAGCAATATGTGAAAAGTTCAGTGTAGCTGCAACCTTTCCGGCAGCATTCATCGTAGATGCCGTGACGACGCCTACGCGTTTTGGCCATTAAATTAGCATTGCCGCCATGGATCTTAGCCAGGAATGGTGAATTGGCATACGGATAGGGCAGCTCATCTTCCACTTCATTGTAAGCGTAATCATCCAAGTCCACTAATGAGGAAAATAGGAAATTATCGTTTTCTCTGTGTACTCACGTACTCTGAACCACACCCAACTCACTTGATTTCTTGATTTTCGAATTGTACCCATTCACGCAAATATTATCGAGCGCCTCTGTGAGCGCCTTGCCACAGAAACGTTGATCAGCTATGCTCTGCTCCAGCAACAGCATCAGCACCAGTAAATATGTCGAGATTTTCAACTTATTCAAGCGCACCATTTCTATTCTATGGTATTTACTTAGTACTTGGTATATACTGAAGAATGAAATTTTGTTTTAAGTAATTATTTATTTATTTATTTTAAAGTCAGCTTTGCACTTGTTTACTGCTATGCCGCAACTGATTCTGTTTGTGATGAATTCTTTACTATTTATACTAAAAATCTTTCATCGACAAATTGCTGCTGGTATTTTCTAAATTTACCGATTTTTGTACACCTTTGCTTTTAAAAGTGTCACTTGAAATTAGTTCAGACTTCAACATCGGCAATTGGTATTGCATATTTATGAGCGCTTCAAGTGCGTGTGTGTGGAGAGTACGGAGCGTGAGAGCGTGAGAGCGTAACTGAGTGGAAGAGTATGTATGTGTGTGTGGATGTGTATAGTTTGTGGATTCGTTCATGCATTGAAATTATAAATTTATGCCAAAAATATTTCCATGTCAATTACATACGTAGATTAGTACGTAGATTATGTTGTTGTGTTTTTTTTTTTTATAGATAATAAAGAAGTTGGTTTTTAAAGTTGCAGGGGATGATTAGTTATCACATAGAAAATAACTGAAAATTCCTGTTTAGATCTAGGAAAGCCTTTAAATCATTAGTATAAAGTCATACAAATTCAGGTTGAAGTAAAGTGAAGAAGCGACTGCGTTGAGAATTGAGACGATTCGTTGAGGCCTGTGTTCCTACTCTTAAATCAAGCCGGTTGGGGAATGGCAGTGTAGCACAGAAAGCTATTCTATCTTCAAAGAATCCCATCTACATACATTGAAAAATAATCCAAATGTCAGTCTTGACACAAACCGGATGCGTAACACAGTTTTGGTGTAGCATGGATTCTGAGCAATGTCAAAGAGAAATGACAGCCTCTTTAAATCTGAATCGTTTGCGGGGTGGGACAATCAGCTGCTCAGATGGTAAAAACAAACGGACAACTTTCTGAGTGAAACTAGGCACAGACTTGTCGAAGCCCTAAGCTTCGAAGAAGAATAGAAGAGGGGTTAAGAAAAATATCGCGGTATATAATTAAAAGTGTTTTGTATACCTGCAGTATATGCATCTAAGTATTTAACATTGGCTTTATTCGTCAAGCCTTACAGTATCATATAAATTGTACATCTAACGTAGAACGGCTGCTTAGACTGAGTAGCAGTACTTAAGTTAGTAAAAGCAACATTCAGGGCATCTATTGCCTTCTCAGTTGTGAATGAAACGAAAAACTGCAACAATAAGGCTGTCTCATACTTTCTCTCTCTCTTTCTCTGAATCAACTCTGTGTTATTTTCAACGATTGGTGGAAAATTTGTGCTCGTCATTAGGTTCTAAGTTTAAACTGCGTAACGTAAAAAATATATTTAAGTTAAAATCCTATACTACGTTTCGATTTCGATAATCTGGTAAGCACTCCTCATATCACAGCGCGATAAGAATTTTCGTTTTTGTCTATATTGGCAATTTAGTCAGCTGATACACGATACACGATGTGGTCGCTGTGGCGTAGTGGTAGTGCGTTGGACTGCTACGCAGAGTGTCCGGGGTTCGAATCTCGTAAGTAAGTGTAGTAAAAATAATTTTACTACACGGCACCACCTCTTGGCAGTCAATGGCAACCCTACAAGAGTAAAAATTGCCTATGAAAAGCTTTTCACTTCGCCGTTCGGATTCGGCATTAAACTGTAGGTCCCTTCCATTCATGTACAAATATAACACGCACAACATGAGTGGACGAGAAAAGCGAAAAGCTCGGCCTAGGCCCTGGGTTGTTGTGCCATTAAAAGTAAAGTAAGATACACGATCAGACTAGTCTCGTGAAAGTCGACCAAATATAAGGCAGTTGAGAGGAGCGTCAGGGGAATAGACAAAATCTGTCGGGAAACTTTTTGATCTGAAGCTACATGAAACTTCCTACGAGAATGTCAAAAAGTTCAATAAGACCGGAGTCATCATGTGAATGCGGACTTACTCTCAAATAAAAGCAAAACACCTTGTATGACAGTAGTAACTTGCTGCAATTTTCTTGTAGATATAAACTATGCATAAGAAAAGTTATAATTTTTACCTTTTTTAATTTGTTCCTCTATTATTTTTGTTTAAGTCGTCTCCTTTTCATTATCCTATCACTTTGTCGCTCTTTGCTCACAGTATTGCTGCACAACAACAACTGCACGATTTAGTGTGCCGTTACTTACATGGTTTACTCTCTTCTCTCTTCTCTATTCTCTTTTCGTTCCAGGCTCATATAATTTGCAAGCACCAGCAACAACCTAACTAAAAATCATGGTTGCAATTTTAGGGACAAATTATACCTTTTTTCATCTTTTTACCTACATTTTTATCTCCATCTCCATCTTTTCTTCGCCGATTGAGAAGAAAAGAAATTAAAAATTTTATTTTTATTACGAAAACATTAAAAAGGAAGACGAGGGTATGACAGTTCCATAAAATTTTGAACTAAACTGCAGTGCAAGTCAACAATTTTAAAGTTTCCAACAAAAAAAAAAAATAATAATAAAATTTAACAAAATTTAAAACCTTATAATTTTGAAGTTGAAGTTTTCAATTTTAAAAATTGAATTTATGTTTCATCAAATGCTGATCTCGCATCATCTCATATATAAAATTTGAAGGACTAGATTTGAGTTCCTTGTTATCCGCTTTGGAGTAGTTAGTGTAGCGTAATGGATTACTGCCCGGATTCAAACAAATCTCGGAACAGTCAAGAAAAATTATTTTCTACACGATAGCCACCTCTTGACAGGCAATTTCCATTCTTCAGATTCGGCATAAAACAACAGATCCTTTCCATTCGTGTACATAAATATTTAAATCGTACAATTTGAATGGATGCAAAAAGTTTGTCCTTATGCACTCCATGGGATGTTATGCCATTAAAAAATCAATTAACTAAAATCACCTAAACTTGGAAGCCGCAGAAAGAAAACGTGATTATTTTGCTTTGCAATGTTATTGCTGAAAATTTTAAAATTAGTTACAATGGAGTCGCTTGATTAGGTAAAAATGCTCTCAAATTTAAGTAAGCATTTTAGAAAATATGGCTTGGCAATCCTGGCGGGTAACAGTATAATTTGAATTGCTCTCCTTTTCTTTTCGCTCTCCTTCTCTTTGTTCTTGCTTTTAAATATGGTATATGGTTTTTCACATACTTTTTATTAGAATACAGTTACTTAGAGTACTTATGATTTTTCTCTCCCTTTCTCTCTTTCTCTCTCTCTTTATTTGTTATATTTTCTCACTGCCTAAAAAGAATCCAGAATCTCTCTGAACTTTATAATGGTAGAGCATCTTTTCAATACTTGCTCACTTCCCCAATCAGAAACTCACTGCCCTCATAGAAACTCTCTACTTCACCCTTATATGTATGTATGTACAGGGTGTTTTTTTTTTAGAAGAAAGAAAGAGTTTTCAAGAAAAAATAAAACGCATATAATTTAATGTTATGGCCAAGAATTTAGCTTTATTATAAAGATAAGGGTTTGCCATTATGTTTTAAAAACGTTTTCGGGCAAGTGGCCGCCGCGGCTGGTTTGAATAATTTCAGCCGAGAGTCCCAATTTTCGACCACTTTTTGCAGCAATTGGGGCCGTATGTCAGTAATAACGCACCGAATATTCTCTTCCAAGGCGTCAATCGTCTCGGGCTGCGTAGCGACAAGCGACTTCACATAACCCCACAAAAAATAGTCCAGCGGTGTTAAATCGCACGATCTTGGAGGCCACGCCACAAGCCCACACACGCCACACAGGCCCACGACGCGAGATAATGCGCTCACCAAAAGTTTACTTCAATAAATTGATTGTTTCATTCGCTGTATGGCATGTAGCGCCATCTTGTTGGAACCAAAGGTCGTCCACATCAACATCCACCAATTCACAAATCAGGCACGAAAAAGTCATTAATCATGGCTCTAACATGGCATTCCCCATTGACTGTTACATTGTAACATTATGACCGGCTTCATCTTTGAAGAAATATGGACCAATGATTCCCTCTGCCCATAGAGCACACCAAACAGTGACATTTTTCAGGATGAAACGTTGTCTCAACAATGGCTTGTGGATTATGATCACTCCAAATGCGACAACTTTGCTTATTAACATACCCATTCAATACCCCCAAAAGTGAGCTTCATCGCTGAACAACAAAAAAAAAATTGTCTTGTGAAAATCGGGATCGGTGGCCATCTCGTTTTGGGCTCATTCACCGAACGTGCGACGCACTTGATGGTCGTTCGGTTTCAATTCTTGCACGAGTTGGATTTTGTAAGATCGCAAACCAAGATCCTTCCGCAAAATCTTCTATAAAGTGGATGGGCACAGCTCCAATTGTTGGGCGCGATGGCGGATGGATCTTCTTCGATACACTGCTCCACAGCAGCAATAGCGTCTTCGGTGCGCACTGTACGGCGTCTCTGAGGATGCACATTATCCACTAGAGTAAACGTGGTGCGAAACCGATCCATGGTTGCTCGAATTACCGACTCTGCTGGGCGATTATGTCGACCGAATATTGGACGTCGCGCGAACTGAACCATTATTTTGGTAATAAATTTGCACGATTTGCAAACGTTGTTCAGGAGTCAGTCTATTCATGATGAAATGGCAAACCAAACTGAGCATAAATCAAGTGACAGCTGTCAAAAAGACCAACTCCGAAAAAAGTATTGCCAGATTGAAAACCACACTTCTAAAAAAAAAACACCCTTTATGTGTACTTGCTACTTAACATGTACACATCATAAAAGTTGTTAGCTTGTTTTGTAGTTAGGCGCTTAATTAACACACAATGGCAAGGCTATGTCGCATAAGTCTGGCATTGATGTTAAAATGTTGTTGCTATGTTCATTTTAACTACTATACTACAAACAAACGGATTATCATTCTAATGAATCCTATTAAATTTGAGTCACTTACGAGTGCATATGTTCACACACACATATGAGATATGCATGTATGTATGTGTTTCCCAAAATATAATAAATATAATATTTTACAAAACTTTCTTATGGATTAATTTTACTTGTGTTATTTTTTGCCAAAGTGAGAAAAACGCCTCAAAAATTGTATCCTCATATACGAGTATATGTATGGTTGTGTGTGTGTGCGTGTGTGTGTGTGCGTGTGTGTGGATTTGTGTGTAGGTGGTTGAGCATGAAAATCCGATAGCATTCAAACAATTCAAATAAACAGAGTGTGCATATTATTTAATGAATGACTGAATGAATGAGTGAGTGAATGAATGAATGAATGTGTAGGAGCCAACAGGGGCGTACCCCATGCGGATTTATTTTAATTAAACAAAATTGATAAGCCAGAGTGTTTTGCACGTATACATTTGCACACATACAAACAAAGACATGTGTGTGTGTGTGTATCCATTCCATTTTGTATACGTGCAAGTATGTGAAAATTTGCATGCCTTCCCTGTTATGGCAAATCGGGTCAGCGACACATACACTCCCACGCTCACGCACACGCACACACACACACACACGTTCATAGAAACCACCTTCTCTTTACATGTAGCGTATACCTTGCAGCTTTGGTACTCGTATTTGCAAGCGTAGAATTATAAAGTCATTCGTATACGAGAACATCGTATAGGAAAGCAATCAATTTTCAGCACAATCAACTAAAATTCAAACTATTGATTTATGTAAACTTTTATGAATTTGCAGCTGACTTAACTATTCAAAAAGTATTGCAGAAAATATTTAAAATTAATTTCAATATTCAATATATTTCCGCACACATCCTTTCCGCATTGCATCCAGTTTTCGCTTCACTCCTCACTTCTCCACCTCACTTCTCCTCCTTACTTCTCCACCTCACTTCGCCTCCTCACTTCTCCACCTGACTTCTTCACCTCACTTCTCCTCCTCACTTCTCCTCCTCACTTCTTCTTCTCACTTCTCCTCCTCACTTCTCCACCTCACTTCTCCTCCTCACTTCTCCACCTCACTTCTCCTCCTCACTTCTCCTACTCACTTCTCCTCCTCACTTCTTCTCCTCAACGCCAGCACAATTTCAAATCATTTAATCGTATGTGACTTTGACAAAACTTCAACGTCAAGTAACTTTATTTTATTGAAAAGTTAGTTTCTCTTGCGACTCTCATCACTTAAGCTTAGAAAGACCCTAAGTAACATTTTTTTTTTTCTTGATATATGGTTCTTGGCACATTCTCAAGGACCAAATTCAAAATTGGTAAACAATTTTATTTTGAAAAAAACAAAATATTTCTTAGTTAGAGCCTTTCTAAACTAAGTTAACGATATATGGAAGGAATTTTTTAGCGCTTTAATGAACTGAACTTCTGTTGGAAATATTTTTTATGAGAACATATTCCCAAAACCAGCACCATAAAGTTAGTAACAAATAAAAAACATTTTCGCATACTCAAATGGAAAGTGTTGCTTGAAAATGGAGAATTTGCAAAAATTTTGCTGCGAAAGTGTAATTAATAATAATTTCAATAATGAAACGACTGGGTTAAAATTGTATTGATTTTGCATGAAATATTTTTGCTATCAGCTTGAATCTTCTTCTTCTTTTTCTTCTTTTTAATGGCACAACGGCTGGATGGAGGGCCAAGGCCGAGCTTTTCGCATCCACTCATGTTGTGCGTGTTATATTTGTCAGCCTGACAAACCGGGCGTGGCTATTGCCCAATGATGATAATTTTCGCATTAGTGATATCAAATGAGTGTACCAAATTTGGTTCGATTTGGTTCACTAGTTCCTTTGATATTTCACTTGCATTGCAGGTAGGCGTGGCTTTTGCGTAATATTAACAAATGTCAGTAGAGTCGTTGCAGAGGCTGGCTTCAATGATGTGTATCGAGCGAGTGTTGTTCAATCCGCTGTAGATTTGCCTTCAATACCCATTCTTCGAAAATTACACTCCCACTTGATCGATTTTTCCCTTTTCAAAACTTAACCTTTGACCTGACAATATCAATAATTTCCACCAAATTTGTTTGAGATTGCTTAAGTTTTACTCGAGTTATCGTGCACAAGGACAGACGAACAGACGGTTCCTATGCCTGATGATCATTTACGTAATCTGATCATGACACTTAGAATGAAAAATTGTTATACATTCAATCTTCATAGTAATGGCCATTGCTAGCTACACATTTTTCAATCCCATCTCTCCTGCCAATTTCTGAATGCCTCGCCAAAAAAAGTGTTCGTTTTTTGAGTCAAATCAGTCATCGAATAATGTTTTTTAAATTTTTGTACGAATCGCAGTGCTGCTCAGCAAGTGCGTGCCCCATTGATGAAATTAAGTGGTAGGCAGATGGAGCCAAGTCCCATGGAGGAGGGCTTCCCAATTCCCGAGTCTGTTTTGTTCGATGTGATGGTGCATTGTCATCAAGAAAAATCACTTTCTGTTGCCTGGCTTGATATTCTGGACGTGTTTGGCGTTAAGCACGTTTTTGGTTCAAATCGGCCAATTGTTGTTGGTAGCGTTGTTGACCAGTAACTGTTTCACCTGGTTTCAGAAGCTCAAATCAGATAACACCTCGCTGATCCCAAAAACCACAGAGCATTGTCTTCTTTCCAAAGCGAGCTGGCTTTGTTGTCGATTTGGTCGGTGAATAGGGCTTAACATATTATCGTTTATGGTACATTTGGGATTCTCGAAATAGATCCATTTTTCATCGCCTGTAACAATTTGATGAAGATATGGTATGACTTTCTTTTGTACCTGGCGAGCAACATTTCACAGGGGGTTTTTCGATTTTCTTGCTGTCTTTCAGTCAATTCATGCGGCACAGATCTTCCCACTTTCGCACCTTCCCACCTTCAAAATCAATCCCATGGTTTTTAAACGTTGAGAAATGCACTGTTGGATCACAACAAGTTGTTCTTGCGTTTGACCATCATCCTTATCGAGTGAGTAAAGCTTGCAATTCGGCATCTTCAAACTTTTTCGGTGGTCTTCCACGTTCTTCGTTTCTCACATCAAAATCGCCACTTTTAAACTTATTGAAGCACTCGTTGCACTGTGTTTTGCCTAGAGCTTCCACAAGCATTCGATGAGATTCCAAAGCAGATTTCTTCAATTGGAAACAGCAAATCAATGATGTCCGTCCGCGTATCGTAGTTTGTAGGCACGAAAGTCCACATTTTTACGAGTGAAAAACTTGAAACTTGATTGTTTATGAACTGAATATTGTTGACAGAAGTAAATGCGAAGAAATGGCGCCAATGATTTCGTTTGACAGAGCGTATAGTTTTACCTAGCGACACAGAGTTGTCATTACCGGTTTCATACTTGTGCACTTGGTTTTAATAAAAATTTCTTATTAATTAAATAGTTTTTTTTTTCTCTGTTTGTTTATATTTTCTTTTAATACTTAGCTAATTTCCAATATATTTCTAGTACATGTAAGAACTATTGAAATATTTCTGCCACTGTCAGATCACCTTTCTCAAGTACCTGAATATTTTTCAGTCATTTAATATCGATTTGGATTTGTTCTTAATGAGATTTCCTTAAGCTACTATGTAAAATAAATACCGAAATATTTTTCAACGCAATGAAAATGATTATGGTAAATGCCGACGACGCCCGCCGCCACATTGAATGCCAACAAAATAAGTGGCAAAACACTTAATTGCTTTTCTGTTTGTCACACATTTCGGTGTGTGCTGTGTGTTGGTGTGTGCGCCTTTCCATTTCATTTCATTACATTTTTAATTTTTAAGTACAACTTACTTAATATTTACAGAATGAAAACGAAAAGGGAGTGGCAAGGGGGATGCTGAAGGCGATGAAGGTGTGATGAAGGTGTAATAACCTAAAGGAATTTAGATTTTAATTATTAGCATTCGAGTAAGCACTCACAACAACAACAACATAATCACATTTGTTGTTCCATACATACATACATACATACATACATACATACAAACATACTTAAACCTGAATGCATTCTCTTAGCTGCGCCACTTAAAATTGGGTACAAAACGAATAACGAAAACGATACAAAAAAAAATTACTTTTCTCCATTCGGCAAAAACTTCAGCGTAAAATCTTTTGTCAAAGGAAATGAACTTAAAAACTTTTTTAATTACACATTATGCTTTAATTAAGGCTTGAACAAGGAACCATGTACAACACGAAAGGAGCATGAAAGGACAACAAAAAATAAATAAAAAATTAGATAGAAAGCAGCAGGCTAATGTTAAGTGAGATTTCTACAGAAAGTAATAGATTTAAACTAGATAAGTTTTGAAGAAATAATTAAATTAACACAAATTAAAGTCAGAAGTATCAACAACATTTGTGCTTAGGTTGGCACTTTCATGCATAAGCTGGCGGAAGTACCCTGTAGGGCCAATCCAAACTAGTCCACTAAAATTCACTAGTTTTTCAAATATTGTATGCAACATCTAGTCTTTAAAGTGGTTGGAAACAACCAGTGAAAATGTTACCTTGTAATTCTCATCAATTTTATAATATTTTTCATTTTAGTACAGTAGTTTCAACAAGAAAGCAATCGGCTTAAGTCACTGAAAAAAATTAAGGTATCTCAAAAAAAAAGTCCACAGCATCTTGAAATGATTAATTATTAATTGCGCGTCCAGTCGCCACCATTCTTTGTAATTTCATTACCACGGAAATGCATGCTAGCGACAAATTTTTCAGCATATGACCGTGTTGAACTTCGCCATATTACCCTAAGAAGCCGTTTCCAATGATTTATTGAGCGTATCTTTTTTCCACTTAATTTTAACTTCACAAAAGCCCAAACCTTTTCGATCGGATTCGCATCTGGCGACTATGAGGGCCAACCTAATGAAGTTATGCCGTTTTCCTCTTTCCAACTGCTACACAAGCGACTGCGATGTTTTGGGTCGTTGTCCTCTTGAAGAACCCAATCTCGGCTTCCTGCCCCAAACCACATATCCGTTGATGGCAGAAGTCCACGACGGTATATCGTGTGCATGAAGTTGGCATCTAAATTCCTCGTGAACATGATTAATTTACCAAATCCTTGTTTTGTGAAGCATCCCCAAACATGAACCTTTCCTCGATGTTTCACTGATCGCTGGAGCATCTTTCCGTCTTTAGTGGACGAAGCACGCTTAATAATATTTGTCATCCAAAAGGAGGATTCGTCTGTGAACACCACTTGGCTCCAATTGTCATCCACATGTTCAGTTGCCCACTCTTGGCGATTTTTTTGTTTGCTTTGCAGTTAGTAAGGGTTTTACTGTCGTTGCTCGAAATTGGATCTGAAACTCCCTCAAACGGTTTCTTATTGTATTCAGAGAGATGCCCTTTCGAACTAATTTTTGTTTAGCTGCTTTCAAGGCTGTGGCTGGATTAGCTTCGAAAATCCTCTTTATAACCAAGTCCTCCTGTTTCGAGGTAGCTCTGCAAATGCCGCGATTCGGCAAGTCGCCCACATTTTTGTGCACCAAAAAGTGTTGGTTCCAATGCTGGACAAACGCCTTCGACTTTTTTAAGTACTTCGAAGCACTCAAGTGGGACACATCTTGGGACCTTTTGGATGGGAACATAGAAAGACTGCTTCAAAACGTTTCGCGTATACGGAACTCATTTCTTAAATATGCTCTTGAGACGAAAGCGTATAATTATTTTTTTCTAGTTTTTGATTTTGCCTGTGCCGAGATTCGAACCCCGGACACTCTGCGTAGCAGTCCAACGCATTACCACTAAGCCACAGCGATGATGATTAATTTCGAAGCGAAAAATTAGTATGGCCACGAACCCCCAAGCTTTTTGCCTGAGTTTCTCTTCAAATACAATCAGAAGTAGATGTGAAATAACTACTATACCATACATACATATGTACTCGTATGTGTGTATAACTACCACTGAAGATCACTAGGCATAAATAGACTACATAAACATAAGTGCTTCTCTTTATGCTTGCGAATGCTGTTGTTCTGGCAATATCGTCACAATATCTAAGATTTTTGGTGTTTTTTTTTTTTTTTTTCAAATATCAAAGTAAAAGCTTAGCAAATCAGAAGTGGAATTTATATAAAAGCTTAGCTACATAAGTAAACAGCTAAATTTGAAAATCTCCTGTTCAAGTCCCATCAAATTGGTTCTGTTCAATTTTATATACGAAAAGTACAAGTACAAAATTGAGATATATTACGCACTCGTAAATAACTTTGCCTACATGCCTACATATTTATATGGTACATACATTCCATGCATACATACCATACCATGTGGTGGATTAACTAGAAAAGTTACTCACCAATGCGTGCGTGTGTTGTATTCTCCATCAGCAGCAGTAACAATATAAATCCCAGACGTAACAGATTCAGGAATTTGATAGTACAATTTGGAAATGCCATATTGAGTGCGCTTGCTGTTGTTGCTGTTGTTGTTGTTGTTGTTGTTGTCGTTGCTTTAGTGTTGTTGTGATGAAAGTTGGTCGCTGCTTGCTGCGCTATTGTATTGATGATGAGCAACGATTTATTTTTATTATTTTATTTATTTGGTTGTGTTTTCTTTTATTTTTTTTAGTATTTTATTTTATGTGTTGTTAGATATTGTTGGTTTTGACAAATTTCTATATTTTTATATAGTATGAAATCAAATCACATTTATCACACACTTGCACAAACTAAAAATAAAATAATGTAAATCATACACTTGGAGAGAATTTTCAAAGGATATACTACAAGTTGGTTTCTTTTTGTTTTTCCTTTGTTAAATCAGCGTTTAACGTTTTTATTTATTTATTTATTTATAATATTTTGTAAATTTTTGTGCATATTTCTTTCTTCGGTTTTATCGCTTTGACTTTACGTGTCATGCATTTGTATTATTTCGAAGCTATTTTTCTTTGCTCGCTCGCCTCGCCTCGCCTCGCCTCGTTCATAAGATATAAATTTACACTCACACACACACACACACACATGCACATGCACACATCTAAACTAGTGGGTATGTATGTGTGTTTCTGAACAGTACAGTGAGTGAATTTTTTCTTACTGCACTGAAACTGGTTTTTGTTTTTTTTTGTTTATATTTTCCACTTTTGGTTTTTTTTTTTAGTTTTAGGAAGGTTGAGAAGGTGTTTGAAATATAAACGACATTAAAACAAATTTCTTATTTGTATTTTGTCGCCACTAGAAGTCACTGCTTGGTTTAGATCCTTCCTCCTTCCTCATTCCTCATTCCCACTTGCTCCTTTGCCTGCTGCTGTGCCGGTGCTTTACTTTACTTTTACTCTACTTTATCCTGGCTATATTTCTACACATAAGTATACGATATATGGTATGTATGTTTTGTATGGAACTTTTCTTTTTTATATTTGCTACACAAAATGCACTCACACATAAAGATATTTATAAATTTAAGCTGCTGTGCTTATTGCCAACTTTTCCCATTTCCTTTGCTTTATTTACTTTTTCACTTTTTCACTTTTCTTTCGCAATTGTTTTTTCTTTAATATTTATTCGTTTTTGTTTTTTTCTTCTTCTTCTCCTGTTGTTCGTCTTTTTTCTCCTGTTCTTCTTTTTTTGTGCCTGGCTTTAACGATATCTTCTTACATTTATTTCGGCTGTTGTACAGAGAAAAATCAGCACCAATGTTGCTGCTATTGCTGCTGCTCTTATTGTGGTTGTTATTGTTGTTGTTGGGGCACAAATCACATATGTTCACTTGGCGGGCATTTGTTACGTTTTTCTTGCCAATTTTTTTTCGTATTTTTTTTTTCTTTTTTTTTTTTTTTTTTTTTTTGCTGCAGCCTATTTATTTATTTATTTTTTTTTTTTTTGTTGTTGTAGGTTTACGCGGCGTATGTGACTTTTCTCTATTTGTTTTCCTTGATTTCGTCGTTTCTTACATAGTTTTTCTTTCACTTTTCACTGGATATTCACGTTTATTGTTGTTGTTGTTTCGTTTTCTTGTTGTTGTTTTGTTTGTTAGTAGATTTTTTGCAGCGTTTCACCCGCATTCCAGAAATAGAAATTCTGCGCTATTTCCTTTGCAGCATATTTAGTATTTCTTTTTCTACTTGGTTTAGTTTCTTCTACTTGGTTTAATTTAAAAAACAAACCAAAAAAAAAAATAAGAAGAAGGAAAAACCTTTTGTTTGCTACTTGCTTGCTTCACTGTTTTCCTTTTCTATTTTATTATAATTCTTTATTATTTTAATAATTTGGAAATTTTCTTTTTAGTAGTTATATTATTTGCCCTTCGACGATGCGGTAAGCGAGCACCTGAAAATATTTAGAAAGAGCGATAATTTATTTATATGATAAGTTTATTATTTTATAAAATAATATTATACAGGGTGACAATTAATTGCGCTGCTGCTTCGCATTGTCCGTTCGTTAGTTGCTCGTGCAGTTAAACGGTTTAAGGAGCTGGGTCATGAAGGTGATCGTCCAGCAAGAGGCAGAAAACCCACCGTCAACTCCATAGGTTTTAGGTGGACCTATTGTGAACTACATTCATGTACAAATATAACATGAGTGGATGCGAAAAGCTCGGCCTAGGCCCTCCATGGGCTGTTGTGCCATTAAAAGTAAGTATTGTGAATTACATGCATACTTTTAATAATTTCTACGAATCAGAAAATCGTTCAAAATCCGGTGCAGCATAATTCAAAGGCTTTTATGCGATAATTTGCTCACGAAACTGGCATCAAACGTGAATCAATGCGACTCATCGCAAGGAACGAACTAGAACTCAATGCTTACAAGCTCCAAGAAGGACAGTTACTTACGAATGAAAACAACTCCAAAGACGTCGCATTACTGCAACGCCGGGCTGCAGGAATTGTATGGGGGGGAGGGAGGGGGGGCAAAGGGTCTTCACAGATGAAAAGCTGTTTACTTCTGAACAAGCGATAACGTCAAAATGACCGAAACTGTTCAATAGACGCTACTGCACCATCATCCGTCATTCAACATCGCCAAAATCCGCTATCCGTCATAGTATGGGTTACGATTTGGCGCAAATGACAAGACACCCTTCATTTTTGTGGAGCAAGGAGTTAAAATAACCGAAGGGAGGCTCTGGTACTCCCCGACAGCACATTAGTGTTAATGATTGACCGTTCCAGCAAGACTCTGCCACTTCGGGTGGCCACTTCGAAACCGGCTGAATTTAGTTTTACTCATCGTTTAGTCAGCTCACAGAGCGAAAACTACACAAGATCATCATGCAGGGTTCATTTTCCTGATTTATGACAGCTCAAAAAAGGCCACCATATTCGCAAGGATCTCAATCCGATGGATTACAGCGTTTGGTCCATTTTAGCAGCAAAGGTCTATGCTAAACATTAACATAAAATTTGCAGTCCCTCAAACAGACGTTGCATCGTGATGGAACTGAATAACGATGGAGGAGCTGCAGTCATAGCCATAAATTTTCCCAAGTGTTCGTCCCAAGGGTGGCCACTTCGAAACATGGCTGAATTTAGTTTTACTCATGCATCATCATGCTTGTCGTTTTCTTCGGTCTGTTTTTCGTTTTTAATTGCAATAATTTTTGATGCCCAACACTGTTGTATTCACTTATTAATTGTCACCCTGTATATGCTTATATTCTAAATTACATATAAGAATAAATTATAGCATAAATTATATTCTTAAAGGATTCTGAAGACGTGCAAAATTTCTTATGAAACAATTTTATACTTGAACCAAAATTGTCCATCTATGTAATTTGAACTCCATAGGTTTTAGGTGAACCTGTACTATCGTAGAAGCTTTCTCAAATGCTCTCATTAACCCTCTACTTCTGAAATTTTTAATTGACCAAAAATTATAGAAGTTCAATATTGGTGTAACAAGTGTCGTCGTGTTCTCTAAAACTTAAAAAAATTAAGACGTAAAGTCGGGATCCCTCAAAAAAGTTGTTGTTATTTGAGCCCTTTCACATTTTTCCCCCAATGATTAAACATTTTATATGAAAAAATCATATTCTTTGCTAGTCATCGAATTTCTTTTAAGCTTAGAATCGTTCTTTAGAATCGTTTTTATATTGACGAGGGGATAAAATATTATCGTGGCGTCACAGAAATAAAGGGCAGCGCCCTCTATAAATCAAGTAAGAAAAATATGAGGATGCACACATAAATAATGGCAGCACATATGCTTCCACTATGCTCCCTCTATCAATCGATAGAGGATCCCTCCATGCCTTTATCGATTGATAGAGGGCGCTGATTCGATTGTATGCTTCCTCCTCGATTGATAGATAGGCGCTGAGTATGAATCATACTTGATTGATAGTGGGGCGCTGTCCATCAGTTTCTAGTAGAATTGGGCAATTCGAAAAAAAAATTCCACATTTCACATAAAAATCGTTAGAAATTTCTGGAGCTGAAAGAATAAGCGAGTATACACTTAAAAAACCAAATGCGTGGCACAAACAAATGGCGATTGTGTTACGATAAAATCTCCAGCAAAAACTGCGGCTGAGCGATTGCGAGAATGTAAACTTCGTTGAAAAATGGAGGCCCAACCAAATTCAGATTCTGCTATCGTGAAACCAGCCCCGTGAGATCGCGAGAGTGTAGACCTTGCAAGCGACTTGAGGCACAACAGAATTCGAATTTCATTGAAAAACAATTCGCGAAGACTAATGCGGAGAGATTACATGAATGGCAAATGAGTTCATTAGAGTCAATAAATGCATCAACACTCAACTCACACTCCCAACGAAGGTCCTCAGATTATACAGCACCGGGCAGTCATTGAGTTGGCCGAATTCCCAAGAAGATTTTTTGAGTCAGTGAGTGATGATATTTTTATTGCATTGTAAAGTAGACATCTTTCGATTAAGTATGAAATAAAACATCCGGCAAATGGCCCCGTGGCTCTGATGTCAGACCCCTGCTCTTTTAATGAAATTTTCGATAACATTACGAGGAAGATGTGGCTATATCTCACCACTGACACGTTCGAACTCGGCCTTGAGCTCAGAAATTGAAAGACCAAGGATTTCACGAAAGCCAAAAGAAATAAATCGTACGATCTTGGCGGCCAGTTGACATCAGAATTTCAGGAGATGATTCGGTCTGGAAATCGTTGCTCCAATAAATCGATTGTTTCATGGGGGATGTGGCAGGTGGCGCCGTCCCACTGAAACCACATGTCGTCCACTTGTCGTCCACATGTCGTCCACATGTCGTCCACATGTCGTCCACATGTCGTCCATGTCGTCAAGTTGAGGCTACAAAAACTCCGTTAAAATGTTCATGTAACGATTGCCATTCACAGTCGCTGCATTTCCGGCGATGTTCCATTGCTATGTGTATTAAATTTCAGAGCTGCCACTTTACTTTACTTTTAATGGCACAACAGCCCATTGAGGGCCTAGGCCGAGCTTTTCGCTTTTCGCATCCACTCATGCTGTGCGTGTTATATTTGTACATGAATGGAAGGGACCTACAGTTTAATGCCGAATCCGAACGGCGAAGTGAAAAGCGAAAAGCTTTTCATAGGCAATTTTTACTCTTGTAGGGTTGCCATTGCCTGCCAAGACTTGGTGCCGTGTAGAAATTTTTTTTTTTCAACTTCTTTTTTGTTGTGATTTTGCCTGTGCTGAGATTCGAACCCCGGACACTCTGCGTAGCAGTCGAACGCATTACCACTACGCCACAGCTGCTACTTGCCAAAATCGTTCACTCTTATTGAGGCACCCTATATAATAAATGGTTTGATACTGAAACATTGTCGTTTCCCGAAGCCGTTATCTACCTATCTATTTAAAACTCTTTAATCTGTTTGCTTAAAGTTCACCCACTCACTCCAATTTATCCCGTTTTCCCATCCTTCCATCCGTCAATCAATCAATCAATCAAAACTCAACAGCTTTAAATAAACAACAAAATTCCATAATAATATGAAAACTTTACTGATTCAAATCTAAATACTAACACCAGTTCACAAAGCAAAGCAAAGTATTATGATTATGTAAGTGGTAAGTGAAAAACTCAAATAATAAAAAAAAGAAAAGATGAAGAAAAACAAAAAGAAAGCTGTAAAAAAACAATATTAAAACAAAATTAATAATAAGTTACAACCAAAATATATTTATGCATAAACACTAGAATAATAAAATATAACGTAAATTATTGTAAAAATATTGATAAAAAAAAACATAAAGCTAAACTGTAGCAAGCATTGAAGGACGCACACCAAAACGCAATAGAGAGCACCTGACGCAATACGAACAACAACCATTAGGAAATTGTAGGGCAACAGTGACAAAGTTGCGCAAAGTTGTCCGGGGGTAAAAACTACAACAAAAAAGTACTCGTACTTATTGAAAATGTATTTGAGTTTTTGCTTGTTGTTGCTGTTTATTAGATTATATCAGCAGCAGAGGCAGCAGCGGCAGCAGCGGCAGCAGCGCCACAATGCGTTCATTTATGTAAGGGTCAGAATTTAATACTCTTTTTTCTTTGCTGTGCTACAATCGATGGGGATTTACTAATCCTTTGTTTGTTCGTTCTGCTTCTGTTTTCTTCTCTAGCCCTAACCCTAACAAAATATCATCTCATTGTGAATTTACGTTACAATTCTTCATTTTGTGGATTACATTTGCGTTGCTGTTGTTGTTGCTGTTGCTTTTCTCATTTCATTTCTTTGTATAATATTTCCAAGTTTTTCTTTTGCATTTTTTTTTTACCCAAGAGCACACTCTTGTGTATTTTTATTATATTTTTATTATTTTTTCTTTTTCGTTTTTCACTAAATTCGTTTTTTTTCGACTTTATGTTTTGTCCCAATTTTACTACCCACACACACACACACACACACACACTCATACACCCAAAAGAACAAAAACAAATGCAAAAAAACGGAAACGAAAATTACAACAACACCAGTAAAGTTGTATGATATTTGCACACTTTTGTCGCCCATTGTAAGTATTTCTTTTATTGTTCAAGTTGTTTTTCCTGTCATTATAATTGATTTTACAATTTAACTTTTTGCCCAGCAAGGGGCAACAACCAGCAGCCGCCGAACCAGACAGAATGAGAGCAAGCACAAGAGGCAAGGGTATGAATGAACGCGAGGGGGAGAGAGAGGAATGGATACAATTTCGTTTGCGTTTAGTTAAAGATAGCACAGTTACCGTTATTGCTGTTACCGTTACCGTTCGTTTGCGCCGTTAGTTTGGTTTTATGTGTTTCCATTCGTTCATTCATTCGTTCCTTTCATTCATTCGTTCATTCATTCAATGTTGTCCTTTAAACCGTGTTGCTGTTGTAGTTGTTATTGTTATTATTATTGTCCTTGTTAGTTGTGCCCGTTGTGCGTCCATTCATTTCTCACTGAGCTCTGCTTTCACTACCGTTCTCAGTCTCTCTCCGCTCGCTCCCTTCACCATTGTTCAGTACCACTCTCTTTTGCACGCTGCCTCTCTCTTTTGTTCACTCCCCCTATCTTTTGTTTACTCCCTCCGTCTTTTGTTTACTCCCTCTCTCTCCCATTTATTGTACACCTCTCTATACGCCGCCTTATCCTCTCTCTTTATCCTCCTCATCACTATCTGTTGCCTTAACCTCTTTTCGATTCATTTTCCTCTCCCTTCGTTTTGGTTCTGTTTTAATAATTCGTTGTAGTCGTTGTTGCTGTTGTTATTTAGAGACATCTTCTCTCTGAAATGACAGAAAACAGAATGAAGAAAATTTTAATGTCAATGTGGAAAAAGGCAAGTTTTTTTTTTTTGTGTTTTATATAAGTATTTATTATTATTTCTTTTGTTTCAAATAAAATACACAACGAAAAGGACAAACACAAAGCTAACAAAAGAAAAAGGAAACGAAAGGCATAAACTTGTTGGTGGTGTTGTTGTTGTTTGTCACTCGTTTTTATAACATTTATTTGCGCTCTGGGAGAACGGAAGATAGAAAGGAAGCAACACCAATTTATGAAAATGACATGAAACACACTGGCCGTGTTCATTAACAAGCAATTTATTTGTTTTCATTAAAAATTTTGTGTAAGATTATTGAGGTGCACTTACATATTTCAGTTGTTCATAGTTCAGTTCGCTGTTATTTAAGATTTTATTTGATTTTCCATTTATTTCCCTTGACAACAATCGATTTGATTGCAGCTTTGGATGACGAAACATTACAAAAAAATCTCATACTTTTTTGTACATATCTGGTATTATGAGATAATAGCATGTTCATTAAAATGGGCGGAGGTGTATGGGGCCACGAAGTTCATACATTGGGTCCTTGGGAGTCTAGCGCCATAAACCGTTTCTTGATTGAGCACACTTCTCGTAAGCTTTGGTTTAGTGACAATGAAGGGCTTCATTTTCTCAAATATCAAAAGGTTTGTGATACCAATCAATGTGTCGATATCGCCAAAACCTTTATAACGAGCCCTTATTTAAAAAAATATCATATCTAAAAACCCCACCCTTTGCTGCTCCGTTTTTGAAAATCTAACTATTTCAGATCATAATATTTTTTGATGCTGTTTCGTTTGAAATTAACTTGATTTTTCGCAGTTGCAAAACGGCTAAAGTCGTTAGACTACAAAAAAAAAAAAAAACCATATCAATCGCGAGGGTGAAAACATGAACTTTTTCCCCGCCCACTTTAATGTTCACAAAAAGTATTTATTTACTTAAAAAAATAGATTAGTTTACAATTCATTTGTATGGCAGGTAGGCGTGGTTGTTGCCCCATGTTGACCATACAAACGAAAGTTGTGTTGAATTTTGATTTAATTTTACTTGGTGTTTCATTTATATGCGAGGTAGTACCCGGCTACTTGACCGATTTTCCGATTTCAGAAATTAATCTATTTTTCATTTATATAGAATTACTTTAAGAAAGTATGTAGGATTCCTAAGAAATAATTGCCTGAGCACCCGGTTGCACCGAGAGTTTCTCCTCTTTCTTAAACCATTTTTTTTGTGAGAGAGCGAAAAAACGAAATATTAAATGGAGAGAGTGATTCTGCCATACACAACCCTTAAGCTGACAGCTCCGTAGAAAGAACTGACCATATTTTGATCTATCGATGGAAGCTAGAAATTGTCGAACATTGCCTCAGCAACTGTTTCGCTCCAATCTGAGCCATTGATAGCTTAGTAGCAATTCGGTAACCAATTAGGTCCATTAATTCATCCATTTAACATGTGTTAAAGTTTTGAGTAAATGTAAATTCTGCATTTAGACACGATGAGTTTTGTGCAATTTTTCTCAGCGATTTTTTCTTATTTTGCTTTTACATATTTGTTTTGACTCAAAAGCAATAACAATTTAACACTACAACTTCACCTCACCTTGGACTCTCTCTCTCTCTCTCTCTCTATTTCTCTTATTTTACTAGTTATGGCATTCCACAAATACCAATACTGAACCCATTTCGATAACGGTAAATACCTTTTCTCTCACTAGTTTTCTTATTTTCTCTAGATTTTATTTTTCTTTCATTCACTTCCATTTCCAATGACAAAATGAGAGGCTGAATTGTATACGAAAAAAATGCCTAAAGATTCTCCATACTTGCAAAAGCCAATTCAAGTGACAGGTTAGCTTAATTTAGTGATAAGAAAGAATTGTTAATTTATTTTATTTATGTATTTGCTTTTGCTTGCGGCAACGCACGTGTATAAAAATTACCTGCTAGTTATAATATTTAATGCGATAGATATCATTGTGAATTAAGATGTTAATGAGCATAAAAGATTGGGTGCGCTGCGCGCCCTCCTAGGCAGGGCGACAATAGGCAGACAATTCAGAGTAAGTGCACGGCTGACGGCAGCATTCATCGTAGGCGCCACCATCCAGATGAAGACGACGAACACGACGACGAGTTTTTGCCATAATATTGTTATAAATCTCGGAGAGAAATGGACTCAAAACATACGAGGCATACGTAAGGGGCAGGTCATTTTCAGGATTCAAAGGTGATGATAAAGTCACAGATTCGGAGCCAGATTCAGATGCGGCTGAGTCGTCAGCATTGTCAAAGAGTACATCTTCCATTTGGGAATTATCAGTAAGGGATTTTGCTAATGTAGACGAAGAGTAGAGCAATTATGAGTGAAAAATACATACAAGGAAATTAGAAAATTATCCGCAATTACTTTGCTGTTGCATGATGAATGGCACAAAGCGTTTTCGCATCATTGATGATGGCTCCGATGATGAGGCCAATGCGCCGGCTGCTGCTGCTGCTGCTGATAGTTTCAGGTTATAACCGTTAACGCAAAGCAAATCCATTGCTTCATTCAGTGATTTCCCACAGAATCTTTGCTTAGCCAGCGACAGTTTCAACACGCTGCTGCATAACATTAGAAATAAAATCAAACGAGTCCAACGTAATTTGCCGCCACCACTAATGCACAATGTTGTTGCTGCTGCCGCTGCTGTTGCTGACGAGGATGATGATGGCAAGGCTGTTGATGCATGATGTTGAAGTTGACGGCAACGTTGTTGGGTTTGAAAAGGCTGACGCAGCTGCTGCTGCTGGTGATGTTGGTGACACTGTTGGCAATAGCTTTGACGGTAGGCAACAGCAACAGAGCCAGGACTGGCCGCAATGTTGTCCCTATAGCTACCAATATTTTTTGATAAAGTTGGTGTACGGTCGCTTGACATCTTTCAAAGAGAGCGAAAGTGCAAGAGAGAGATAGAGAGCCTCAGAGGGTTAGTTCCTTGTATGCGTGTGTGTCTGTGTGAGCCTGTGTGGCTATTTTTCGCAAAAACTCTTCAAAAGTTTTTTTGTTTTTTATTTCTGCAATTGGAATTTTCCTTTGCTTTTTCAACTTTCAATGCAGCAGCTGCAGAAAAATACCAGAGAAAATCAAAAAGTTTCCTTTTCTCCAATTTTCTTTGCCTCTGTCTTGCTGTTGTTGCTCGTTCTCGTTGATTCTGTGATAGCTTCAAAGTATTTATGTAGATTTGTGTTGGCAGCACCAAACTTAAATGAAAAGTTTTTGCCGTCTTCCGTGCTGTGCTCGTGAAATGTGAGTGAGGCTTTTTTATGTGTTGCTGTGGTGCGTTTTGCTGCAATGCTTCAGCAATCGAGAATGTTGACGTTATTTATACTCTTGTGGCTTTCTAAAATAATTTTACTCCACTATTGCTTTTTAGTTTTCCTAGTCTTGCATTCTCGGCAAAGTCAATTTTAGCTTTTTCCATTTTTGCATTCTCCGAAAAGTCAATTTTAGATTTTTTTTTTTATCTTGCATTCTTGTAAAAGCCAATGTCCTTTAATTTTAAGAAAGTTTTGTTTTTGCTAGGTTGGTAGTAACTCGAACTTCATATAATGTCAGATGTGCATTTTTTCTCATTCCATCTACCTTCTTCTATTGTTGCTTGTGGCACCAATTATTCAACACGTGGTGCATATGTATATCGAGTAAGTTTCAGTTTCCTTTACCATATTTTAGTATTTATGCTTATCCACCAGTTGTGTTAATTAACATTGACACCTTCGCCTCTGAAATCTTCATCAGCATCAGCATCTTACTGGAAAGTTCCCTGCTCTGCTTTGCACATGACTGAATAACCACATACATATTTATTATAATCATAATTGTTGTTGCTGTTGTTGTTTATCGAGATGTTTATTTTTGCTTATTTCTCTTCGATATGGCAGAGTCAGAATCTTTCCCCTTTCGTTTTGCCTCTTTTGCTTACAAATAAAATATCAACGGGGAGAATCTCGGCGTGTGTAAATCCAGACCCAGTCTTAATGGCCGACTAATCTTTGAAAGGCCACGAAAGAGAGAAAAATAGATAGGAAGTGGGAGGCCGAACAAGAGTTTACTACATTATATGCAATACATTGAAAGAGTAAAGCTTTCCACTCTCTTTGTCCATCTCTGGTTGATGTGGAAGTTGGAGGCCGAACAAGAGTTTACTACATTATATGCAATACATTGAAAGAGTAAAGCTTTCCACTCTCTTTTTCCATCTCTGGTTGATGTGGAAGTGGGAGGCCGAACAAGAGTTTACTACATTATATGCAATACATTGAAAGAGTAAAGCTTTCCACTCTCTTTGTCCATCTCTGGTTGATGTTATCCTATCACAACAAATAGAGAACTGGAGACGAAGCTCGAGCTTTTTTCATATGAAGATATGGGAATCGGTTGCAAACAATACAAGCGTAGACTTTGAGTTCGGCTCTCTCAGTTTCATCTCATGTGCTCTATGATATTATCCAAAGAGAGATGTCATATCATTATAGCAGTAATACCATATCTTGTAATGAATTCGAACAAAAAACTTTTTTCTCTCACTCGGCAATAGACAGTGTTGCCAGATCGCTCGAACCATAGTATAGTATAAGGGCAGGGAAAAATTAAGAATGAAAGTATGCTCTCCAAAGTATTTCGGGATTCCGAAAGCAAAATTAACAAATTCTTGAAAAATAGCTTTTGCTCAAAATTTCCTGATTTGCAACATGATTTTTCACATGTTTGTTTTTAATAATAGTTTGGTCAGCTGAAGCTTTTGAGAATATGGTCTACATCTTTGTATATCGAGTTTAATATATCACCTCGATGAATTTTTAATTTCATATGCAAAACAATTCAGGCTACTATATCTTATTGATCTGCAAAGCTACCTTCCAAGGAAGCATCTCTATTTACCTAATAATTGTAAATGTTTTAAATTCAGTTTGAAAGGCAGAACATGGTGAAATGTTAAGTAGATAATGATTACTTCTGGCGAAAGATTATAAATGTAATTTTGAGAAATTTTCAAATATGTGGTCCAAAATAGGATGAATGGGATCCGTGAGCTGATGTTAACAATATTAAATGTAATTTAGGAACTAGATCCAATTCCCTATTCAAAGAGTACACATGTGTAGGGAAGTTAGTACACCAGCCTATCCCAGTTGAATACTTTACATATTAATATTGTTTCCTTTAGCTTCAGCTATTAGCAAGAGTTTATGTTGTTGCTGCTGTTGATGCTGAGAATGTGTTGTTGCCCTCGCCCGTCATTCCAGTATGTCAGTTTAAATACAAAGTTATTTGTGAAAATGTTTTTCTTCTAAGTTCTTTTTAATTTGCATACATTAATAGACATATGTATGTATGTATCATATGTATGTGTGTGTGTGTGTGTATGCCGGTATAATGGCGCCATGTTGCACAGGTGCTACGTGGCCCGCACCTAGGTATTCTGCCAACTCATTAACATATCAAAAATATACCAGAAAAATGTTTATACTACAATGGAAATTGCTAGAGAAGAAAATTTTCCACATACTTATTTTTCTTAGCACGCTAACGCCAAGAAAACAAGCTATGTGCGTAGCTTTTTAAAAGATGAGCAATTTTGAGAAAAATCCTTCATCATTCATTCATTTGTGTAAAAACTTTCCGCGAGTGCAGTTGTGCTGGCTGATGAGATAGCAGAAGAAGTTGAAGTTTTGAGGTTTGAAATTGAAAATATTTATTTTTCTTTTTCCGGTGAGTTGCAATGGAAATTTAAGTAATGAAATTATTTATGTTTGTATAAAAAACTCCAAAAGTAAATTAGTTTTACACGGTGAAAATTTATATAAGCGCAGGATGAGTAAATTCTGGTTGCTGGAAATATTGATATTCTAATCGCTAAAGCTTGACCAAATCTGTAGGCAGCCAAATTTTTCGTGGAATTTCTTTTATAAATTTTTATTTTAGATTTTTTTTTGTTGTAATGTGATTTGCTTATTCTTCTTCTTTTAATGTCACAACAGCCCATGGAGGGCCTAGACCAAGTTTTTCGCACTTTCCACTCATGTCGTACGTGTTATATATAACAACAACATGACTATATAAATGCAATTACTTGGTGTTTACTCTCTCACTTCTCTCAAGTCACTTCTATGTAAAAAAAATTTCCCAAATTGTGGGAAATATTATCTTGTGTGGGGAGATTCGGAATTTTTAATGTGTGTGGGGAATTCTCTCCGCTTCATATATTATTGGTGAAACTTTCAATTTTGTGCACTTAATAATCGTCCCAAGAATAAGAGCGGTTGATTTAAAAATCAACTCAACTTTCGAATAATAATCATGCAACGCACTCCACATTTACATGTCGCACCCTAACTACAAAAGGGCACAACTCAAAATTGAAAAGTTTTCAGGAAACGAGAAAGAAGTATTACTGCTTATCTATGGATGCATATGTATATAAACTTATTTTATAGAAAATCATGGTCGAATTTAATGACATATAAATTAATTCTAAATTCCATAAATTCTATTTTGATATGAATCTGCACATAAGCAAAAACATTTTTTTATCGTCGCTTTAAAATCGTCGCTTTCAATGTTGAGTTGTGCCTATTTTGTAGTTATGGTGCGATATGTATGTATAACAAGGACAAATAGACTCTTAGAAGTTGTGTGATTTCACGAATATCTACTTCGACTTTATTTTCTCAAAATTCAAAAAATTCCATGATTCCCAACAGAACCTTTCATTCGCTGCCAAATGTGGTATTCCCCTCGAGTTGGCTTTCCTTCCATGAATACAGTTATTGTGCACTCTCTCTCTCTCTCTCTTCTTTTCACTCTCATTATTTGTAAGGAACTTTTTTTACAACAACAACAACATACTCAAGAGATAAGACACAGTTACTTGGCGTGTTTGTGATCATTCTCTCATTTCTGTTTGCTATTTGCTCAAAATCAGCAACAAAAAAAAATGATGACTTTGCATGTCGCCATTTTCTTCAGCGGATTCCTTTTTGTTGCGTGCAATTTTTTATCTTTCCACCTACTTAATTCTTGCCATATTTATTTTAATTAATTTTCATTGCTTCATTTTGGTTGATTTGCTGTTCGTTTATTTCGTGCAACAGTCAAAAGTAAATAAATGAGATTACATTGCAGTTATTCGTAATAATTAAAAACCGACAACAGAAAAATTCCTTTGCATTTCCATCATCTTCAAAACAAAACAAAACAACACAAAACGAAACAAATGTAAAAATGGTAAAGTTTAGATTATTTGCAATGAAATGGCAGCCTAATTGGTTAATAAATTACAACGCATTTCCAGCAGCAGCAACAGCAATATCCAGAGATAGCAACAACAGCAGCCAGAGACAGTGAAACACACACGCTTTCGAACTTCAAGCTAAATTGTTATAAAGTACATATTTTGTTGTTGTTATTGCTGTAATTTAGTTGAAAACTGTTGGCAACAATGGGAAATAACAAAAATACTTAAATAGAAGAAAAAGAATGAATAACTTTTGTGGTAAACTTGGACTTGCAGCAATTATTTTTAATCTATATTTTATTATTTGTTGATTTACGTTCGCCCTCTCTTTCTCCTTCGCTTCGCTTCGTTTCCTTCACACTCGCACTTCGCCCTTCACATTCCGTTTTCTATTTTTATCTGGTTGTAGATACTATACGCCAGCAAACGAATGTTGCAGACAATTAGTGTCAAGCCGAACGTTCAGTTTTGAACTTGGCCAGGTTCGGGAAAAAAAATCTATCGCTCAGGAGCGTTTCAGTAGCGGACAGTAAAAAAAAGTGAAGAGAATTTTTTTTTCAAAA
The DNA here is from genome assembly GCA_958295655.1 of Palloptera scutellata. Taxonomy (NCBI): domain Eukaryota; kingdom Metazoa; phylum Arthropoda; class Insecta; order Diptera; family Pallopteridae; genus Palloptera; species Palloptera scutellata. The sequence goes on from OY282449.1 coordinate 37,486,273, forward strand.
ACTTAAAAGCATCAATAAAAAGTCGCAGCATTTGGTTTTTTTTTCAGGCGAATCCTGAAAGTAATACACAAGTTCGGGTTCGGTGATGAAAAGTCAGGTTCGGTCGGACACTAAAGGCAATGCGTAAGATATTTCTGTTGTTATTCTGTTTCTTGTTGCGTGCAAAATTTATTGTATCATATTTCCTGCCTCCCTCACACCCTCACACCCTCCCCAACATTCCTCTCTTTACTCATTGAACTCTGTTGGTAAAGCTCTCGAAAGTAAGAAATAAAATATATGTAGAATTAATTACACTTGGAATGTAGAGTGCACGTTTATGTCTACAAAATAAAATATGCGTCAAAAGTCCCACAGTTAGATAGACAGGCTGACAGACGAGTAATGGACAGACAGACAGACAGACAGACAGACAGGCAGACAGAAAGGAAGTTTCATTTTATGAAAACGAAAAAGTTAAATGAAATATTCGAAGAAATATTCTTTCTTTGCCACAATCATTTCGTAAAGCATCTTCAACTAACTGCATAGAGAATGTTACCGCCTACGTCTACACATTTTGCTCACGGTGAGCCCTTACGCGTGGCAACTATTTCTTTAGCCAACCTTGGGCAGTTATCAACTTGATAATATTACACGAGTACATATGCGAGATCCACGCGAATTTGATAATTCTTCTAACATCAACAGGTTTTACCTCAATGCATGCTCAAGATTTAATTGAAACATATTTTTGAATACGACAGCAATAGCTCCAAAAAAGATCTTTGGTGAGGTGAAATTCAAGTGAATACTAAAAAATAAGTTGGCAACACTGGTTACTTGATGCCCTGTGATCTCTCCTTCGCCCTATGCTCAATTGAAATCAAGTAACCGCATTAATAATATTCTTATTATTATTTGGGAGGGAAAGCGGGAACAGCGGCCTATAAGTTCTAGTTAATGTGGCTTTTCGTGGCTGTACCATTTAGCATTTCCATGAGTCCAACCCACGAGAGAAGCTTAAGTATTGCTCCTACTTCTATGGAGTTTAGATTAACTTCTGATATTCGATTGTGTCCCATATACATTTTACGAATATGCAGAATTAGGGGAATATGCATAATTGCCCCACGATGTGCTTCACAGTCTCTTTATCTTACTTGCAAAACCTACACGAGTCATTAAGTCGATTTACTTCCCAGTTTTTTTCCGGTGATAGTGTTAAGATGTGGTTAAAGAAAACTGTCAGGTATTGCGATCCATTCCCCAAATTAAGAGACAAGAAGGTTAATGCAGGCCAGAGCATGTTATCTGAAAGAGGTTTTCCAACTTCAACCAGAAGAAATGGCATATCGAAAATTTCTCCTCTGCGCTGAGTCTAAGCTGAAAGACATTCATAAAGAATGAGAGCTGTCGTCTTTTCAAGCGCTTTAGCTTGCCTTAGACCTGGAATTAGATTCTAATACTCAAGCCATTGTGTCATAGACGATTTCTGAATGTTAGCTTTCGAGTTGGACCAGCTGAGTCTGCTCAATGCATCGGGGCAAATTTAAACAGTCGGCGAACCTTTTCTAGTTGTGTACTTCAACGGGGGTCTCATTGCGAGAAATATCACAGTGCCCAGGTAACCAGCAAATGCTCTCACAAGCTTCGAAAAAACTCCATCAATATTACTGAACCTGATAAACCCTTCTCCAAGCCTGTAATGCAATGCTCTGCGTTCATGGGGGTACACCCTGTGTGTTGAATGTATAAATAAAACAAAAAAAAAAGCTTGTTGTTGCATGGGTGTCCAAATTTCGGCTTGTTGGGTCCAAAAACGCCAGTACAGCAACCACAAACCATTTTTTAGCCGTCTATGTACAATTAAGAGCAAAGTGACCGAAGGTAGGACACTGTCCTCCTGACCAATCGGACCTGGAAAGAAGTACAACTTTAAACCTCCTACCAAAGCACTTATGTGGATACCCATCATATTTCTAGCATAACGTTTTCTTGGGCGCTATTCCTTGTAGGTGTGGCTGTTTTTCTCGGCATTACCAAAATACAGCTTACTTTTCTAAATAGAATTGCGCCGTTCACAATGTATCTTATTTATGGTAGTGTCGTAACCTCTTAGTTGTTGTGAATTCTCTCCCTGAATTCTCTCCCAGATCCCTGACCATATAATCCATCATAGATCAGTTTAGAGTATTAGGAATTTCATCAAGAATGCTTAGATGTCCATCATCCTTTTTTAGCAATCTTGATGCAGCGAAGTATAGCCGCTGTCTTCCTAAGGAATATATGAACCAGAGCATGACCATTGAGTTCCTCATTGGCAGCGGTTGGGTGGGAATGCATTGCTCCAGTGATGGAGACACAGGCAAGCCTTTGCAGCTTGTTAAGTTTGGTGATAGACAAGCCCTGCACAAGGCTGAAGGCCACTAAACCAAGGCTGCATATACTAGGTCTAATTAGCATGGTATAAAGGCAGAAATATGAATGTTCTAACCCTGATCTGGTCTGCCTAAGTAATAGAGGGAAGTTTCCTTTAACGAAAGGATGAGGACGCTCCTTTCTTTGATAGTATATCACCAATTTCATTTCTTTCAATCCCAATATACCAAGGAACTCATGGGATACAAACCCGATTATATAAACCGGCAGTATTGAGTTTATTTCGAGACACTCCATCACTAGTTTTGAGGTTACCTGTTGAGATTTGAGTGCATTGATAATCGGTTGATTATCGATTTAGGGTCGCATTGTTTTCGTTCCGTTAGTAACGCTGGAAATTGACACACCTATGAATTGCATACAGTTCCGCTTGGAAGATACTAGAGTGTTTGCTCATGGGCTCAGAATATTTTATCCTTGGCCCTAGTATTCCTGAACCGCCGATGTGTCATGCTATCATATGCTGATCTATCTTATAAGTTTCAGATAAATCTTCACATTATTTTTTACTATTAAGTTCGATTTTGAATCGTTTTACGAAAATGAGCTTGGGCAGCAAAGTAATTTCGGGATTTTGTCTCTCAAGATTATCAAACTTGTTTTTCATTCAACGATGCTCTTGTTCCGATATCCTAAGTTTTTTACCTAGCACTGAATGTGAATGCGAAATGCTGTTGCATCTTATTACGCTCATCGATTACTGTCTGTTGTTGTGCGTTCTCCTTCCAGACCACTGACCCATAAGTATTCACAAGACATACAACCGTTGTATAAATCAATCCACTTTTGCAGCCCCAACTTTTATCTGCGATTCGCAAACTTTGGGGCGTATGAGTGATTTTTTATTTGTACACATTTAGTAAATATTATATAACTCCTATAACTCCTAAGCCGTTGAAAATTTCTTAATACTGAATGTGTATAAATATAAAAAATCGCTCATACGCCCCCAGAATTGTTGAAGTTGCTAAAAAATGTGAAATGTCTGGGAGAAAAACCTAGCATTGGGTTTTACTACTCTGTATCGCTACTTTTAATTTATGTAGGCTATTCCTAGTTCAGTGTCACTCCTGGAATGATTTTATTGTTGTCACACTTTGTGGCAATATTGGTCTTGCATTTAGCAGAATTAGATTTTGATCTTGCAACACTCTTGAGAATTTTAAGTTTACTGTTGAGTTGAGTAGCAAAAGTTTGAATTCCACTACTTATTAACTTTAATCTGAATCCAAAGGAACGCAAATCCATATCTAACATTCAAACTTTTCAAGTCCATAATGAACTGGCTGAAATGAAAATTATGAATTCAAATGCAATACAAACGGAGACTGAATCTATTTATTGAAAGCATATTTCAATTTTATTTAGCAAAGAATGTAAAACAATGACACAATTCCATTTTACTACCAACAACCACTAACCCACATTCAATAAGTCTTCACTTACACTCTCTCTCCCTCACTCACTCACTCACTCACTCACTCACTCATTCACTCACTCACTCACTGAACCTATCAGGCTAATAAATCGATAAATTTTATATTTCACTTGAAAAACACTTTCAAATTTTCTAAATGCTAAGCAGCATAATGTAAAGCCAACAAACATAAACACACGAAACTTTTACAGAGCAGCAGAAGCTAAGAGAGAGAAGAAGAAAAGCGCAAGCGACAGCGACAGGGACGGCGACAGCGACAGGGACAGCGACAGCGACAACGACGGCGTAGACAATCTGCCACGAAGTGCGACAATTAAATGCATAATTTAGTATAAGTAAAAGTATTTTGCGAAATTTCTATTTGACTTTGATTTAAGCGACTTTTAAAGACTTTTCTGAAAACACAAATTGTTGCTATTGCTCTCACTCTCACTTTCATACACTCACTTTCATACCCCTTCGCTCTCTCACTCCTTTACTGCATACTACTTACTACCGCCGCTATGTGTGACTGCCTGCCTCCCTGCTTGACTGAATGTTTCTGTCTCTGTAGCACAGTGTAGACTTTGCAAAACAACCATTAGCTGGAAAATTTATTTGTAAAATTTGCCATAGAATTCATTTCACAAATAAATCTTCAAATTTTCTTTTTTTTCCCCGGTACAGCAAATATTTTTGTGTATTGCTGTTGTTGTTATGATTTTTGTTACTGATGCTGCTGCTGCCGCTGCTGCTTTGCTTTCTACGTTGTTGCTGTTGATGTTGTTCTTTGGTTGGTTGGTTGCAAGACGATACTTTGAATAACTCGTTTTCAGTTTTTGTTAATTTGTGTGAAAACTTTGTCTTGTTTATTATTGTAAAGTGTTGTTGTTTATATTTATATAAAAATATACCTAGGTGCTATATCTGTCGGTCTGTCGGTCTGTCTGTATGTCTATCTGCCTGTCTGTCTAACTGAATGTTCTATACGGTAGTTACTATTTAGTATAACTAAATTACAACATAATAAATTTTAAATGTTTTATTTGTCGCTTCCAGTGTAGAAGTGATTTGTGTGTGAGTGTTTGTGTGTCATGGCAGTGTCGTTGCTTGATGTCAGTAATTGTAAGTAGATGAAGTACTTCAAACATTAGAATCTATTACACCAAGTAGTTGCAGTTAAAATTTGCTCAAAATTAGTTACGTTCTCATATTCATAGTGCAATAAAAGAGCGGCAAAAGTTTCTCCTCAACATTAAAAGCGTTTCAATGAATTTGTTTTGCATTAACTGGGAAGAAATATTTGTGTTTCATTTGTGTGGCATTTGGGATTTACTTTCGGTGAGGTAAAAACTTTTATAAATATCGGAATCTTTTACTTCTTCTGGAACACTATCTGGCAACTCTGGCAATCACACTTTATTCTTCTTGTTCTTTGAGCGTCGATTTGTGTAAAATCAGTATTCGGAAAACAATCTGGAATAATCTGAAAAAAAAATTCGGAGTATTCTAAAACCAATTTGAAATGTTTTGGATCCGATTTGGAATAATCTAGAGCAAATTCCGAGTATTCTGAAATCAATATGAAAAATGCCGGATGCAAATTGAAGTATTCTGAAACCAATTCCAAATGTTCAGCAGCCAATTCGGAGTATTTTGAAAACAATATGAAAAATGCCGGGGGCAAATTGGAGTATTCTGAAACCAATTCCAAATGTTCAGCAGTTAATTCGGAGTATTTTGAGAACAATTTGAAATATACCAGAGGCAAATTGGAGTATTCTGAAAACAATTCCAAATGTTCAGCAGCCAATTCGGAGTATTTTGAAAACAATATGAAATATGCCGGAGGCAAATTGAAGTATTCTGAAACCAATTCCAAATGTTCAGCAGCCAATTCGGAGTATTCTGAAATCAATATGAAAAATGCCGGTGGCAAATTCAAGTATTCTGAAACCAATTCGAAATGTTTTGCAGCCAATTCGGAGTATTTTGAAATCAATTTCGAATACTCTGAAACCATTTTTGAATATTCTGATAAAACTTCGGAATATTCTTAAGCAAATTTGGATTTTTCTGAAACAAATTTGGAATGCTCTGCAATTGTGAAATATAATTTGGGATTTTTTGTTATATTCTGAAGAGAGTTTCGAATATTCGAAGCCCAATTTGTGGTTTTCGGCAGACAATTCGGAGTATTCTGAAACTTGAAATATTATTATTAATAATGGAATATTTACAAGGCATCTGAAGTGCATATTCTGAAATCCATTTGAAATATTTTGATTTCAATTTGAAAACTTATGAAAACTTCGGAAAATATAACTTGTTTAAAATGTTCTAAAACCAATTTGTGACTTTTTTGGGCCAAATTGGAATATTCTGGGGCAAATCCCGAGTGTACTTACACAAATTTAGAATATTCTGGAGCAAATGCGGAGTGTATTCAAAACAATTGGAAATATTCTGGGCAAAATTCGGAGTATTCTCAAACAAATTTAGAATATCAAGAATAGAATACAAATTTGTAATATTCGGATAAAAAATTGGATATTTGTAATATTTTAAAACAAAGGTTCAATTTTCTGAAACCAATTTGTATTATTCTGAAAAAGTTCAGAGTAGTTATTCTGAAACCTTACTTTACCTACTTTTAATGGCACAACAGCCCATGGAGGGCCTAGGCTGAGCTTTTCACATCCACTCATGGTGTGCGTGATATATTTGTACATGAATGGAAGGGACCTACAGTTTAATGCCGAATCCGAACGGCGAAGTGGAAAGCTTTCCATAGGCAATTTTTATGCCCTACCACTACACCACAGCCACCACATTATTCTGAACCAGTTTGGGATTATTACTAAGCAAGTTTCGAATATACTGAAACTAATTTCAAAAATTCTGTAGCTAATTCAAAATCTTCGGAAACCCATTTCAAATATCAGGTACTAAGATTTTGGAATATGCTGAACACTATTTATTTATTAAGAATTTTCTGGAGCAATTCGGAGTAATCTAAAACTTGATTTGGAATATTCTGAACACAGTTTAATGCAATGTGGAGCGATTTTCTAATATTCTGTATCCAGTTTGGAATGTTCTGAAACAAGCTTTCATTATTCTTACTCCAATTTAGAATAATCTGGAGTTAATTTGAAAAATTCCTGAACTTATGAAGTTATTTGGAATATTTCAAAATCTATGAAAAACTTTCTGATTAACATATTACGCATATGGTAGTTTTTGAAACAAGGAATAATTTGAAATCAGTTTCGAATAATCTAAGGACAAACAGTCGAATATCCTAAATCAATTCTACACAATTTGGAACCTTCTTATTCTTCTTCTTCTTCTTTTAATGGCACATCAGCCCATGGATAGCCTAGGCCGAAGCTTTTCGCCTCCAATTTCCCATCTAATCGAATGTGGAACCATACAGGCTAAAAATTAAAAATGAATATCCGATGTCTGCAAATCAATTTCGAATATCCTGAAGCATGTCATTTGAAGCATGTTTAACCAAAAATATAATGTAAAAATTGGTATTTAATATTTTTGCGCTCATTTTTCACATAAATTTTTAGTATAATTAAATTAAAAATAAAATAAATTGATACTTAACAGAAAAACACAAACTCGGAAAAAAAAAACAGAGATAGATACTTGGACAGCGAAGGGTTAAGCTCAGTAAAATGAACTCTCTTGCTCTGATTCCGAATATGACACACTATAATTCCCATATACTCTCTCATTCTCCCACAAAGCGAGTTTACCACAATACAGTTCAGCAATTTCGTTCGGCCCGAAGTTCTCTATCGCTAAACCCAGTAGCCCAGAATGTGAAAACCTAAAAATAGATTTCTATTGAATTTCCTGCTGTGGCCATTGTCATCCACAAGTTGCGTAACATAAATATGCCCAGCGTAACCGCAAATATTAACAAAACTAAATTTAACCAGATGCTCCAGTTATATCACTTAGATTTACGTGTACTGGCGTAACTGACGTAAGCGCTGCAGAAAGAGCAAACAAACAGCTTCAAATATTTGATAATTAACTTAATTTCAATACAAGATGGTCTGGGATTATTTGCCCGCAAACGAGAAGCAGCGAAACAGGCGAAAAGAAAAGGAAAATCATGTGCGCTCCATTGAACGTCAATTTTGAGAAGCCAAATAATGAAAAGCATTTGCGGTCGACTTTTATGTTAATCCATTAAAAACAGGCAAATGGCAGATCTGCAGCCACCGCTCCACTACTACAGTCGGAGCGGTGGCTGGGACTGGGACTGGGACTGGGTTATGGTATGAAGGCTGCGGGCTAAATGAACAATGCCAACCAGCGTAGAGTTGCGATTGGGTTGGCGTTGGTGTTGGCGTTGGTGTTGGGTAGGATTTGGGTGGATTTGGTTTGGAATTGCGTTGCGATTGGTCTGACTTGGAAAACTGAGATAGTTTTCCGCATAAATAAATGATTGGAAAGTAGTTCACTTGCCTTGTGCATTGGTATAGGTAAAGGTAATAGGTAGATTGCTTGAACTACCATAAGATTTAATTTAATTTCAGTTTGATAGCAATCAATTTCATCAACTCATGAGAGAAGCAGCAGGTCTTGGAGAAAAGAAGCTGCAAGGGCGGAATGACTCACGGACGGAACGGAAGTAACGACTTAATATTGATTTTCATAGTTGCTGATATTGTGGAATTTTTTTTTGAAATAAATTTATATATATTCACTCACACACACATTCACACACTTGCACACACACACTCGCACACACACACACTCACACCCACACACCCACACATACATGTACAGTTAAGTGCCGAGGTATTCATTAGTAAGTACATATGTATGTATACAAGTTTATTATGCAAATGGAGAAATTCGGTTTCCGTTTTCCGGTTGAAGTATTTGCTGTTGCTATTATTATTATTTAAGTATGTGTACATGTACATTGTTCATGCATTCATTCATTCAAAATATACAAAGGGTGTGTTTTTTTAGAAGTGTGGTTTTCAATCTGGCAATACTTTTTTCGGAGTGGTACTTTTTGACAACTGTCATTTGATTTATGCTCAGTTTGGTTTGCCATTTCATAATGAATAGACTTAGTCCTGAACAACGTTTGCAAATCGTGCAAATTTATTACCAAAATAATGGTTCGGTTCGCGCGACGTCCAATATTCGATCGGCATAATCGCCCAACAGAGTCGGTAAGGTAATTCGAGCCACCATGGATCGGTTTCGCACCACGTTTACTCTAGTGGATAATGCGCATCCTCAGAGACGCCGGACAGTGCGCACCGAAAACGCTATTGCTGTTGTGGAGCAGAGTATCGAAAAAGACCCGAACGAGTCCATCCGCCATCGCGCGCAACAATTGGAGCTGTGCCCATCCACTTTATGGAAGGTTTTGCGGAAGAATCTTGGTTTGCGATCTTAAAAAATCGTGCAAGAATTGAAGCCGAACGACCATCAAGCGCGTCGTTCGGTGAATGGACCCAAAACGAGATGGCCACCGATCACGATTTTCACAAGTAAATTTTGTTCAGTGATAAAGCTCACTTTTGGTTGAATGGGTAAGTTAATAAGCAAAATTGTCGCATTTTGAGTGATCATAATCCACAAGCCATTGTTGAGTCGTTACATCCTGAAAATGTCACTGTTTGGTGAAGGAAATGATTAACGATTATATAAACAAATACAAAATAATAAATGAATAATATAATAAATAACAAAAACAAACACACACTACAACACAAGCCATGGCGTGTTTTAATTAGAGAAGCAAATTCTTACATTTGTATGTACATACATATGTATATAAGTAGTTTTAAATCAAATGGGTATGGGCAGAGGGAATCATTGGTCCATATTTCTTCAAAGCTGAAGCCGGTCATAATGTTACAGTCAATGGGGAACGCTAAAGAGCCATGATAAATGCCTGATTTGTGAATTGGAGGATGTTGATGTGGACGACCTTTGGTTCCAACAAGACGGCGCTACATGCCAACGAAATACAACCAACGAAACAACCAATTTATTGAAGGAAACTTTTGGTAAGCGCATTATCTCGCGTCGTGGACCTGTGGCCTCGAAAATCGTGCGACTTAACACCGCTGGACTATTTTTTGTTTTTGGTGGGGTTATGTGAAGTCGCTTGTCGCTACGCAGATAAGCCCGAGACGATTGACGCCTTGGAAGAGAATATTCGGCGCGTTATTACTGACATACGGCCCCAATTACTGCAAAAAGTGGTCGAAAATTGGGCCTCTCGGCTGGAATTTATTCGTACCAGCCGCGGCGGCCACTTGCCCGGAATCGTTTTTAAAACATAATGGAAAATCCTTATCTATATAATAAAACGAAATTCTTGGCCATAACATTAAATTATATGCATTTTATTTCATCTGGAAAACCACACTTCTAAAAAAAACACCCTGCTATGTACAGTGACGTGCAGTGAAATGCTCAAAGTATTTATTCATTATTTTAAAATATTCATGCAGAAGCCCGAGAAGAGAAGAAAAACAATAAAAATTCAACTAGTTTCAACAGCAAATACTTTTCGCTTTTAATTTACTTATTTTTCATCCTGTCAGCATTTCAATTAACAATATGTAGAATAATAATGCCTCAGTGAAAAGCCAAAATATCAGCAGCAGAAAATAATAGCAAAGAAATACGAAACAAAATAAAACAAAAAAAATTAGGAAAAAAGGAAGACAAAAAACAAGCTTATGTGAAAAACATTTGAGTAGCAGTATGAGTGAGCCAAATAACACAGGCGCATTCACGCATGAACCCTCCACAAACACACACACACACACACACTCACATACACTCACAGTTCTACTACCTACGACGAACAATGCTGCATTTGAAGCAAAACAAAGCAGTCAGCTTCTCTAGCATCCTCCTCTATGTCCTCCCCCAACTTTCAACTTCAACTCGTTTACTGCCCGGACATTGCATTTGAATATTAAAAGCTTAATATGGTACTTTCTGGATCACAAATTTTTGCAATTCAGAGAAAACACAAAAACTTTTAGAAACTAAGTATAGCAAACACCGGCAACAACAACAAGTTGAACCAAGAACCCAGCAACAGAGAACTAAAGCGGTTGACGAAGCTGAAAGCCTATTCATAAGCAAATAGGACTTCGAAAATAGCAAGAAGGCCACACTCTAATAAAGTCATGCGATAGCATCAGCCGAACTGCGTTAGAGTGGAACCCTCAAGGTCACAGACGCCTCGGACGTCCTCACAACACCTGGATGCGGTCTACTGATCATGTACTAAGAAATGCCGGAGAAACATGGAACAGCGTGTTTTGTTAAATACCAATGACAAATGAATACAAAAAATAAAATAGAAACCCCGCACAACATTTCGCTTACTTTCGCACTTTTTCGTACTGAAGCTTAGAAAATCATATGGAAATAGAAATGGAATTTAAAATTTTGAAGAAAAAAAAAAAATAAACTACTTTATTTTCTATGAGTTATTAATTCTTAAGAGGGAAAAATATCACACGTCATGCTTTCATTGGACCAACCATAGTCATTGATGGACAATAGCGTGAGTGTAAAATGCCACGAACGAAACAGAAATACGTATTGTGTTCACATAATTTCTCTCCCTGGTACTTTGATCCAATACAGTTTTCACATAGTAAGAACTCTCTCTCTCTCTCTTTCGCTCTCTCTCTCTGAAATTCATTCAATTTTGTACGATACCAACATACTTACTCCATCATTTCCAAACCTTGAGAGAGTTACCATGGTAAATTTACATTTTTATCAAAAAGCTTTCACTTGCTCCCAAGGTGACTTTAGTGGGGTAATTTGTAAGACATACTCACATTTATTTCCCCTTTCCATTTATTTAGAGTGCAAGAGAGAAATAGAAAAGATGGAGCCGTTAATTCGGAAAAACAAAAACAAAAATCATTTGTTCAAGTTGCGGTAAAAGTGATGTCATAATGTGAATTGTGGTCGCTGTGGCGTAGTGGTAGTGTGTTGGGCTGCTACGCAGAATGTCCGGGGTTCGAATCTCGGCACAGGCAAAATCAGAAAATGGAAAAAATAATATTTCTACACGGCACCACCTCTTGGCAGGCAATGACAAACCTACAAGAGTAAAAATTGCCATGTAAAGCTTTTTACTTCGCCGTTCGGATTCGGAATTAAACTGTAGGTCCCTTCCATTCATGTACAAATATAAAACGCACAACATGAGTGGATGCGAAAAAGCTCGGCCTAGGCCCTCCATGGGCCGTAAAAGTAAGTAAGTAATGTGAATTGACTGCAATTTTGTTAGAGATGACAAAAATTGTGCTCTTTTTCGCGGAAATTTTACTTGAAGGTGGTGAATTGTAACTTGAGAAAATAATATCTGTCAAATGACCACCTGCAGAGTTGATGCACATTTGTGCTCGATTTACGGCGTTTTAGCTCCAAATTATTGATTTGGCGTATTATCAACTAATTCTCTCACTGTCTACAATATGTCATATGTCAAATCACAATGATATACCAGGTGTACAAGTATGAAACCGGTAATGACAACTCTGTGTCGCTAGGTAAAATTATACGCTCTGTCAAATGAAATCATAGGTGCGATTTCTTCGCATTTACTTCTGTCCACAATATTCAGTTCATAAACAATCAAGTTTCATACAATAACATTTGTTTTTTTCGCTCGCAAAACTGTGGAATTTCGTGCCTAAAAACTACGATATGCGGACGGACATCAATGGTTTTCTGTTTCCAATTGAAGAAATCTTCCAATTGAAGAAATCTGCTTTGGAATCGCATCGAATGCTTGTAGAAGCTTAGCCCAGTACTCTCTAGGCAAACCACAGTGGAACGAGTGGTTCAATAAGTTTAAAAGTAGCGATTTTGATGTGAGAAACGAAGAACGTGGAAGACCACCGAAAAAGTTTGAAGATGCCGAATTGCAAGCTTTACTCACTCGATAAGGATGATGGTCGAACGCAAGAACAACTTGTTGTGACCCAACAATGTATTTCTCAATGTTTAAAAACCATGGGATTGATTTTGAAGGTGGGAAGGTGCGAAAGTGGGAAGATCTGTGCCGCATGAATTGACTGAAAGACAGAAAGAAAATCGAAAAACCCCCTGTGAAATGTTGCTCGCCAGGTACAAAAGAAAGTCATACCATATCTTCATCAAATTGTTACAGGCGATGAAAAATGGATCTATTTCGAGAATACCAAATGTAAACGATCATATGTTAAGCCCGGTACACCGGCCAAATCGACAGCAAAGCCAAATCGCTTCGGAAAGAAGACAATGCTCTGTGTTTTCTGGGATCAGCGAGATGTTATCTGGTTTGACCTTATGAAACCAGGTAAAGCAGTTACTGGTCAAAAAAAAAAAAAAAATTGGCCGATTTGAACCGTGCTTGGCGCCAAAAATTTCCAGAATATCAAGCTAAGTAATAGAAAGTGATTTTTCTTGATGACAATGCACCATCACATCGAACAAAACAGACTCGGGAATTGGTAGAGTCGTACAGCTGGGCAGCCCTCCCCCATGCGGCTTATTCACCTGACTTGGCTCCATCTGACTACCACTTATTTTCATCAATGAGGCACGCACTTGCTGAGCAGCACTTCGATTCGTACGAAAATGTGATAAAATGGCTCGATGACTGGTTTGACTCAAGAAATGAACAGTTTTTTTGGCGAGGCATTCAGAAATTAGCAGAGAGATGGGAGGGAAAAAGGTGTAGCTAGCAATGGCCATTACTTTGAAGATAGAATGTATAACCATTTTTCTTAAATAAACGTGTATTTTCTTAAAAAAAAAATACCGGTTTAATACTTGTACAAATGGTATGACGACATGTACAAAAATGATGGAACATTACTTTTCTCCAAAAAGGGAAGTTTACCAAGGCCCAAGAAATTTATGTTTCAAAATCTCCATCTTTGCCCAAGATGTGTATCGCTCCATTGCTTGTTGTAAACTAATTCTCTATCTGTCTACAACATAATTGTCAAAGCACAATGACACTTAACGCCATTTGCAAAATTTATCGCAAATTTACTCGTATGACATCACATTTGCTCCACCTTGTACAAATAGTAAACGATTGTAGATGAAACGCGAGCGCTGGGGTGCGTATCCGCTGATGCTGATGCTGATTCCGATTTGTCACATTCCGATCCCAGTAGAAAAAAGAAAACTTTCCTCCACTTTTCAAGAGCCATAAGAATATATCTCTCGTTTGCTGCAAGGCTGTCATAACCTAAAAAAACTGAAATTCTGAAAAAACTGAATTAAAACTTTTCAATTTAATCGTCACTTTAGACAATGGATAACAACAAATACTCTTCTCAAGTGAAATGTTTATATGTATGTAAGATACGTTAACGATTTTTTTACTCAAGATAAAGAATTTTTTCATTATTATTGACAGTCTTGCAGCAAATGCATTGCCAATAATAGGTCACCGTTATGTGATTGTGATAGATTTGTTCCAACAGATTTAAGTTTAAGTTTGCTGGACACCGACACCTTTTGTCATAGGCACGTGATGAAGACATTTCCATATACCATATGAATGCACGATGTTGAAGCTTGTGCCAACACAATTTAAACACATCCCATAACACTTTAAGCTACATTTATCTCATTTGCTTCACGTGACCTCTTGTTCTTCCCCCCTATATTTCATGCAGCTGCCGCATAATTTTCAAGGGTTACACATTTCCTCGATGTAAATTTAACCCTTTTTACCCATCACTTGCTTCAAATAAGATTCAGTTCATTTATTTTTGCATTGTGTGTGTGTGTGTGTGTGTGTGTGTGTGTGTGTGTGTGTGTGTGTGTGCGTGTGTGTGTGTGTGTGTGTGTGTGTGTGTGTGTGTAATTCTCTTTAGTAACCTTAAAACAATAATTATTTGTCTGCAATTTTACTAAATTGTTTACTACAAATTTGAAACTTGCCATAAAACTTTCTACTATGCTATTTTTATATTTATTGAACAATTCATTTCGTTTTAATTAATTGGAAATAGTTAATCCACAAAGGGAGAAGAATGCTTCATTGCGGCTTTATTGAGAAATATTTACATATTTAGGATTGTATGTACATAAATATTTGCTTTAAATGGTTCACATCTTGATAGTGTAAATTAAAAGAAAATTGTAATTTTGTGTGGTTTCGGATGGCAGCAACGAGAAGGGGAAAGGAAAGTGAGTGTACTTGAGGCAAATGTAGTATGTGCATACGAGTATGTATGTATGTATGTAGTTGGAGAAGAGCGAGAGAGAGAGAGAGAGAGGGAGTGGAAAAACAGAGAGTTGATTATGAGGGTTATAGAAAAGTATATGAAACGAAGCTTACCACTTTAGTTCACCACTTTGAATAATAAAGGGTGATTTTTTTGCTACTTGATTTTTGACGTTTATATTTCTGACAGTTCACGCGTGATTCTTGACATGTGCCAAAGTAAAAAATGCTCAGTTTGGTTGGCCATTTCATCATGAATAGACTTTCGCCTGAACAACGTTTAACATTTGCAAATTATTGAAATTTATTATCAAAATTCGTGCTCTGTGAAAAAAGTGTTTATCGCAAAATTGTCTTCAGCAACGAGCCTCATTTTTGACTCAATGGAAACGTGATTAAGCAGAATTACCGTATTTGAAGTGAAGACCAGCCAGAGTCAATGCAGCAGCTACCAATTCATCTCGAAAAATACACTGTTTGGTGCGGTTTATGGGCAGGTGGCATCATTGGCCCGAACTTCTTCAAAGGCGATGAAGGCCGCAGCGTTACGGTCAGTGGAGAAAGGTGCCGTTCGATGATACCAGGGTTTTTTTTTGCCGAAAATCCAAGAATGGGACTCGGCCGATATTTGGTTACAACAGGACGGTGCCACATTCCACACTTCACGTGAAACTATGCACCAATGGAGAGGCAAATTTGGTGAACAGTTAATCTCCCGTTTTGGTGTAGTCAATTGGCCACCAACATCGTGTGATATGACCCCGTTAGACTATTTTTTGTGGGGCTATGTTAAGTCTCTTGTCTATAGGGACAATCCAAACACGATTGCTGCTTCGGAAGCCAACATTGAACGCGTCATTGGTCATGGGTGACATTCCGGCCGAAATACATGAAAAATTGTGACAAAATTGGACCTTTAGAATGGACCACTTGAAGCGTAGCCGCAGGCAACACTTAAGTGAAATTATCTTTACAAAGTAAATGGCAGGAGTTGATTTATTGATCTAAATAAAAATTTCATTCACTTCTGTAAAATTTAGGCTTTTGTTTTTTTAATTTTCAAAAACCAAGCTCTTAAAAAAATCACCTTTTATTTGAATATTTGTAAAATAGATTAAAATATTGGTTTAAGTTGCCAGAATTTAGTTTATATTTTTTGCTGCCCATTTTGAGAACATTTTGTAATCAAAATCAAAGTTTAAGGAAATGCCATGAAAATCGATAAATTACCCCACACGTCTGCTCCGGAGTTAACCCAGAGGGTTAATTTGTAAGTGACCAACCTTCATTAAGTTTCACTCTTCAACAGTTTTCTGGAATATAAGTACTTACCCTCCATCTCCAATCCTTGAGTTCGTTCCCATACAAAATTGGCTTTTTTAAGAGAAAATCAACAAATTAGCACACAGTTTGCCAGAAGTTACATTAGAGGGTAAAATAGAAGACTGACCCTTTCTCCGAAAAAAAAAACTTAATTTCCATCTCCAAATTTTAAGGGATCTCCTATGAGAAATTGAGACTATGCAATTATTCCATAGCTGACCAGGAATCGCGCTTAAGAAAGTCTTTCTAAACAGACTTATCATATATTTTCAACTCTGACATAGAAAATTAGCTTTAGCCGATCAGGAGTAGCTCCTAGAGCAGTGCTGTCCAACCTTTTTCGGTCACGGAGCCCTTTTAGTTGGCATTCATTCGAATTTTGTTAAGCCCTTACTTAAGTGAAGAATGGAATCGCAAATAAAATAAAACATTTGTGTTTAGAACTTTGAACATGTTTCCCCAACATAGTTTTCCCCCATCTTTGACTCTTAAAAGGTTGCTCAAACCTTTAATGCTTATCCTTAAAGCTTACAAAATTAACTTTTTAATGAAATCAAGGGAAGATCCCTACTCTCTTTGCCTCTCGCTACTCTCTTTGCCACACCACTACTAAGAGTTATATCATTCCGAGTCGCAGCTGAAATAGAAACTATCCTATTTTGCTACGCCATGATGACTATGTTCTCAAATTTTCTCTCAATTTATTTAATTTATTGACGCACATTTATAAAATTTTGCTCAAACCCGTTATGCTCACGGGCAAGGGACTGCCCAACAATACGTGAAAGTCTTAAAAGATGTTGAGCCATGAGCGCAGCGATCTTCTCTCTTTTCTTTTATTGTTTATGGGAAGCTCAAAAACCGTTATGTACTCGTGCAAAGCCCTGCCCTACCCCTACAATGGTGTAAATAGAGACTAAGTAGAGACTTACTCTCTCTCTCTCTCTCTCTGAATGGAAACTAACAACTTGTAATACGTTGACATTAAATGTTTGTTCACCCTGTTTGTAAAGCGTCGCGAAAGAGCAGCAAAACCAACCAAACGCCAACAGATATATTGCAAAATTCCTTTAGCCAAGTTTACTCAATTTCAATATACATTTCAAAATTCCGTTAGCCAAATTCACTCAATTTCAAATTCGGTGAAATAGAACACTCATCTCACACCACTTTGGATTTGCCTTTGCAACTCTCAAATTATTCGAACAGCGACTGGCGAAGCAACTGGACGTGCTAATAAATTATGAAAACCCATCAAACAAAGAAGAAGTTTTATTTTGTTGGACCTTTTATTACAAACTATACTATAATATTTCCTCTCAATATTTTCCTATTATAGAACAAGAGTTAAAATTCGTCAAGCTTTACTCTTCTCATTCTGCAATGTTTAAATATATATCTACCTAGTTACCACTTCAAATAACCAATATTCTTTAAGTGAAAGCACAATCCCATGTCACTCTCTTCCTCTTCATCTTTGAATACCTCAAGGCCACTCACTTCGTCAGAATGAAAAGCTAAAAGCTACACCATTCATTGTGAAATTACTTGAGCTCGAATACTCGCGCAAATAAATACAAAATATTAGCTCTTGAGTATCTGGTGTGCTCATTTATGGGCCTGTCCCTCTCTACTACTACTGTGAACCTTAAAGCCTATAAGCGTTGACGAAAATGGATAACATTTTTAGCTTGTGCTATCCCACACTTTCAGCCACTGCATTAGGTTAAACCAAAAATTTAATACCCTTTTAATCATTTATCTCTTTAAAATAAAAGACTTAAAATGCTTTCAGCATAGCCAGAATAAAAACCCCGAGGCAAAAGATAGTATACCAATATCATTAATAATGAAACGAAAGCAGGTGGGAGTAAAGAAGAATTGATTGAGAGAAATTTGGAAGCAAGTAGAGGAAGAGTTGACATCTTTTTCGATCCTCCATTGTCGAGATTGAAACGCAAAAGTGTTGAAATTTAAGTTAAACATTACATTTTTATTCGTAGGTAAACGGAAAAGTGCGAAGCCAACGTGGCAAACCTCTCTGCATTACCGACTTACTCTCTCTCTGTCTCTCTCTCTGTCTCTCTGTCTCTCTCTATCTCTGTCTCTCTCTCTCTCTGTCTCTCTCTCTCTCTGTCTCTCTCTCTCTCTGTCTCTCTCTCTCTCTGTCTCTCTCTCTCTGTCTCTCTCTCTCTTTGCCTCTCTCTCTCTTTGTCTCTCTCTCTTTGTCTCTCTCTCTCTCTGTTTCTCTCTCTCGCTCTGTCTATCTCTCTCTCTCTCTCTCTATGTCTGTCTCTCCCTCTCTCTGTCTCTGTATCTCTCTGTCTCAGCATAGCCAGAATAAAAACCCCGAGGCAAAAGATAGTATACCAATATCATTAATAATGAAACGAAAGCAGGTGGAGTAAAGAAGAGTTGATTGAGAGAAATTTGTATCTCTCTGTCTCTGTCTCTCTCTCTCTCTCTGTCTCTCTCTCTCTCTCTCTCTCTCTCTCTCTCTCTCTCTCTCTCTCTGTCTCGCTCTCCGTCTCTCTCGCTCTCGCTCTCCCTCTCTCTCGCTCTCCCTCTCTCTCTCTTTCGCTCGCTCTCTCTCTCTCACTCTCTCTCTCTCTCTCTTACACGTTTCAGGCAATTTGCCCTATCAATAATGTGCTTTAAGAGTGAATTTCTTAACCTTTAAAATGTCAATTATTGTGGACATTTCAAGTTAAAAAGAGAAATTCATAAATGACAAAAATAAGCTTTAAAGATGCTCATTTTCGGCTTTATTATTATTTAGTCAAGCACACACACACACACAGCCACACAAAGATAGGAAAACAAAAAAGGAACAAAAAACTTTCAAGGGCTTATGTTTTAAAAATGACCCAAAACATAGTGTTCTAAATTATGTATGTATGTACGTACGTTTATGTGTGTGTGCATGTGTGAGAGGGAGAGTAATTCCTAACACGTTTAATCTACAACATGAAATGATGCCTGCTTTCAGGAGCCAAAATGTTAGTGTGCATCTCAGTGTGTGTGTCTGTGCATAACGAACGAACCGATAGCCTTTGGCTTATGCGGGGTGGGGGCAAGGGAGGAGCTGGTCAAATCATTTATCTTTCATGTAATAATTTGTTCAATGAACCCTGAAGTTATTTCTGGAATTTGTTTGACTTTTTACTTTTCACTTGTTCGAATTTTTGGGTTTTATTTTTAGGCTTTCTTTCCTTCTTTCAACCCCCCTCTCTCTCACTCTCCGCAACTCGCTTTTGAACGGCAAGAGTTGAAGAGTTGAGCGTGTCTAACAACTTTCGAATATTTTTTAAGGCTAATGAGGGTCAGTGTAATTAGGTGAGTTGCTGTAAGGAAGTTTCTTCTGCAACTTATTTTTCTTTTTGTTTTTGTTGTTTTTAAGCTTACAACAACGTAATAATATTGTTGAAGTATAACAATAACAAAAATGTACAAAACGTCAGAGTTTAGTACCGCAGAGGGGCAAAAGAAAAAACAACAATTACAAAATAAACAAAAACAAGAAAAGGTGATTAGATGTCGGATTAGCATCATATTAAAAATTTGTAAGTATATTTTCGTGCTCCAATTTTTTTCTGCTTTTGGCTCTCAATCGAAACAAATGAGGGCCTACCACCACATACACAGATCATTGAAAGAAAAGAAGAGAGGGTCGGAAGTCATTTATGCACTTATATCCTTCTCGTAAAACACCTACCACCACATACATAGATCATTGAAAGAAAAGAAGAGAGGGTCGGAAGTCATTTATGCACTGCTTTCTTTCTCGTAAAACATAAAAATAGAAAAATTGTTATGCAAGGAAAACAGCGTCCAAAAACCACCAAATGCTTTAAGGTCTTTCTATGTGTAGGAACAAGATATGGAAACGCATCGGTTGGCCAGCCTACAAGACTCAGGTCCTTAACCCTAGACAGTAAGAAAACTAATTATGGACTTTCTCTCAAAGAAAGTGTCGTTATATGTACGATAATGTCAAGTTAAACAAAATAAAGTCAGTATTATCAGGGCTTACATTTCGGGGCTCTGAAAAGTTTTGATCTATCAATGCTCGTCTTGTTGTCGTTTTTATACATAGAGATTAAACCAAAGTTCGGCAAAGAGCATTGAGAGCTTCTCTCTTTCAATGTATTCTATATGGAATGTTTAAAACCAATATGTTTGAATGCAAGAGAGTAACTGCACTTTTGATTGTGTTGTTGTTAGCATATCAAAGAAATTTAAATACTTTAGTACTTGGTGCACAGACCGAAAGAGAGAAAGAGAGAGAGAGGGAGAGAGAGAGAGAGAGAGAAAGTGGGCAAAAGTCCAATTATATTCTTCATACTCGTGTTGTTGTCGAAAATTACACCGATACCGTCAAGCTCTCACGACATACCAGGGTTGCCGCTCGAAAAATTTCTCCAACCACTTAGCAAAATAGTACGTATCAAAAAAAAAGAAAAGTTCGAAAAGTATGATTTGTTTATATTTGCCTCCTTTTCCTAATAGTATTGCTGTCTACTACCAAATTTGGTAGAAAAAGCCCAAAACGGCAACACTGTCTTACACTTACACTTCTGCCTGCTCACTTTCTAATGCCCTCGCGGTTAATTGTTTGGATAACAAACGATACACATTTTAATACTACAGTGAATTAGGATTAAATTGATACTTGGAAATTTTGAAATTTCTGATAAGTTATTGATAGCATTCAAATTCATATGTGGATACTTAAGTATGGTAAGTAGGTACGTATTTATGGATTATGTTACAGTTTTCCAACGAAATATGGTTTGCGCTCAATTATCATACGACTACGAGTATATGTATTTGTATCTACCATAAGTACATAGAGTGTGTATGTGTGTGGGTGTTTGTGTGTACATGTGTGACTATGCACTGTTCATGTCCAGTAGAAAAGGCAATATCCAATCCACTAAAAAGTTCAAAAAACCATAAACTTTTTACTGAATTTATTATTACTTATATGAGAAACTGTTGACTTTTCATATCCTCTTTTACCTCTAATTACATTTTATGTGTGTGTGTGTTGTGTGAGAGAGTGTGTGTGTGTGGTAGTGAGTTGATGTAATTCTATGAAAAACACAAGCAATAAGCAATTTACATAGTATAAATATGTAACAAAAATCATTAAATTTAACATTTTAAATATTTTATTAGATTCCTGTGCGAGCACGACTATTTGACCAACATAAGTGATGTGGGGCGGCAAAAGAAAGTAACGGTATAAAAAAGTACTTACACAAACACATACATACAGAGAAACTTAAACTCTTGTAAGAGTAGCACTACTGCCAATGGTGTAACTCTCTGGTACCTTCACAGTCATTGAAAAGAATTGGAATTTCAGTTATGCACGCAGCCTTTCTTCGTTCACAACATGCATTCTACATACATATTTACAAAATATATTTGAAATATTATATGTAAAGGGTGTTTTTTTTTTAGAAGTGTGGTTTTCAATCTGGCAATACTTTTTTCGGAGTTGGTCTTTTTGACAGCTGTCACATGATTTATGCTCAGTTTGGTTTGCCATTTCATAATGAATAGACTTACTCCTGAACAACGTTTGCAAATCGTGCAAATTTATTACCAAAATAATGGTTCGGTTCGCGCGATTTCCACAAGAAAATTTTGTTCAGCGATGAAGCTCACTTTTGATTGAATGGGTACGTTAATAAGCAAAATTGTCGCATTTCGAGTGATCATAATCCACAAGCCATTGTTGAGACGCCAAAACATCCTCAAAAAGTCACTGTTTGGTGTGTTCTATGGGCAGAGGGAATCATTGGGCCATATTTCTTCAAAGATGAAGCTGGTCATAATGTTACAGTCAATGGGGAACGCCATGATAGAGCCATGATTAATGACTTTTTCGTGCCTGATTTGTGAATTGGAGGATGTTGATGTGGACGACCACCATACTTCTAAAACAAGACAGCGCTACATTCCATACAGCCAACGAAACAATCAATTTATTGAAGGAAACGTTTGGTGAGCGCATTATCTCGCATCGTGGGCCTGTGGCGTGGCCTCCAAGATCGTGCGATTTAACACCGCTTGACTATTTTTGGTGGGGTTATGTGAAGTCGCTTGTCGCTACGCAGATAAGGCCGAGACGATTGACGTCTTGCAAGAGAATTGTCGGCTCGTTATTACTGACATACGGCCCCAATTGCTGCAAAAAGTGGTCGAAAATGTGGCCTCTCGGCTGGAATTATTCAAACCAGCCGCGGCGGCCACTTGCCCGGAATCGTTTTTAAAACATAATGCCAAATCCTTATCTTTATAATAAAGCTAAATTCTTGGCCATAACATTAAATTATATGCGTTTTATTTCTTCTTGAAAACCACACTTCTAAAAAAAACACCCTGTACATATATATTTATTCTGTTGAAGTGCGGACATGAATGTCGTTGTGAGAAATTCTTTCTTGATTAGCACGCAATCGTCAGTTTTAAGGACTTTGTTGCGTTGTTACTGCGCCGCCCCCTTTGCCTTAGGCCTACAACATGCCCGCCACTGGTTAGTGAGTCACGAAACATTTCGTTTGGGGCACGATTTCTTGCTTCCTGTTGGCAATACTTTGTTTCATACAAAACCTACTTACTTATGCCACAGATATAAACTCGTATAGTTTCCGTGATAGCGGCCGGTCCAAATTGATTTCAAATTGTGCTAGTGTGTAGTTGTATAGTATTTGTTGTTGAATGCGGTGAGTGGGGAATGCAAGGGACGTGAGGGTGTAGGTGTGAGTTCGGTGATGGTGGTAGTGGAATAGCAAAGAAGGTAGTGGAATTTAATGCTAACGAATGTGCTTTTCATTGAAAGTTATGTGTTTCTTGCTTGCTGCTGCTGTTCGTATTTCTTTTTCACCACAAAATATTATTAAATTTTTTTTAATTGTAATTTTAATAGTTTACGTTCAGAAATATATATACGAGTATGTATGTATGTATGTCAAAGTACTGAAATTAAATCTTTATTAACCACATAAACTACTTACTTATCAATAGAAATGAATTTAGAATTTGATTTAAGGATTTTTTTATTTCCATAATATTTTTATATCCCCAAATCACTCACAAATCTGAGAAGAGGAAAGGAAAGTTAATTATCAAAAATAAACAAAAACATAAGAGAAAATTTTTATGAATAATAAATTTTATTTTTTGATTTCAACAAATTTACAAATTCACAAATTCGCGACACTGACACGAAAGATATTTTTCCAAAATAAAATATAACCAATTTGAACGTTTTTGCGTCCGTGCAAGAGTCAAAAATTAAGGTGGCTAAAACTTGAGCAATCAAGCAATCGTCGCTGAAATCGACTCTATTCCATTTTGCAGCGCCGTGATTGGCAACGTTCTCTAATTTTCTCTCAATTGGATGAATTTTGTTGCCAAGAGTTTCCAAAGTTTCAGCAAATAATGGATAGATTTTTGCTTGTTTAAGAAAAAACATAAATTTGAATTTTGAAATGTCAATACAATCGCCAGGCGCCGTCGCCTTGATTGTGTGCATACTCTCGACGCTAGCGGTTGTCACCTTGATTCTGTTCATGCTCTTAAACCATGGAAAGGGTGACGCAAAATTCTCTTACTTTCTCTAATGAAATATTTTTGCTAACTCTCATTAAGAGAGCGAGAGAGAGAGAGTAAATTAAAGCATTAATATATTGACTTTCTGTTGTTGTTATACCAACAACATTGTGAAGTCCTTGTCTTTCACGTCAGGCCATCAGCAATTAGCTGTCAGTTGTTCGCATTGTGTCCAGGCACTTCCCAAAGCGATGCAGTTGTCAAGTCAGCCGCGATTTGTTGGCAACTAAGATGGTGCACAGTTTTATGTGGACTATATCCACATAATAATCACATTCCTACCAGCTTCTCGTTGATCATAGTCATGAAGCTATTCAGGTAGCAGCTCAATCCGGATGTCAACTGCGCCAATGTGAATCGGGTACTACTAGGAAGCAGTTACTCTTATTCAGCTACTGACGGTGATCTGCTATTCAGGAAACGCTTAGGCCTCTGATGATTATGTGCCGCTGATGTTGAGAGCGACAACGGGGCTTGGTCCGCAAATATTCTTAAGTTTCTTATTCCTAGGTTTGTGGTAGTTAATTTTCAGCTGGGATGGCCATCCTGGTAGCATGCCTAGAGGAACTGTTTCGTAAGTAGGATGGAGTGACTATTACACGTCACGTTCAAAAATGGCTTGTCGATTTTCTTCACTCTAAACGTAACAATTACTTAGATTGTTGACGAAATCATTAATTAAAAAGCGGCTCTCTCTTCGCTGAACAAAATTTTTGGGTGAAAATGAATGTGAAGAACAAACTCGTTTTCAGCGCAATTCTTGCACGATTTTGCAAACTGAATTACGATTTTCAAAATAAATTTGTGCAATTTGCTAGCGTTGTTCTGGCCTATGTCAGCTGTTAAGTTGGGCTGTCATAGAAGTTTCCATTGTTTCATATGAAACTAATGAATAAAACAAATAAGTTCAAATCTTTGTTTGGCAAAGTTGGTCAGAATTCGACAACGAATTTTTCTGCTTTTGTTGCCTGTCAAAAAATAATAACTTACTCCTTACAAATCGGTACACCCTAATGTATATGTAGGGCAATATTTCTATCAATATGTCAATATGGATAAGTATGTGATGAACCCTTTTTTAAATTAAATGAACTAGCATGAACCGTAACAAGAGCAGCCAGAAAAAAGTACAAAAACAAAGAAAACATGAGCGCATTTCCGGCTTCGTATTTCATTGTTTCCGTTGTCAATTGACATCGTCAGGAGAATGTGAAAATATATATTTAATAGGCTTTAAAACCAAGCAACAAGAGCATACAAAATATTGTGCTATATAATTTAATCTAAAATACACGCAGACAAAACCAAGAGAGAGAGAGAGCGAGAGAGAGAGAGAGAAATTGCAAGAGCATTAAAGAGTTAGAGACTAATTGACATGTAAGAATTTTTGTTTTTTTTTTTGGAGGAGGAAAGCATGGAAAGCATCAGTTTGCTTGCGAATTCAATCCACTAAACACATGGTTCCTCACGGAACAACCGTTAAGTATTTCGTCGGATACCCATATTGGGGGATACCTGAATTGATGCCATTCAGAACTACGTTGCGCAATCGGGTGCGTTCCATATTTCGCCCACGTTCAATGAAGACTTTATTCTTGCTGCCGCTGCCTAGATTTCTTGCCACGAATGCAGTGTGAGGCACATGTGTGCCATAGTATTTGACAATGTGGAAGCCTCCCCAAAGGCTTCCATTATCTCGGCTCGTTCGGTGTCGAAACGTTGGCATTAAAAAAGAATATTCCGCATCTTCTCAATATCCTTAGGACAATTTGGGCAAATCAGCTCTTCCTCAAATTTGAACCGTTACAGATAATGCTTGAAGCAATCATGTCCTCCGCCCATGTTTCCGGGATATCCAGCTCTCAATATCAGTGATGAGTTCAATTGTCAACCTGCCCCCTCCACCCCCTCCCCACCCCCTATTTTTCACCCTTTTACTCTTTTAAGCTGCGCTGCCGCTCATCTGCCTTTGATGTATTTGGGCTTGCTGCATAAATGTTCTGTTCTAGTGTCCACTGTTACAACTGACATGTGAGTACTTGTATATATTTATGTGAGTGTGTGTGTGTGTTTGTGTGCGTGTGTGTGTGTGTGTGTGTGTGTGTGTGTGTGTTTGTGTGTCTGTGTGTTTGTGTGTCTGTGTGTCTGTGTGTTTGTGTGTTTGTAATCTGATGAAACCGAAAACCGCATAATCCATTTGCAAACCAATATTTTCACATCATGCTTCAGCGTCCGTGTTTGTGTGTTTGTGTGTGTGTGTGTACGTGTTTGTTCCCGCGTTTTCTCCCCATTTCAACTCGGCGTTCACTTTTTTTCAACTGCACAATTTGCTTTTTGAGTACAATTTGGAATATTAGGGAAAAGGGGATTACACCAATCTGCACACATTAGTTCTACTCTCAATCTCACATTAAAACTACTACTACCACAGCCAAACCACATGATACAATCACCACCCTATTCACATATTCATCTCCCTAACCACTTATTCGCCTTCTCAGCGTTGAATTTCACCTTCACCTTTACCTTCCTTCCCACTGGTGGCACCTATCGTTCACTTTGTTAACTTCTGCATTAATATTTAAAATTGTCACCGCACGCATTTGGTTTCCGTTTCCGTTCCGTAGCTGCTACTTACTCAATGGTTTCTTGTTTTTTTTTTTTTTTTTTTGTTTTCGTTGTTCTTATTGTTGTTGTATATTTTAACACGAATTTTTATTTTATTTGTCTCATTTTTATTCTACTGTCATTCAGTTTCCTTTTGCCTGTTGTTGGTTGCTCTGCTGTTGCATAACAGAGTGATTTTTATTTTCATAACATTAAATTTTAATATACATAAAAATGTTGTTTAAAGGGAAAAGTTCATTGAAAAGTTAGGGAAGCGAAAGCAAAAGCGAAAGCTTAAAGAAAACATTGAGGATGCTCATAATTGCCATTATCTGCGGCGTTGGGGGGAAATAATAAGGGATATGTATGTGTGTGTGTGTGTGTAACACACAGTATGAGGACAGACTGAAAATATTGAAATAAAATATGTGTATACTCTCGAAATATAAATTTGCACATACACATACTCATGTATGTGTGCTTGTATGTATGTATATACCATATGCATGTATTCATATGTATGTCTGCAGGTACCCAACGAGAAAGGGAGCAATCCAAAAGCGCTCTTTGACTACACTGAAGCGGCCTCCTGTCAGCAGTAAGAGCTCGCTCTTTACAGTAAAGTCCATATACTTTTTACACTGCATGTCATAGGAAGGGAAGGCCGACATAAAGCTTCCCAGAAGCGCTAAAAATGCATTCCTATAGAGCACAAGAAGCGCGCTCTTTGTAAGCAGAGCAATCCTCTCTTTGCAGTTAGGAGCGCAGAAAGATATTAAAAACGGTTATCACTTGTATTCTGAACAATTTCCAATTTTCCGAAAATAATTGAGTGCTCCTGTAAACATCCGGAGAAGTCTCTAAGCGCATCTTAGGGAAACGCTTCAGATTCTCCCGTTGGGTATTTGAGTATGAAGGTATGTATGAGATTTTTTAAAATACAGAAATTTGCATATTACATTATTAATGTACATTTCACACACACACACACACACACACACACACACACACACACACACACACACACACATACACACACGCATACATTCATAAATTCGTTTTCCCCCAGCGGAAGATGAATCAAAGCAGCCGGTGTCTGTTGTGCCGGCTTGTGCTCTCAGTGTTCGCTGAATGCTTTAAACTGGTTGAGAGAGAGAGAGATAGATAGAGAGAGAGATAGAGATAGAGATAGAGAGAGAGAGAGAGAGAGAGAGAATAATATTAAAATAGACGAGTAGAGCAGTGTTGCCAGAAAATGCGATTACGCCCAATTGGTGAGCTTTTAAGAACATTATATTTTTCAGATGCATAAAGTTTTCAACAAAAAAAAAAAAAACAAATTTTTTATAATAGCGCTTATATGTCTGAGAATTATCAAAAGAAAGTTTATCTTTAATTAAAACCACAAACAAAAATATTTTTGAATTCTACCAACAACTTTACTTGACAGTGAGCTCTCGTATTAGGAAGCAAAAATTCTTGGAGTGTGGAAGGATCGAAACGGAAATTCCGTCACGAAATCTACTTTACTCTTGGCACAACACAATATAGTAGGTTTATCTCAATGGAAGTGATGGAAGTGTACTTGTTTGTTAGTGCTTAACAAGTGTGTTGCTAGTCTGCGGCGAGAGACGGAACAGATGTAGAGAAAATATAGGCATAAAAACCTTAAGTACGTTTCACTACTTGAGTGTGGAGCGGCTACACGTTTCCCTTTACTGCACGCTCTTCTCTTTCTAGTTCTCCTTGTACAAATTGTTCTGTCATACTGTGTTGTAAATTGGAAATGTATAAAAAAAGTTATCAACATTATTTGAAGAGCAACAATATTCATTCTGATTCAACTTCATTGAGCAAGAGAATTTGAATGAATAAAATTGAAGGAGTTGAGAAATTCAGTTCTCAGCTTATTCCCATGTTTAGATAAAATAACTAATGCTATACCGAGCGAAAAGCTCGGTCTAGGCCCTCCATGGGCTGTTGTGCCATTAAAAGTAAAGTAAGTAAAGTATTCCAAATTTTTTACTCAAGAAAATTTGAATCTCACTTGGCACTTGGAAAGAAGCGATTTAAAGGCGCGCAATGTTCAAAGGTCTACTCGCTATGTCCATTGGGATATTCCATGCATGCATCACACGTATTTGTATATGTTAATATATGTGCGCAAGTATGTATGTATTAACTTGGATGTTAAGTCCTTGCACAGAAAATGACAGCAAATGAGCTCTGTGGGATTTAAATTTATGTTGGTCGTCATGTGGGGAATTTTTAATTGTGTCTTTAATTCCAATCCCTGCCATTATTTGTTCTCATTTTGCTGCTGTTGCTACTGTCAATGTGTCTACTGAAAGTTTTCTGGTTACATTTATTTTACATAATTTTTTTTTTTTTTTAAATATTCTGAAGATTAATTTTACAAAAATTCCGGTAATTTGTTTTACATATTTTAAAAATTTCTTATGCCATTAAATATTTGAACTTTTCGTTGAAATAATTATTTTGCATGAATTTCTGCAGTTTAAGAATGAAAATAATTTTCATGATTCAGTTTATTTTCAGATTTAAAATGGAATTACTTAGACTTTTCCCATTGAAAAAATATAGTCCAATTTTTTTCATAAAAAATTCATACCCACAAAAGTTTTTTCAGACGACTGTAAAAATCCATACATAAATATCAAAACAAGAGGGAGAGAGAGAGCACACGGGATAGAGAGCGCACAGCTTAAGTGAAACAATAACATTTTGTAATGCACATAAGATGCAACTGAGAGAGCAGGCATGTGGGCCGATGGCACTGCTTTTGTTGTATTATGTAACCGATCCTGTAGACGTCAATCCCGATGTCGGCTCTCTCAGTTTCATCTCACGTACTCTCCCTCACTTTGCTTAGAAGTACCATGGAATATTCTCATTTAAAACGGTATCTACTCGATTTTGTAAGATTTAATTGAAATTTGAAAGTATTGGTTAGGTTTGTGTTTCTACCATTTATACCATTTAAATCTAAAATTGAACAAAAATAATAAATAAAACTAAAGAAAACAAAGAAAATGAAAAATAGAACCAAACAAAAATACAAAAGAAATCAGTTTCCTTTCACATCCTTTAAAAACAAGCATCTGCAATAATAATAAAGGGTGTTTTTGTTAGAAGTGTGTTTTTCAATCTGGCAATACTTTTTTCGGAGTTGGTCTTTTTGACAGCTGTCACATGATTTATGCTCAGTTTGGTTTGCCATTTCATAATAAATAGACTTACTCTTGAATAACGTTTGCAAATCGTTACCAAATTTATTACCAAAATAATGGTTCGGTTTCACAAGAAGATTTTGTTCAGCGATGAAGCTCACTTTTGGTTGAATGGGTTAAGATACGTTAATAAGAAAATTGTCGCATTTGGAGTGATCATAATCCACAAGCCATTGTTGAGACACCGTTACATCCTCAAAAAGTCACTGTTTGGTGTGCTCTATTTGGCAGAGGGAATAATTGGTCCATATTTCTTCAAAGATGAAGCCGGTCATAATGTTACTGTCAATGGGGAACGCCATGATAGAGCCATGATTAATGACTTTTTCGCTTCAAATGCTTGAATTGGAGGACGACCACCATACTTCTAAAACAAGACGGCGCTACATGCCATACAGCCAACGAAACAATCAATTTATTGAAGGAAACGTTTGGTGAGCGCATTATCTCGCGTCGTGGGTCTGTGGCGTGGCCTCCAAGATCGTGCGATTTAACACCGCTGGACTATTTTTTGTGAGGTTATGTGAAGTCGCTATTCGGTATACAGATAAGCCCGAGACGATTGACGCCTTGGAAGAGCATTGTCGGCGCGTTATTACTGACATACGGCCCCAATTGCTGCAAAACGTGGTCGAAAATTTGGCCTCTCGGCTGGAATTTATTCGAACCAGCCGCGGCGGCCACTTCCCCGAAATCGTTTTTAAAACATAGTGGCAAATTCGTATCCTTATAATAAAGATAAATTCTTGGTCATAGCATTAAACTATATGCATTTTATTTCTTCTTCTTTCTTCTTGAAAACCTTACTTTACTTTTAATGGCACAACAGCCTATGGAGGGCCTAGGCCGAGCTTTTCGCATCTACTCATGTTGTGCGTGTTATATTTGTACATGAATGGAAGGCACCTAGAATTTAATGCTGAATCCGAACGGCTAAGTGAAAAGCGAAAAGCTTTTCATAGGCAATTTTTACTCTTGTAGGTTTGCCATTGCCTGCCAATAGGTAGTGGCGAGATTCGAACCCCGGACACTGCATAGCAGTCCAACGCACTACCACTACGCCACAGCGACCACTACTTGAGAACCACACTTCTAAACAAAACACCCTGTACAAAAGCAAAAAGAAACAAATAAAATGTGAAATTTATCTAAATTATACATATGGCGTTAAGCTATGCAGCTCAAACGCACTCACACTAACTCACACACACACACACACACACACAGAACTAAATGCTTGCACACATACATACATACATATGGTACAATATAAATTTATTCATACTAAAATGCCAGCTTCTCACGCTCTTTCTCATTTTCTAGACACACACACATACATACGGCACATACTCATATGTATATAAAAAAAGAAAAGAAAATTGTTTGCCTCTCTCCCACTCTTTGCAGTACATTCTCGTGTTCCTATGTGTGTGGATGTTTGTATTTATGTGTGAATGTGTGAAACTCTTT
Source organism: Palloptera scutellata (assembly GCA_958295655.1). Lineage (NCBI taxonomy): Eukaryota > Metazoa > Arthropoda > Insecta > Diptera > Pallopteridae > Palloptera > Palloptera scutellata. The sequence continues at coordinate 37,517,657 of OY282449.1, forward strand.
TCATTCAAACCCACAAAAAATATAATATTTTGTTTGCTTATTGGTCATTTTCAGTTCTGTTTCTTCCTCACATTTACGAGTTATTCTCTTCCTTTTTTATGATATCTAAGTATTCAATGCTTTCAGCATTGTTATTAGTGTTACTATGTATCATTGTTGTTGTTGTTGTTGCGGTTATTGCTGTTTTTCATTTTCAGTTTTTATAAGCGTACATAGATATTTATTTTTGCAGCAGCAAAACTAGAAAAAACTAAGGCAACCATCAGCAGCAGCAACAACAGCAACATCAAAAATTCAAAGGGATCAGCACATACATACACATAAAATTTTCATGATAACTTTTCATTAAGTACAAATGGAATGTGGCTATTTCCGGTTATATTTATCTGTTTGTTTGTTTGTTTGCTTGTTTGTTTTTTTTTTTTATTGTGCTTAGCTGGCTCCTCTCGTTGTTGTAGGTAGCTGTTATTGTAGATATCGTTAAGTTTGAACTTTAGTAAAATACATACATATGGTATGTATGGTAGTATGGTGTGTATGTATGTGTGTATTTTGAGGGTTTGATATTATATATATATGTGTGTGTGTGTGTGTGTGTGTGTGTGTGTGTGATAGTTTAGTGTCTTCGCTATCCTCCCATACCATCATTTGTCTGCAGTACAACCTTATAAATGTATATGTGTATGTACGAGTGTGTGTATGTGCTGCCATTCTTCTTTGTGGCTGTGTGTGTGTTTATAAACTGTTGACATTGACAATTGTAACGATAGTTTATAACGTTGTTAATGCAATATATAATGGCTGATTATCACAACAATATGTACATGCACGTAGTTACGTATGCAGGTATACATATGCTCTGGAATGTGTATGTGTTAGAGTTGATCGACTTACAGGGGGACTTTTGTAAAGCCCAGCATGACATCGTTTTTTGAGAAAATGGAATAAATATAAAATGTCTAGCATACATATTTCTCATTTTTGCATTTTCATTTTAAGTTCGAAATGGGTTCCTTGGTTTCAGTAACCCTGGCACACAAATTTCCAACTAATTCGGTCTGTCCATAGATACCGCTAGCGATAAATCCTGGCCAACTTAAACTTCTTCTCGATTTTACTAACTTCTACAGAAAAAGTTTTAAGACCGTAATGAAACCAAATAATTTATTGCTTGGCTAAAATATCTCCCATAACTGAAATATTTGATTACGGCAACAAATTTAATTACATATGTACAATATTAAGAGAGCCTAATTCATTCTATTCAAACCGCTTTAATGATCTGTCATTTTTCTCAAAAAACTTAAATTAACGAAGGAGAGTGATACGATTGGCCGCTGTGGCGTAGTGGTAGTGCGTTAGACTGCTACGCAGAGTGTCCGGGGTTCGAATCTCGGCACAGGCCAAAATCAAAAAGTAGAAAAAATAATGTTTCTACACGGCACCACCTCTTGGCAGGCAATGGCAAACCTACAAGAGTAAAAATTGCCTACGAAAAGCTTTTCGCTTTTCACTTCGCCGTTCGGATTCGGCATTAAACTCTAGGTCTCTTCCATTCATGTACAAATATAACACGCACAACACGAGTGGATGCGAAAAGCGAATTGCTCGGCCTAGGCCCTCCATGTTGTGCCATTAAAAGAAAAGTAAAGTAAAGAAAGTAAAAGTGGAACCAGCGAGAGTGCTGTCTCTTCCCATTTTATCTCCCTTTCATTTTTCTCTTCGACACTTCGACTTTCTTGCACCCTTCAATTATTTAATTATGCCCAAAACGAAATATCAAAAGTCTTTTATTGCTCAATCATAGCGGACCAATCAAAGACGTTACATTCCATTGAGCGAAAGAGAGACGCCGAAAAGGGAGTATAAATATCTCAATAGCTTCATCGTAAATATCAACTCATTTAAAATGAGTTGAGTGAATCGATAAGAGCAAATTTTCGAATAACAAAATAATAATGAAAGAAAAAACTTGACTTTAAATAATAGAAAAATTTAAATCGGTTAAAACTGTATGCTACAGAGTTTCAATATTATGTGCTTATAAAATTGAAATATTTAATATATACGTATATAAGCCGAGGTTAAGGCGTTCAGTGTCAAAATTCATAATATACTTAATATCTGGATCAAAACGGTGAGAATTGAAAATGAATAAGTAATTGCACAGTTAGAACCACCCTGCAGTCAGTTGCAACGCGATATGCTAAGGAGCGATACAGAGAGTTGAGGAGGGAGGAGAAACTTATCTTCAGGCGCAAGAAAAATGTTTAATGATATCAAAATGTTACGGGACAGGAACGAGGTCTGCAAATTCTTTAAAAGAATAAGACGCCTGACTGATGTTTTGAAGACCGGAGCCTCGTTCTGGACAGATGTCCAAAACATAATGAGATTATAGAGCGAGCACTTTTCGCAGCTGCTTATTAGAGATGATGGCGATAATCCCCTCACTGCGGAATCTACTCTGGAAACCGCAATCACTGACGACGTTGAAGTACCGCCGCCCAACTATGAGGAGGTCTTAACAGCCATCGCTTGGCTGAAAAACAATACGACTGCAGCTGCAGATTGCCTACCTACTGAGTTGTTTAAGACTGGAGGTGAAGAGCTCACAAAACGAATGCATGAGCTTCTATGCAGAATATGGTCGAATGAAAGTATGCCAAGCTATTGGAACCTCAAGGTACTCTGCACAATCCATAAGAAAATTGATTCTTAATATTGCAGATAACGTTCTATCGAAAGACTGAAGCCCATCGGCAACGAACTGATTGACCTTATTAGAGTGTCATCCGGCCTGGTAAATCCATCATCGACCAAGTATTCACACTACGCCTAATCCTGGAAAAAACCCGAAAAAAACAGATCGACATCTCTGGCACTATCTTCTACAAGAGTCTCATGCTGCTAGCATACGCTGATGATATTGACATCATTGACAAAAACGATCGAGCAGTCAGTGCAGCATTCTCCAACCTGGAAAGGGAGTCTCATCGAGTGGGTCTAGTGGTGAACGAGGATAAAACGAAATACCTTGTGTCAACAAACAAAGAGTCACGGCGTCTTGGACAAAATGTCACTGTTGACAACTATACTTTTGAAGTCGTCAAGGATTTCGTTTACCTAGGATCCAGCATTAATACCAAAAATAATGTCAGGCTTGAGATCAAGCGGAGATTAACTCTTGCCAATAGGGGTTACTACGGGCTCTACTCAGTAGAATTAGAGCCCTCTCTCGACCGACGAAAATAACGCTCTATAACTCCCTCATTCTTCCCATCCTAATGTATGGCGCAGAGACGTGGACATTGACCATCAATGATGAGAGGCTGTTAGGAACGTTCGAGAGGAAGATACATCGAAAAATCTACTGCCCAGTATGCGTGGACGACGTGTATCGAATAAGATGGAACGATGAGCTGTATGAGCTGTACGCCGACACTGACATAGTCAAGCGTATCAAACTCCAGCGGCTTCGCTGGCTGGGTCATGTTGAGCGAATGGAAGAAAGCGCTCCGCTTCGGCTAGAAGGGTGTTTTCTTCGAGCCACGGTGGAGGAACACGCAGAAGGGGACGTCCTAATCTCCGTTGGAAAGACCAGGTGCAGGGCAACTTGACTGCACTTGGCCTTGTCAACTGGCGCCATCTCGCGCATTACAGAGGCGACTGGCGAAGCTTTGTGGAGGCGGCCAAAACCGATCATCGATTGTAGTGCCAACTAAGTAAGTTACTTAATTACATAGTACAGCAACAACTTTGTCAGTTAAGACTAAGTTCGGTTCGGTTAGTTTAGTTCAGTTCAACTTTCATGAGATTAGAAATTCGCGTGCAAGATCGAAAGTTCCCTACGACACACTAGGGCCGTTTTCATAATCTGGTGCAAATGGTCTTGCATCATTGCAAATTTAAAATATTTTGCTACCACAACAACAATTACATGTTATATGTAAAATGCTATAAATATTTTGCAATGATGCAAGACCATCTGCATCATCACATCGTGAATACCGCGCATGTATTCAATTTGAATCTGAGCTTACGAAAATCGAAACTGGAATCTTAGATTCGTACCAGAAAACAATGAAAATTATAACACACCACATAAATGAATAAATAAAATTATAGCTACTTAATACCAGTAATCAAAAATTCCATAGTTTAATAGCACACTCCTTCGTACAGTAAATAAGTACTTATAATTAATATTTACAGCAGCGACCAACATTATTAGGTAGAACCTTAGTGTACTTAATTACAATTCCCAATTAGTTATGAACTTTATATGTCATCAACTGTTTGCCGTTGTGAGCACTAACTACCAAAGTATTGGAACCGGAGACATACATGCACACACATACTCATAAATATTTACCTAAATTCAGCAGCAACTACCTTAAGTACATGGAGCTGTGCTGTTTTTTTTTTTTGTTTGTGAATTCTTGCGTTTTCAACATATGTGGTCAAATGCATTTTCCATTTTTCAAATCTTCTCCTTCCTCGTCGAGGAAAGACTCAATAACTTTAAAACTTGTCGACTATAAATTGTTATTTAAAGTTTTACAATATTCTCCGTGCAGCGGTAGGTAGGCGTAGAAACTGTAGGGGGAAGCAGTAAGCGCATAGTTTACTATTCCTTTGAGTAATATGCGTGTACTCCTCCGCACTGAGGGCATAAGTTATTAACTGAGAAACTATTTTGCGTATCTACATAAGCTTAAAAAAGTTTCGTGTTTTTATGTTGTTTTTGTGCAGAATGCTATGGAGAATATTGAATTTTAAAGGAAACTGAGGTAACTGAGTATATAATGAAGAAGAAGAATTTAAGAATTCTTGCCATCAAATTACTTCAAAGTCTCTAGAAGGGAAAAGTTGTTAGTAAATGTACTCGATTTTGCAACGAATGCATTAGCGGAGCAATTAACCATGTATTTATGTAAAGGATAAGTGATTCTCTGGCTAGTTGCAGAAACAACAGTGCCTTCTCGCTGACTCGAATTTCAAATTAAATTTGCTTTCATTTTAATCAGACTTTTGGTTTGGCTTTTAGAACGAGTTTTGCTGGACTTTTTCCCCCGTGGTTTTTATCCAATTTTTCCGCCCCGTCTAATTTTTGTTCTAAATTTTGTTCTGATTTTATTCGGAAGTTTCTTTGAATTTCGGTCTAAATTTGAATCTGACTTTGGTTAGTGTTGTAGTTTAATTTTAGTCTGAATTTCGATTTAAATAAGGTCTGACTTTGGTTTGAATCTAGATGTGAGTGTTTTAACGGTATGTTGTTATGAACTTGAACTTAAATTTCGGTATAGTTTTTGGTTTGACTTTTGGTTTGTTTTTTAATCTGATTTCTAATCCGAATTTGAGTCTGATTTTTGATGTGAACTTTAATTTGGCTTTTGGACTAACTTTTGATCTGATTTATTGTTAGAGTTTAGTCTAAATTTGACTCGAATTTTTGTCTGAATTTATTGTTAGATTTTAGTCTGAATTTGACTCGAATTTTTGTCCGAATTTATTGTTAGATTTTAGTCTGAATTTGACTCGAATTTTTGTCTGAATTTATTGTTAGATTTTAGTCTGAATTTGACTCGAATTTTTGTCTGAATTTATTGTTAGATTTGAAGTTTGACTGATTTTTTACTCAGAATTTAATCTGACTTTATGTGTGATTTATGATATAACTTTTGATTTCAATTTGGGTCTGAATTGTGGCTCGACTTTTAGTCTAATTTTTGATCTGTTTTAAGTCTTGTCTTAGAATTGAATTTTAGTAGGACTGTTGGTTTGAATTTTGATCTGACTTTTGGGCTGACTTTCGATCTGACTTTCTATCTGACTTTTGGTATTATTTCTGCTCTGATTTTAGGTTTGATATTGGGTCTGAATTTGAGTACGACTTTTAATTTGGCTTCTGGTCTGACTTTCGGGCTGGATTTTGATTCTAATTTCTCTGTTTTCTTGTTTGATTTTTAGGTTTACCATAAGTTTCAGTTTGACCTTCGGCCTGGCCTTTGCTCTGACTTTTGTACTATTTTCTGGTTTGTTTTCGATTTTTAATTAAATTTAGCCTTAATTTCAATTTGATAAAAATTTGGCCCAACTTATGATATACATTTTGGTCTGATATTTCGTTTACTTTCGGTGACAATAATGCTCTCGTTATTGATCTGATTTATGTCTGGTTGATAATACCATATGTTCTCTGATTTAGTCTCTAGACTGATTATTAAAGATTTTAGGTAGTTAGAGTAATAAATTTCCTCCACAAAAGCATTTGAGTCAAGGGAAAAACGTTGAAATCAATTTAAATGTAAACTATTCAAACTTAATTACACTAATAATATTCCTTCAATTGATCTAAATAAAACAAAAGTAATACGTAAAGCACTGGTAAATGGCTGCTTAAACTTTCACAAAATATGTGTATACTGATATGAAATGAAATATTATCGAAAACTTAAAAAAAATAAAAAATTTGAATATTGAAAACAAAAACACAGAGAAAAACTAAAATACAAACCGAGTACTTATACATGAAAACAAGTTTATTGTTTGGCCATTGTATGTGTATATTTGTATACAATAAAGTGTCCGGATCCCACGTTCTCTCTGCTCATACTCACACTCAGTCGCCTGCACTCATACACACACACAACTAACGACTACGAGTATGTGCTTGTAATAGCATGTTTAATAGCTCCTACAAAAGTTCATATAGTTTTTTGTTTTTTTTTTTTTTGTATCCAGCTTTTTGTATATTTTTGGGCTGTGCTCTCTGCTGGTCAAAACAAAATATATATGTAATCATTTAAAACTTTGAACTTTTCAATTTGTGGTACCAGAAATTTAGTGCTGGCCAACAGTTGGGGCTAGAGCGAGGAAAACGGAGCGAGGAAAACGGAGCGAGTGAGCAAGAGATAAAGAGATGGTTGAGGTTGAACAGGAAAGGCAAAAGGATTTCAAAATAAGATATAAAACACACAAAAACAATGTTTAACATAGACACATGTACGAGTATGTACATACACACATATACATACATATATGTAAGTATGTTTGTAAATATGTAATAATAACAAGCAACAAAAACAATTGCTGTAGTATTAAATTGTCAAAAAGTTGTGTAAAAAAATAAAACTGAGTTGAGATAAAACTTTCGATTTAATATTAAAATGTTGTTAGTTAAATGTTTTTTGCAATTTTTTTTTTAATTAACTGTAGTACTTTAAGGTTTTTTTTTGACAATATTGTTCTATCTCCATTATTTTTGCATGTATGCTCTCGCATGAACTGCAGATTTAATTATTTTTACATGCCAGAATTCACTTATTGTATTTTCCATATCCCTATCTTCAATCGATAAATTGCCCTCACTCTCTCAAGCGATTAAAATCAACAATAGTCAAAAGTAAACTAAGTATGTAGTGTCTAATGCTATGACTATCAACTACGATTGCTTATAAAGTCATCGGACGAGATGAAATGCAAATTGGCATTATTTGCCATGGCAGATGATGCACATAAAATGAAACACTAAGTACCATAAGTTCTTGAGTTGGGTACTGGGCGGCTACTACATAGATACTGTATTCTTGGTACTGGTGCTGAGTATTAGTGCTGGTACTGTTAATGAGTACTTGCACTGAGTACTGTTACTGAGTACTGATACTGAGTACTGTTCCTGAGTACTGATACTGAGTACTGGTACTGAGTACTGGTACTGAGTACTGGTACTGAGTACTGGTACTGAGTACTGGTACTGAGTACTGGTACTGAGTACTGGTACTGAGTACTGGTACTGAGTACTGGTACTGAGTACTGGTACTGAGTACTGGTACTGAGTACTGGTACTGAGTACTGGTACTGAGTACTGGTACTGAGTACTGGTACTGAGTACTGGTACTGAGTACTGGTACTGAATACTAGTACTGAGTACTGGTACTGAGTACTGGTACTGGTACTGGGTACTGGGTACTGGTATTGACTACTGGTATTGAGTACTGGTTCTGAGTACTGTTACTGAGTACTGATACTGAGTACTGATACTGAGTACTGGTATTGAGTACTTGTACTGGTACTGAATACTGGTACTGAGTACTGAGTTCTGGTACTGGGTACTGGGTACTGGTATTGACTACTGGTATTGAGTACTGATACTGAGTGCTAATACTGAGTAATGTTACTGAGGACTGATACTGAGTACTGTTCCTGAGTACTGATACTGAGTACTGATACTGAGTACTGATACTGAGTACGGGTACTGAATACTGGTACTGAGTACTGGTGTTGAGTACTGGTACTGAATACTGGTACTGAATACTGGTACTGAATATTGGTACTGAGTACAGGTACTGAGTACTGGGTACTGGTATTGACTACTGGTATTGAGTAATGGTACTGAGTACTGTTACTGAGTACTAATACTGAGTACTGATACTGAGTACTGGTACTGAGTACTGAGTACTGATACTGAGTACTGGTACTGAGTACTGGTACTGAGTACTGATTACTGGTACATAGCGCCATATGTGGGCGCTGCTGCATGACGAGTCATTGATTGCCGCTCCACTTTTAATGTTTAAACAAATATTGATGAATTTCAACTACTCTTCAACTTTCAGCCTTTACAGCAGTTTCCCGCTGACGACACAGTATATCATTCAACTGCAGGATCTGACAAGCAATAGGCACGTATCTGCTTCCGATTGTCCAGAAATGCGTCTGTCCTTGGCATCCGTTGCATTCATGCAAACAGATTGCTCCTGCACCATATCGAGGAGAGAGGAGTACGTGGGAAAATTGACGAAAAGCATTCGGATCGATACGTATGGCGGATGTATAAACAACCCAGATATTTCGGACGAGTTAATGGATGATTATCTGAAATGCTTGCGTACGTCTGACCTTTCCATTTCTTGGGACGTTATAAATTTGTATTATCCTACGAAAATGCTATTTACGACGAATATATAACGACGCAGTTTTGGAGGTCCTTAGTGAAAATTGGATTACATTTCATAAATCTGATTTCGTGAATCTAATTTTGTATTTAATTGAAATTTGATTTTTGTTGAAATTTTGGTGCAAATCTGGATTTGACCTAGATCCAAATCTGTTTGTGGTTTAGGTCGGAATTTCTTTTGGGTCAGAATCTGATGTTAATCAAGTAGTGTTTTTTGGAATCTGGATTTATATTTGCTCCAAATTCGACTACATATCTGCTCTGAAGTCGGTTTCGAATTTGTTCGGAATTAGATTTCGATTTCATTCGAAGTTTGATCTCGATTTTGGTCGGAATTCTGTTTTGGATTTATTTGATTTTGGTGTCGATTTTCGGAATTGATTATCGATTTCAGTCGAAGTTTGTTCTCGATTTTGGCCGGAATTCTGTTTCGGATTTATTTGAATTTTGTATGGATTTTCGGAATTCGATGTCGGTTGAAGCTCCGTTTCGATTTCGGTCATAATCTTGATTAGGGTTGATTAGAGGTAGGTGTCGATTTTCGGGTTTGGTTAGAATAGAAGTTGTATGTATTTTGATCGCAATCCGGATTTATATAATATTTGGCTGAAATCTACTATCGAATCGGTTTTGATCGAAATTCGTTTTGAGATATGTTTTTAATTTGATTTCGATTTTAGTTGGAATTCGGTTACGGATGCAAATTCGATTTCGTTTTCTTACTTTTCCAAAATTCGCTTCGGAATTCAATTGTGGTTTTCCTCAGAAATCGGCTCAGAATACGTTTTCGAGTTCCTTTAGAGTTCGGATTTGAGCAGATACGATTTTGACCGCTTACGGATTTGTTTGAAATTCGCTTTCGAATTTCTTCCGAATCGATTAAGATTACCAAAGTACAATTTGGTTCAGAACTTGCTAAATAATTTTAATGAAATTTGTTTTCTGAATCTGAATTTCATATTTGCATTTCATCAGTTTTCGAATTTGGTTGAAATTTGTTACCTGAATTTTCATATTTGGTGCGGTTCGGTTTTATATATGGCCGAAAACTGATTTCGGATTACATTTGACATTGGTTGCGGATTTGAGAATCTGGTTTTGTATTTGGTCGAAATTTTCTTTTGTATGTGTTCGGAATCGGTTTCGACTATATTCGAATTCATATATGGTCGGCAATCAACTTAGATTATGCCTCAAATCAGTTTCGAATTTGGTCGGAGTTTAAATACAGACGTCTCGAGAACTTGGTTCGGTCAATTTTGGTCGAAATGTAATCCGATTCGGTCAAAACTGAGTTTCAGTCAAGCAAATATTGTTTTCAACCGATTCAACAAGACCGTAGAACAGAAAACCTAAGAGCGAGCTAAAAGTGCCGTCTGAGTTGAGCAAAATGTCATCAAAACAAATAAGGAACGTTTTCGAAAATAAGTTAAATTAACAGTTAACAAACGAGTAGTCGTCTGTCTGTACAAAATCCTGTCATCGAAGAATGATCAGCGTAGCTTTCTTCTTTTTCCCTCTTCCTTCTGCTATGCTCTTTCTATTTTTCTACTTTTGCTTTACACTTTCTTTGCCAGTATCGGTTTGCCTTACCGTCACTCTTTTCCTTCTCGCCTTTCGCTCTATCTCGCATTTCTCTCTATCTGTAATTGTCATTTTCCGCTATTTCTCTCCCATAACTCATCCTTCTCTCCCGTTCACCCCTCTCTCTATCTCTCTCCCTTTGGACAATTAAAGTTTTATTAAAAAAAACAAAACAAAAAGCAACAAAAACTTGATAATTTTTATGTCATCATTTGAAATTAAATCATAAAATTTGATTGTTCAAAATTATGTTATCCTCACGCAAGTTGCACAACACAAGTATGAAAATCTATTGTAACCGCAAAAAACTCACGAGACCAACAACAAAAGCATAAACTCTCAATTAATTTACTAAATCGCACACACACCCGCACACACCGCCGCCCAAGAACAAAAGAGAAGTGATAAAAAACAATGCCCCATTGTTGCTCGCACAACAACAATTTCGATAATTGGTCGATAACAATGAGAATGAATCGAATTGAATGGCATCGCATCGTATCGATTCAAATCGGATCACTTCGATTCACAATTCACACTGTGAATGTGAATTCGAATTGGAGGAATTGGGGGAAAGAAATGCGAATTGCTGTCAGTCACGTTGAATCACATCAGTTCGTTAGCTCGGTCGTTGTATGTAGCCCAATCGTTGTGCGGTGCGGACAATAAATATATTTCATTAACAACAACAGAAGCAACAGCCAGACAACAGCAATAAATAACAGCAACATAGCGAAAAACGACAAATAGACGAAGTGGAAGAAGAAGAAGAAGAAGAAGAAAAATCAGCAGCAACAGCAAACGCATCAGCAACAGCAGCAGCAGCAGCAGCAGCAGCAACAGTTGTCGTGTGAAACCATTCGAGAAAATATAATTCGTTTTTCTTGTTTTTGTGTCCTTCTGCGGAGTTCTCTATTAAAAAAATATAATCAAATAAAATAAAATAAAATCGTTATAAAAGGTCAAAATAACGCAAATTTAATTGAACGGAAATTAATTATTAATTAATAAAGCAACAACAAACAACAAACAGCAAAGCGGCGAGCAGAACAACCACAGCCACAACAACAAATCGCAAATATGGTGATCGATATCAAAATGTGTCGCTTTGACAATGTGCCATGGGGCTTCCGCTTGGTGGGCGGCTCGGATTTTGAATATCCGCTAACGGTTGTTAAGGTTAGAATGAATGTGAATGGGGGGTGAAAAAAAATTTAAATATCATTTTAATGCTATTTAAATGAAATTTAATTCAACTTCGATAAAAAAAAAATTAATATGAATTGAAAACGATTTTAAAACCATTCAAAAATATGCACCATACATAAAAAGCATGTGAATGTGAATGGAAAATTACGTAACGTGGTTCGCAATTTGGCTGCAAGTATTTGTGTGTGGTTTCATGTGTTTATTTTAGCAAATGTGTAATAAAGCAAAACTTTCATATGCCATATAATGAACATACTGCAATTATGGCCCATTGGAACGTTTTGGGACCTAGACTGAGCTCTTTGTATTTGCATTTACATAAATTCAAACGTTATTAATCTGTACACTTCTACAAACAAGTTTAGTAAGTTAAAGTAAACTTTGTTCTCGACTATGATTATGCATCAATCTGATTATGTCAGAATAAAGTGACAAAAGTGAGTTTGCAGAGAAGTCACCCAGTGTGTTCCTGGTAAATTCCAAAGTCAATACTTTTGAACCGAAGGAAATAAGAAGTTAACTAATGTGTCGTGAGTAGGACCTACATAAATGGAACGTAACTGTAGGGTTTGCCCTTCCCTCGCTTATTTGCTCCCTGTATCTTTCTTGCACGCACGTATGTAACGGGGTTTTAGGCAATGGCAAACCTACAAGAGTAAAAATTGCCTATGAAAATCTTTTCACTTCGCCGTTCGGATTCGGCATTAAACTGTAGGTCCATTCATGTAAAATTTTTACCACGCACAACATGAGTGGATTCGAAAAGCTCAGCCTAGGTCCCCGATGGGCTGTTGTGCCATTAAAAGTAAAAAGTAGTTGGAGTTTTCACAAACAAGGTGTCACACATCCCCTCAATATTCGTAAATTTTCTCATTTCTCATAGAAAATGTTATCACTTTATAACAACATCGAGGCATAGCTAAGTTAAGTGCTATACCTAAATTATTTGAAGCAGCCATCACCGATCAACTCTCCTTTCCTGTTAAATCCTCTATTTCCCTAAATCAGCGTGGGTTTTTCAAGGGGAGATCCACTGTAACAAACCTCTTAGAATTTTCGTGTGCTATTATAAAGGGGTTTTCTAATGGGTTTCAAACGGACGTAATTTTCACTGACTTTGGTAAAGCTTCTGACAAAGTAAATCATAATCTTTTACTAATGAAACTTGACCGAATTGGCTTTCCTCAAGCGCTTTTTGACTGGATTAAATTCTATTTATGTAACCGGAAACAAACGGTTCTTTTCAAGGACACTGTCTCTCACAATATTGATGTTTCTTCTGGGGTCCCCCAAGGCAGTCATTTTGGACCAATTCTTTTTATTATTCGATACTCTAAAGTTTTGATGTTTGCGGATGATGGAAAGCTGTTTTTACCACATAATTCACTCAAGATCTATTACAGAGCGATTTAACTTCACTTTCTGACTGGTGTTCTTTAAATTCGATGACTTTGAACCTGGATAAATGTAAATTTATGATTTTTTCACGGAGAGTGCCATTGGTGGCAAATTATTATATTGGCACTAAACCTCTGGCTAGAATCTTCAAGCTAGAGTTGATCTTGGGGTGACTATGGACCCCAAACTTCGCTTCGATTTACATATAAACACATACATCTATAAATAAAGCCAAAGGTGTCTTAGGATTTATTAAGAGATGGTCAAAGGAATTTAACGATTCTTATATTACTAAACTGTTATATATTTGACTTGTCCGACCGATTTTAGAATATGCTTCGAATGTTCGGTGTCCGCGATACAGTTGTTACATTAATAACGTGGAGTCTGTTCAAGAACAGTTTCTTTTATTTGCTTTACGAAACTTGAACTGGAACCCCTTAACGAAGCTTCCTCCTTATAAAGATCGTTTAAAATTACTCAATTTGCTTTCACTTGAAAGCCGGAGAGTTATGTTGAATGTAAGTTTTGTGTTTAAATTGTTGAATGGATGGACAGACTCTCCATATCTATTAAATGGGCTGTGCATTGGTGTTCCTAGTCGCGTTTCTAGAGACCTCATATCCATCAAGTTAAGTCTCTGTAAAACAAATTATGCACTGCTTGATCCTGTGCGTTGTATGTGCAATGATTTCAATAATCTTTATGTGCTAATAGACATTTGTATCCCCGTTAATACCCTTAAACAATCTTTGTTATCTCATTTAAATTAATACTAACTAATGTTCCACGCAGCTGTTGATAAGCCAAATCTGTAGCTGCTATTGACGTTTCCACCTGATTCGTGAAGAGCCTCGTAGTCCGGACTGTGATTGTTTCGGTCACCGGTCCGTGCGCGCGCGATACGGATGCACCCCACGGTCGTATAGGGCGGGTGGAGCGTCCGCTGGGATTCGTCGAAGAAAAAAAAAAAAATAAATAAATTGACAATTGACAAGACACTTTGTGATACATTTCTCAATTGTATTTTGAGAATGCAGTAAAATAACCTCTTCCTTAACACCTATCTAACTCTGACTGCCTAGCGCCTAGTGCTGTGTGGGAAGCGGTCCAACTAACCACCCGTTTCCTTCACCTGACAGCACCCAATTTGACAAAACTTCAAAATATAACTAAAAATTAATTCACATTAATGTTAAATATTGTGAGTAGAGAATACAGACTCAATCTTTATAAACAACATATAGTGAATATATGTATATCCAGTGATTCTTCCTATGAGTTGTCTGGGTGTGTTGTGCAAAGTATTCCTATTCTTATCTATGCACGAATTATCTACTCTTCAGTATCAATCCGATGTCCCGATGGCTACGAGATACGTGATAATATTTAAGAGTATACTGAAATCTTCCAAATGAGCACTTACTTTTACTTTTAATGGCACAACAGCCCATGGAGGGCCTAGGCCGAGCTTTTTCTCATTCATTGATGTTGTGCGTGTTATATTTGTACATGAATGGAAAGCAATTTTTACTCTTGTAGGTTTGCCATTGCCTGCCAAGAGGTGGTGCCGTGGAGAAAAATAATTTTTTTTTACTTTTTTTTTTGCCTGTGCCGAGATTCGAACCCCGGACACTCTGCGTAGCAGTCCAACGCATTACCACTACGCCACAGCGACCAATCCAAATGAGCACAATTTTCCTTCAACTCTTGGTAGAAAAAATGATTAAATGATTAATTAGGAATGCGGAAAAAAATAGTTCATTAAATATTCATGAAAATCGTACATAAATTAATAATCGGCAAATTAACGAAACACTTCATTAAATCAATGAAACCCGCATTGAGTTAATGAATGTGTACATTAAGTTTTAAGAACATGCATGACAACGTTCGTTGACATTATTCATTAATCGGAGAACATTAAGCAAATGATTTGAATAAATTTTTATGAATTCGCTTGTTAATTCGTTAATGAACACATTCACCGTTAAATATTCGGTATATCTATTTTCGTTGTTGTTTGCTTCTTGGCAGTGACAGAAACAGTGTTGCCAACATAATAGTACTGGATATTTTCTTTGTTATTAAGTAGTACTCGAATATCGAACTCGTGTCGATATTCTAGTGGATGGTGCACTGGATTCTCACCCGAGATGTTGCGGGTTTGACTCCCGTCAACTTCTTATACCTTCTTATATTCCTGCCGATGATATGAAGTGAGTGAGAAGTTCACCTCTTTGTGGGCAATGGCAATTAAAAAACAATTAATTTTAATATTCAAAATCAAATAATCTTTAGAAATTTTAATGAACTTATTCTTTAATACTTATGTGCATTTTCATTGATTAGGTTCATTAAAAAAGAAGTGTCAATGGACAAATCTTGAAAAATAAATTAATTTAATAACGTTTTTCACGGGAAGTCCTTTAATATATTATAATACTTACTTTACTTTTAATGGCATAACAGCCCATGGAGGGCCTAGGCCGAGCTTTTCGCATTCACTAATGTTGTGCGTGTTATATGTGTACATGAATGGAAGGGCCCTACAGTTTAATGCCGAATCCGAACGGCGAAGTGAAAAGCTTTTCATAGTAATTTTTACACTTGTAGGTTTGCCATTGCCTGCAAACCTACAAGAGGTGGTGCCGTGTAGAAAAATTATTTTTTCTACTTTTTGATTTTGCCTGCGCCGAGATTCGATCCCCGGACACTCTGCGTAGCAGTCCAATGCACTACCACTACACCACAGCGACCACATATTATAATAATAGTATATATTATATAATAATTTCCACGTTAACGTGATCTTAATTTCTACGTGAATCACACATGAAGTTCACATTTTCCTTAAAAAGTTAATTTTTGTAGTTTAAAAGCAAATCTGAATTTTACTTCAGCATATAAGCTTACTTACTTACTTTACTTTACTTTTAATGGCACAACAGCCCTTGGAGGGCCTAGGCCGAGCTTTTCGCCTCCACTCATGTTGTGCGTGTTATATTTGTACTTGAATTCATATTTTTTATATCCTGCAGTTTTGTATTTTTTCTTCATTTCGTTTTTGGTGCACTTTTTTGTAGGTTTTTTTTTTGGGAAAAATATAAACGTGCGTGAACATGCATCGGTAATAGTCTTAAAGCCGTGAGCGTGGGTGATATGTGTTAAAACGGACTCACCCAGTACTCAGTCACTATTCTGTTGGTATACATAGTATAAAAGGACTAACTAGAGATGCCTCTCATGTTTCCTACCAATTAGATCTCAAAATTATCATCAGACTCAGAAAAGAGGATACTTAAACTTACATTTTTTTGATAACATTTCTTCTGTCATCTTAACATTGATTAGTTTACATTGTGTGGTTTAAGTATAAGTATGCTTAAGTTAATCACTGATCTTCATTATCGTGACAACGTTAATAATATATTTGGTTTATTTTTTTTTTGCCTTAAAGAATCGAATAAGCTTTCGCTGTATGCAAGATCCATACGTTCTGTCCCGACAAGTCTCTCTTCGGTGAGAGGCTACCTCAGTGTAAGAAAATATTCTCTAATGTTTATCAAGTTTATTAGGCAAAATCAATAGATGCTGTACTATTCTATGCTTAGGGTTACCACACATCCCGAAACAATATCCTTGTCCAGATTAAAGTTTCACCTTGTTTCATTCTGATCCATTTAAATTTTCTCCTATTGTAATCTCTCTTTCTCTCTCTCACTCTCTCTTTCTCTTTCTCTCTCGCTCTTTCTCTCTCTCTCTTTCTCTCTCTTTCTTTCTCTTTCTCTCTCTTACTCTCTTTCTACCTTATCCTGCACTCCTCAATATTGGCTAACGATCAAAATGTCAATTAACAAATTGATTTTACTACAATTTTATGTACACGGAGACAGATAAACATAGAACTGTCAACGCTGTCAACATTGCTCAGGAATCCGATAGTCGCCGAATATACAAAATTTAATCGAAAATAAAAATGTTTAATTGTTTGTTTGCTTTTGTTTTTCGAACAGAAATCTTTCAAAATGTCAAAACAAATGTCAACACAATACACGCAGCAAAATGCTGCAACCTTAATTTAGTGCACGCTGCATGTTGATCGATCAGTGGAATCGTTCGATATTTATATCTTTTTTGTTTTTGCTTTCGATTTAGTTATTTCCATTCTCTTCGCTGATATAGCACGCGTTTGATTCAATTTATTTTGTAATAAGGGAAGCTAATTATTTATTTTTGTGGCATGTTTGTGTGCATGAAGTTCATGTGTGCTATTGTCGAATGTACAAGAGGGGTCAAAGTGGGAGGTGAACTGTGTGGCGAAGTGATATAGTATCGATTTTTGAGATTATTGTGAACATGTAAGATCTATGGCATATCGATTTCTATTTTGTCTAATCTAATTGACCTAGAGTACCTCATTCAGTCGTGTCTCCCTTAAGAACTAATTCAGTAGTACTAATTCAGAATTGTGCTCTTGCTACATGCGCAAAAATTATTATTTATTATTTTTTTAAGATTATCTGCAATGAGCTAAAATATCGTCTGATGATTCTTCTTCTTCGTTGTAGAACCTTCCTCGTTGAACTTCACTCAATGTCTGTTTTGCAGAGCTGAGCCCGCAGTGCCCAGTGATGTCAAATATTTTTGTTAAGACCAATACTAACTGCATGGAAGAGCTTTGAATTGCTTCAGTCCCGGAAGAGTTATTGCTGCATGAGTACTTCGCTGATTACACAGTCTCCTATTCCACAAAAAGTTTCAGGAACAATGAATGCCGTCGCTGACCCCTTTACGGCAATCTCGTCTGCTTATTTGTTTTCCTCTGTCCAGGCACTCAACATCGAGCGACTTTATTGTTCTTGGCCAGTTGCTTGAGCTTGCTCAAATAATCTAACACTAATTTAGAGGTGATCTCAAAAGAGAAAAAGAACCCAACATAATACCAATATCTACTACTATTGAGCAGATTTATTGTGAATGACAACACAACGAAGAAAAAGGTAACAGCTTTTTCGTGTTATTCGCACAAGCTAAAGCACAAGAATATTCATGTTATAAAAGCGTTTTATTCGCAAAGCGATCATAGTTATGTATAACTAGCAGCGATATTTGTGTAGGATGGAACAAAAAATGCTGCAGAGATCATGCGTATAATTATAATTATTATGTATAACTAGCATGTTATTGATTATCATCTCTGATTTCTATAACCTCTGGTTTCTATCGTCATCGTCCCATAGTGCTTGATTCTTGGGCGTAATACTGCTATCCTGAAGAATACCAATCCCATTAATTCTTGGAAGAAAGTGTTTCCAAAGCCATTGTATATTCTGGATTATATATTCTGCCCGTGGGACAACCCGAATGGCAGTTGTCGTTTGCTGGGCTATCTAGGTTGTAAGGCTCTATAGATCAGCCCGTCAAACTTCTTACGACTGCTACCCTGGCACCTTCTTTTACCAGGTGTAATCGTCAGAGCTCTAATAATACTTCCAACGCAGGAATCGGACATGATCGCATCGCTCTTTGAACCTTTCCTAATTTAGAAGCAGCTGTTTTTAGTTAAGTTCTCCCTTTCCCAAGTTACATATGTTACTGCACGGCCAGAACTATCATTGATTTTATTGCTGTTTGGTTTTTCAGTGCATAATTGTTGGCATTTTCCTTGTGACTCGTGACATGTGTCGAAGTCAAACATTCTCAGTTGGCATTGCCATTTCATCATGGAACATGAAACTTACACCCAAACAGCGCTGCCAAATTATTGATATTTATTTGCAAAATTAGTTTGGATGATGTTCAGCGATGAAGCTCAGTTCTTGTTGAAATAAAGATCAGAAGACCGTGGCATTAATGCTGGAGAGCCGCAGGGTCCGGTCCTCCACCTTACAATTTTCATTATCTTCATTAATAACCTTCTGTCATTAACGAAGAATCCCATTAACTTGTTTGCAGATGATAGCACCATTTTTCATTCATATGACTGTTCAAAACGCCCTAACTCTTTGGAAATTGAGAGGAAAAGGCATGTTATGAAAAACTCACTCAATAAAGATCTCAGATCAATCTCCGAGTACAGTATCACGAATAGAGTTGAATTCAATGTTCCCCAGCCACCCGTTAACCCCTTAGATATGGGTGGGTTAGATATTGCCGAGACAGCGACTCTTGATGTTATCGGAATGTCCATGCAATGTGGTGTAAAAAATAATTCACTCCGACTGATCTCCGCATGATCTACACCACCTACATACGTCCTTAATTGGAGTTTATTTCGCTTCACGAACGCAACTGGAGCTCCTGGACCGTATCCAACATCGAGCGATAAAGCTAATAGGAGACAGTAGAGTAACCAGCTCTATTTTATTCTTGGAACATCGTCAAAACGTGACTTGCGTCTCTCTGTTTTAACATAACTTTCACGATAGATGTTCTGCTGAGATGCGCAAGTCACCAGTTCGTGTTTTCACCAGAACTACACGAGCAGCAAGCGGAACTCTCGCCTTCCACATAGACACGGTGTTGTAGCGCACTACGTAATACCGAGAAAGTTCTTTTATCTATCGTACCGCGCTTGAAATATATTTTTCCCGATTATTATAGCTTCTGCTAAGGCTTAAATTTGATATAAATTAAGTTAGCTATAAATTTGTCTGCATCATTTTCCGCTCTACTCTCATATACGCCAACAACAACCACAACACTTGTAATCTTACTCTTTCCTTCTCTTTTTCGCTCTATGCGTCTTAGGTAGTAACAAGCTTAAAGCTTTTCCTCTCTCGTGCGAAAGTTTGAGTTCGTGATCAATGATTTCAAAGAGTGACATACAAACTCGCAACCACAGCCTATAAAGCTTAAGTCCCCCACAGTTACAACAAAAAGTTGAAAATTTCAATAAACTGTCTCAACTCATCTCTATTCCACAGGTCAACGAAGGCAGCATTGCTGAGGAGGCTGGTTTGCGTGAAGGCGATATCATTGTACGCATTAATGACACGCCCACTTCTCCATTGTCGCACGAAGAAACCAATAAAATTATATTGAGTTGCGGCAATGTTTTCTATTTTGGAATTCATCGGTAAATTGACAACTAAATCATAAATCATTATAATTTCCTATATTCGTTCTTCGTTAACCGAAACAAACAGAGAAGATGGCGACGAAGAATTGGAGATCCTCACCAAATTTCCCATAATCGGCACTGAACGTATCAAATCACCCGAAAGCTTTATGGATGCTAGCAGTTCCCGCATGAGTCCCGTGTCCGTGGCACGATCCGATGATTTTACGCTCGACGACTATTTGCCTGAGCTCAACGAACGCCCGAACTCAGTACTCTCCGAGAACGCAGAGCGCCAGCTGGTCGAAGAGGAAATAGCAGCCGTTCTGTCGGGTGAATCGGAAGTACTCAAGGAGCACAATACGATGGGGTTCGTAAGCCAATCAAGCAACCAATCAGCAATGCATGAATGTGAAAGTTTATAGATGCTTCATTTTTTTATTTTACTACATATTAGTGTTAATTTCTATAGAATTTTCCCGAAGCCGGGGGTGTGCATGAGCAGCGATGTGCTGCGTACGCTCAATGAAGAAGCTATCAAAACGAAGGCCGAAAAGGATAAGGAAAATAAGAAATGGACAACGTTCTTGCAGAAACCGAATCGTCCGATACCAAAGAGTGCGGCGCAAATCGAAGAGGAACAAAGAAAGGCAAATGCTTATAAGCCGAATATAAGAAAATCAACAGCGAAAACTCCTGCGGTGACTCCAAAGGTGGTGAGTGTAGGACATTTTTGTGTGAGTGGATGTCGCAATAAATTTCCACTCTTCTTTTAGGAAGCAAAACCAGTAGAGCCAGAACCCGAGCCTGTTCCGGCAAAGGAACCAACACCACCCCAGGTAGAAGAGCCACCACCAGCTGATAGTGAGGTGCCCAACTTGGAGGAGGTGTCAACTAAATCCGAAGAAGCTGCTTCAATAGCAGAAGTTGCTAATGAAGAAGCTGCAAATAGGGAAGGGTCAAATGAGGAAAAGTCCGATGAAGAAAAAGCTGTAGATGAGAAAGAAGTTTCTTCTTTATCTTCAGCTTCCGAGGATAAAGAGAGTGAAGAAAGTATTTCACCAAATGCGGAAGTTCTTGAGAAAGTCAAGGCCACAGAAACGTCGCCGCCACGCATAGCTCCAAAAACTGTAGAAGAACTTGCTCTGGAGCGACAACTTGCTGATGTGCAGAAACAATTGGCAGCACTCTCCTCACTGCCATCAACCATACAGGCAACACTGGATGCAGTCACCAAGCAATTGGCAGATCTGCTGCCAACATTTAAGCTTCATCCAGCGGTGTCTAAAGTGGAGATGCCAGCTCGTGAAATAAGTTTGGAAAAAATCGACGAGGATTTAAATGGTATTGAAAAACATACACAGACATAGATTCTTAATATTAGTGATACAATAATTAATCATCAATGTCATAGCACAGATAAAATTTCTCCTTTCTCCTTTTCTTTCTTTATATCCTTAATGAAGATACTGAGAATACGCACAAAGCTGATGCTGATGTTGTTGCTGCTGCTGCTGCTGCTGATGATGATGAGCAGCAAATTGAAAAGAACCAGCAGCAGCATGGCATTATCGTTGAACAGGATGTGAATGATGCAGAAGTTGAATCATTGGATATGACAAAGAAACAGGAGGCGAGGCAACGTAAAGAGGAGACACGTCAAATGGAAATTGAACAGAGTGAAAGGAAACAAAAGGTGCGTTGAAAATATTTATTTTTGAATAATAATATTCCATTGTAACTACACGATATTCAAGATTATTTATATCCCACACAAGTTTTAGTAGAAACATATCAGTAAATAGACCAGATCTGAGCAATATTTGTTGTTGGGTCTTCGAAACCATCCATCAAAATTATGCTTTGTTCTTTTTTATTTTTTGTTTTTTTGAATAACATTTTGCTTCAACACTTAAGAAAGACCTTCGAAGAAATTTCAGAATATAATAACACATCAATTTTTATTTGTGATACCATACATTAACCGTTATGTTGGCAACCGAATTTTTAGTTTAGCATCATCACTTTTCCGACCCAAAAAATAAAAGTAAAAATTGATTTTTATTTTTACCAAAAAAAAAAAAATAAAACTTAAAAATATCTCTCATGTAAGCCGGAGCAACATTATTTTCTTGTATGACAAAATGAAGGTTCAAATTAATATCTAACTTTAAAAGAACTAATTTAAATAAGTCATTCCGATAATTCCGATAATAATAAAAAATTAAGTATTTCAACCTAGAGTGAACCTCAAGAATGATAGAAAACAGGATTAGGTATTGCGGAGGTTGGCCATTTTTGACTACGTCATACCAGACCTTTAATTACATTTAACTATGCAGAATCTCTTCTTCGTATTTCTATTGACAAAATGTATTATAGCCAATCAGATCACAGCATAGAATCTGGCATGACGTTCATGCGCAGTAGAGCCAAATGCGCAATCTGTTTTCTATCATAATTATCTGTCCTCCTTTTTGCTTACACAAGAATACAGGGTGTTTTTTTAAGAAGTGTGACTTTCAAAAAGAAATAAAATGCGTATAATTTAATGTTATGGCCAAGAATTTAGCTTTATTATAAAGATAAGGATTTGGCATTATGTTTTACAAACGATTTCGGGCAAGTGGCCGCCGCGGATGGTTCGAATAAATTCCAGCCTAGACGCCCAATTTTCGACCACTTTTTGCAGCAATTGGGGCCGTATGTCAGTAATAACGTGCCGAATATTCTCTTCCAATGCGTCAATCGTCTCGGGCTTATTTGCGTAGCGACAAGCGACTTCACATAACCCCACAAAAAATAGTCCAGCGGTGTTAAATCGCACGATCTTGGAGGTCACGCCACTGGCCCACGATGCGAGATAATGCGCTCAGCAAAAGTTTCCTTCAATAAATTGATTTTTTCTTTGGCTGTATGGCATGTAGCACCGTCTTGATGGAACCAAACGTGGTCCACATCAACATCCTCCAATTCAGGCACGAAAAAGACATTAATCATGGCCCTATCATGGCGTTCCCCATTCATTGTAACATTATGACCGGCTTCATCTTTAAAGAAATATGGCCCAATGATTCCCTCTGCCCATAGAGCAGAGTGAAATTTTTCGGGATGTAACGGCGTCTCAACTATGGATTGTGGATTATGATCACACCAAATGCGACAATTTTGCTGCATTCAACAAAAATTGAACTTCATCGCTGAACAAAGAAAAAAGTTTTCTTGTGAAAATCGGGATCGGTGGCCATCTCGTTTTGGTAATAAATTTGCACGATTTGCAAACGTTATTCAGGACTAAGTCTATTCATTATGAAATGGCAAACCAAACTGAGCATAAATCAAGTGACAGCTGTCAAAAAGACCAATTCCGAAAAAATTATTGCCAGATTGAAAACCTCACTTATAAAAATAACACCCTCATGACATTGCAAACAACACAGTGTTTCATCTCCATAACTCTCCTCGTGGATCCACTTTACTTGGCTTTTCACTTTTCCATTCACAATTATGGCAACAAGACATAACAAATTTATAGAATTGGAATTTTGAATCGATAAGCTTTTAATCGAAATATGTATGTTACATCCTCGAAATTTCAAACTATTGTCCCTTACAAAATATCAGGTTAAAATTCCTGGGGGTTTTAAATATTGTGCGTACATAAATCAAAGATGTTAAAAAATTATTACAGTGAAGGAATGATAAACATATTTCATTGAAAAAAAAATACTATTCTGGCAATAAAGAAAAATGCAACCTTGCTTCTAAGCTTCTTGTAAAATATGAGTACAACAAAGAGAGCCGTTATCTGATTGCTACTATGATATAAATCATTGTGGGCATATATTACGGTTTTTGAGCAACCGAACCGAAATACAGAAAGTCCCTACGCTTTTGCCCATCATTGTTATAAAGAATATATGGGCAAAGTGGTTAGAGAGTTTGAGTTTCTCTCTTTCACTGTATTGCATATGGGATGCTCAAAAATCGTTATGAGTGTCTGCAAGGGACTGCGAGAGATTTTTCGCTCTACACTCATCATTGGTATAAAGCATAGAGCACATGAGATGAAACTGAGAGAGCCGCCGTCGGAGTCGAGTTCTTTTCATTTAAACAAATGAGGGTGGGCGGACTGTAGCAGCGACGTCAACGTTGGCTCTCTCAGTTTCAAATCATGTGTTCTATGATATAAAGTAAGGATATGAACTTGAGTGGAAATGTTATGGCAAATAAAGTGCATTAACAGACAAGAGTGAAAGGAAATTACATTGACAGTCGACTCCCTTTTAAAGGGGCGACTCCCTTAAAACTCCCTTAAAAGAGAGCGCGAAGAGATCATCGTGGATGCCAACATAATGGTCAGATATGATATCTCTTCATAGACAAACCTACAGTAAAAATAAAACTGATAAATTCAAATCTAAAACTAATCACATATTAACAAGAATACTAAATAAAAGCTCTATTTAAAGCTTTTGGTCTTTTACAGCGACAAACAGTACGCTTTGAATTATGAAAAATTAACTTAAGCGTGCTTCAAACAAATTTATAAAAAAATAAAAAATATTAATTAATGCAATTTAAAAGGAAACTATTTTTAAAACTTCCAATGAAAAACCAAAAAAAAAAATCTGATTATATAAAACAACAATAAAAACGTTTAAAAATTCTTAAGTTCATTAGCATAATTTTTTTTCTCAAAAACGCCAACTCTCACAAATACTTACAAACAACAAGAAAAGAAAAAAAAAATTTTACAGATTAAATCAACATAATTATTTTTTCCCCCCTTTTCACATACATAACATCTTTTTTCTACATTTAACGATTTCGCCATTTGATCCTCTATTTTATATATACCTACCTAATATATAAATAAAATAAATTGTCTACAAGAACAACAAAAACACTGTTGCTAATTATGAAAATAAACAAGTTGTTTATTTTATATACTATACATATTTGCTTTTTTTTTTTGTGCACCGAAAAAAAACGATAAATTGTTTCTAAATATAAAAAAAAAAATAAAAATAAAAATAAAAATTAAAAAAAATAAAACCCAACCAACGAAAATCACATAACGACCAACAACATTGTAACAACGCTGCCAACGATGATGATGACAATAACGACAACGACAAACATCACCACTACCACCACCACCACCACCATCTCTGAACAACAGCAACGACATGACCATATCATTGAGGAGCTTGAAGAGCATTTGGAGCGTAAAACAGCAAACGGCAAACGTTCGAAACGGGCATTTGGTCCATTGACACCATCATCGGAGCGTCCACTTGTGTTGCCCGGCGGGCGGCGCTGGTATCGTCCCAAGGATGCTTACAATGATGAATTTATAGCGGAAACATTAAGTGCACAAGCGGAACTCATAACGGGCACAACATTGGGGTAATTTTCCTTTCTTCTCTTTCTTACACTTGCTCTCCCTTTTTCTGCTCTTCATTCCATTATTTCTTTGCATTCATTTCAATAAATTTACCATATTCTTGCACAATGTCGTGAATTTTGTGACTTTGGAGCGTGAGAATTTCCACGAAATTAAATTCTTTTCTTTTCTGCCAAAGTCATTAAATTCATAATTTATTCGTGTGAACGCAATTAGATACAAACGCTGTACAATATAGAAACTTATAATTATAAAAGAAAAGAAAATGAAGCGACTTCCCTGAATCTTATAATAGGAAAATCAAACAAGCTTGATTTTAATCCGATGCGTTGAATAAGAAGTAACTGTATTCGGACAGTCTTATTTGACCTGTGTCGTTTCCAATAGGCCCTAGGCCCATTTCCAATAAACTTCCACTAACCACTAACGCAAAACGCTATTAGTAATATTCAAACAATGAATACTACCCGAAGCCATCGCATTACGATTAATTGGGGAAGCATCATTTGATGCCAGCAGTTCGTTCCCAAAACATGTCGTACTCGGTACGCACACACGAAAAAACACACGCAACCGATTCAGTTAGGATATATCCTTTAAATGTTACCATCAACGTAAATCAAGTCCAGAGTCATAATGAATTTTTATTTACAACGGTGCGCAGTAAAAATTTAAATATGGCAATGCCATGACAAAACCGTTCCACTCTAAAATTTACATTATGCTAAATTAAAGAGAGGGAGAGAGATAAAAAAAAACCTTCCTATAAGTGATGAAACTGTTGGTAGGAATTGTACTTTTGGTTAGTAGAATTTTTCCTTTTTGTGTCAGAATTGTACTTCTTGGTACAGTTGTACTCCCGTTTTTGCTACAATTCGAAACTCAAAATTACATTATGGTAAAACTACAATGATATTTTTAGTACAATTTGAGAAGGAAATAATAATTTTGCATATTAAATTTTTGAAAATGTAGTAATTTTGGTGGTACAGTTGTACTCTTTGGGAAAAATTGCTCTTGTTTTGATACAATTATTCTTTGTGTTACAATAAAACAATTATTTTGTTTATCTTAAATCTTATTTGAAAATATCTTAGTACTGTACCTCCCGGTAATAGAGATGAGCGATATTTCCACACCGGTGACTTTGTACCAGCGACCTCTAAATCACTGTAGTAGCTACCAACGACCTCTAAGTCACTGTAGTAGTGACTAAGAGCTGCGGTCATTTCTATCGTAAACACTATTTTCTGTAATCATCGGTAGAAATCGTTATTTTAAAAAGTAATTGCGCATGACTAACATCGAAGTTGGCTGATACGACAACAGTCACAAGTGAATTACTCTATACCTCGAAAACTAGGTAAAAAATAGAAAGTTTGAGCATAAAACACATGGTTTTGTAACAATTAATTTTAGTTTCTTATTTTATATATCTATATATTATTTTGTTTTTTGGTTTTTTAATTAGAAGATAATGAACTTAAAAAAGTGAGCATATCCTATTCTTTATACTACAGATTTTTCTTTAACCAGTGACTTCGGTCACTGCTAAAAGTAACAGTGACTTTAAAGTCACTGGTGACCAAAAAGACAGCTCACTGCTAATCCAGTACAATTTGCAAATTTTTTAATGCAATTATACTTTTACAATACAATGCTTCTATTAAGTAAAATTTTACTATTTGGTACAGTTGTCGTGTTTGGTACGAGTGCATTTATTTGCGTACACTTGCATTTTTTTTAATTTAATTGTCCTTTTTAGTGAAACTGTACCTCATTGGTACAGTGGTACTTGTATGATGAGATTGTACTTTTTCTATACAATTTTTCTTTTTGAGTACAGTTGGAATAATCGCTTTTGGTGAAATTGTACTATTTTGGTGCAAATTTATTAGTTAGTTCCATTGCACTTTTTGTTAGAATAAAAATGTTAATAATTTCCGATAGATAAAGTACATTTTTGCCGTTTGGTACGAATAGAAAAAATTACTTACCAACCCTGATTCGTAGCTATAAAAATCGAGAGATCGTTCGACAATGGATTGTTGAGTTTGCCTTAAGTTAAACTAAAGAGAGTGTAGTGTAGGTATTATACTTGTACTCTCTTAATTTGAAAGAGAGAAGAAACAAAGCAGTTGTCTTTTTTGGTACGAGTGCACTTATTTGCGTACATTTGCATTTTGTCAATTTAATTATCCTTCGGTTGACCTTTTTTATTATTGTATACAGCTGTTTTATTAGCAAGAAGTTTCTAGTTACACAATCGAGAAGAGAGTACGACCATCGGTCAAATCGCTTAGAGTCGTCGGCTTTTGGTAAAAACTACAAGTTAAAATGCCTAAACACTAAAGTAGATTCAGTAAGAATATCCTTCTCTCTTCAATTCGATTGGAACAGGGCTAATGAACAGAACATCTCACGTATTTTTATTTTAAATATAATTTTCTATTGTACAGCAAATTTATATAATTTTCTTGTACATATCGCTCGTTTACAGCAAAACTGTCGTAACTCAAAAACATAAATTTTAAGATAAACGCTTTGTAACTTTTTAATTGACATATCATGCCATAAAATTGACAACGACAAATACGATTCTCACGTGAAGAGTTCATAAGATACAGTTATGACAGTTTGTACACAAGATAAAGCACTAAATAACAGATATTTCTGTATACCATAGTAAACTGGAAAACTTGGATTTTTGGTTTATGACAGTCTTGCAGCAAACTATGTATATGTATCTATCGTTTATTTTCTCTAATTTACCACTCATGTGATTTTTACTTTTTCATTTTTATATCATATTGTGAACCAAAAAAAAAAATAATACATAAAAATAAAACTGCTGCATCCGCAACTCTCATCTCATGTGTGCATGTATCGTACAACAACAACTACAACAAACGACTACATCATAAAATCATATATTATATATGTAAGCTGTGCTTTCGAAAGCCCACTTTTGGGCTACGACTCAAGGTACCTCACCTCACCCTCAGCAACCGTATGAAAACAAACGAGTACTTTTTTTTCATACTCCCAACTCCTACCCTATCCCTACTTCAGCTCTCCTGATAAACTCACCTAGTTTTTCCTGCTGACTCTGCTCTTCCTACTACTCACTCAACTCCTCTACGTTTTCTCCCAGCTGTCGCATCTTACACTCAGCTCTCCCATTTAATTTCATTTTATTCTCTCTATCTCTCCCTATACACCACTTTAAATACACATAAGCCCCTCCCTTGCATATTTCACATTTCAGATTTTTATCAATCATCTTGAACTTTTTCGTTTATATTTTTTCACTAATGTGAGAAAAAATTATTAAGTTTTTTTTTTTTTGTTCGCTTATTTCGCTTATTTGCTTGTTTTGCTTATTGCATGTATTTGCATTTTCTTTATAATTTTCTTTAGCATATTTTCTGTACCTACTACATACATACATACAGTCATACATACATATTCACATACATATGTACATACAAATAATTTTCACCATAACGATGTGTATTTTGTATCTTGCCTTTTTTTCCTTTTTGCTACTTATTTTAATTAACATGAACTTTTCAACATTTTCATTTGTATTTATTTAATAATTTTATTTGCAAGTAGATTGGCTATATACGTGCTCTACGAGCATCACGTGTGTCTGCGCGTATGTGTCTGTGTGTGCATGTTTGTGCTCTACATTCGACATTGTTTGTTTTTCATCTTTATGCATCTTCAAATGTATGCAAAACTGTTACAATTTTCTTTTTACTTGAATTTCATGATGTTGTTTAATTTTATTTTTTAATTGAAGATTAAAATGTTGGAACGTTTATTTAATGACGAACTCATTGCACGCGCTATTTTACGGTAGGTATATGGAAAACTTCAAAAATTGTCTGTGGTATAATTGAATATGAACAAAGTCTTTGAGTAAACTTTTATTTTGAAACTTTTCAAATTATATATGTAATATTTCCTTTTAAGTAAATCAGAAATTCAGGCAATATTATTGAGGAGAACTTGTTAGTCAGATAAAGGTGAGACTTTTCTCTCCTTACTCACACACACACACATTATACATGCGTTCTTAAGCTTCAGCATACAGTCATACCTTCACTGAAGCACTTACACTGGTTCTTATGTTGTTTCAATGCTCAAATCAAATATTGAAACTAAATAAAAACTTAAATTGAAAGATTCTCTTCTTTTTTTTTTGTTTTTACTCTAACCAGCAAAGACATTCTATTAGTATTGCATGAAAATAGTTTTTACATTCATATGTAGGTGATAATTGGGGTATCGGTACATATACATATATCGGAAAAGAAAGAGCCCCAGAAGCGCATCTTTAACCAGACTGTAGCGCTCCCCTGTCAGGTCAGCAGTAATCACTCCCTCTTCACAGTACAGCTCATATACTTATTTGTTACAATGCATGTTATAGAAAGCGCTGACATTCAGATTTGGGGAAACGGGAGTTCCTAAAGAACTCAAGAAGAGCTTAGCAGTTAGGAACTCAGAAATAAATGCTCCCAGAGTGCAACTTTGGCAAGTGCTACAAGTTTCCCCGTTGGCCGTTGGGTAGGAATAAGAGCCATATGAAAGTATACTTCAATGAGTATCTCACACACAAATTAATTTTCTTTCATCACGTTATGAGATCAAGACGAGAATGAACTAATACCACAAGTACGATAACGTACCGTACAAGTTCTCTATCTCTCTCTCTCTCTCTCTCTCTCTCTCTCTCTCTCTCTCTCTCTCTCTCTCTCTCTCTCTCTGTCTCTCTCTTTACACACGTACGCTGAGTGGGATAATTGCCCTCTCTCTGTCCGCACTACGAGAAAAACTCTCTTGAGATCAACTAAACTGTTAAAGTAAAAGTTTTCTCTCGCTCTCTCTCTCTCTCTCTCTCTCTCTCTCTCTCTCTCTCTCTCTCTCTCTCTCTCTCTCTCTCTCTCTCTCTCTCTCTCTCTCTCTCTCTCTCTCATTCCACTATTTCCCCTTTTCCTCTCTTATTAACCTAGCAGACAAGTGTTGTATCCCCTTCCCAGGAAGGGGAGAGTATTTGTATATGAACGAGTAAGATATCATATTTAGCTTTCGGAATTTTTATTGTCTCACATTGTGTTTAGGCCAGTAGGTCATAACTTTAATGTTCATTAGGTTTAAGTTCATTTTTTGTAATCCTGGCAACCCTAACCAGCTCGATTTCCCTTTCGTTAAGTTTGGAGAGAATAGCGAGGGTATTTTGTCTTCTTTAGAAATTTTACCGAAATTTTAAAAGCAGAGTTTTGTTACTAATCGGGAAGCCGACAAGTGCCGCATCATTCAACCTTAGAAGATCCGCTATCAGAAGCCGCTATTCGCCACTAGAAGGAAAATTGAGTTGGAACAGGTACACCCCAATTATATTTTTATACTGCTGCTTTTCTTTTTCCTCCCCTTTTATTTCAACTTCCCTCGAGATCCCCCCTCATCATGAGATCCCCCCTCATCATGAGACGCAAAGCCCTTACCCCTTTTCACATTGTTTTTAACTTTTCTTTAACGCCTGCCCTATAGTACCTAGGAAAATCAAGAAGTCTCTTCAATAAGGCCGACTAGGACAGGATAGCTAGAACTACAGAGTCAGTTTTTAATAATACTAAAGTAGAATTACAGCTGCAAACGGAGACTCTTAGCTACACTGTGGAACTCTAAAGACTATCACGAGGCGTCGCAACTTCGGTGAATACTGTCTGTAACTTCAACAGTTCTTGGCAGTATTCATGAAGCGATTCGATCCGAAAATCTCTCAAGGTATTGATGGGAAAACATTTTGCAGCATGTACGAAATCGAACGTTGTCGAAGTTCAGATGACAAATCCCTTCCGTGCAAACAAATATCGTAGAGGGAGATATGGTTGCTTGGGCGATAAGTTCCTTTCATCCGTTCAAATCAGCGGGTCCGATAGGAATCATACCGGCTGTGCTGCAATATTTATATCTTTTCAATCTTCTGGAATTATTGGATTTCCTTGCTTTCAACTAAAATTGACATTAAATGCAATCCAAGGTTAGGAATTATGGGTCCAACAATTCTGAAGGCAATCACATTGGGCGCAATTGTCTCCGAGTGGAAGTGCAGACATTTATTTATCCGTACGTGCCTTCGCAACCTACCTTTACACCTTGCCTTTTATTGATTTTACAATATCTAGCTTTTGACTGTGTATAAGTTTCTAGCTATAATCACCTTGTTTTGATCTCGTATTGTCTCAGATAGTTTCTTACCACTTACCTCTAGCTGCGGCAGAAAAAGTGTAAACCTAACACATTCCAACAGTGGCACTTGAGAAAACCAATTATTTATCAACCAAGTTTCTTCACTGCGTAGAAAAAAAAACCCTCTTCTTACCACAAGAAATCATTCTACATAAGCTTAGAAAGTTGCCACTAGGTGGCGCCACATAAACAATGCTTGTCTACACTTCAGTCGCTATAACTTTAGTTATTTCAGTTATACCCAAACAATTTCTTCCATTTCTTAGACCAATAAAAAGTCTTCAAATTTATATGATAATGAAAGTATGTATGACAAAAGAAAGAAACAATCAAAGTATCAGTAATATGCCGTCAATATACTTATAAATTACCATAAATTAAATTCTTCTGTGAGTTTTTAAATTTCTTTTTCCCATCCAGTTTCATCGTATCGGGTAAGTATTAAATGATTAATTTCCCATTGTCATTGATAGTTTTTGTAATGCAATTTATTTATTTTACTTGTTCAAATTGAAATCAATATCAATTAAAAATTTCATAAGGAAAAGATTTTCTTTTCATTTCCTTAACTCACACACAAAGTATCTAAAATAGCACATCATATTCCTATTATTTTTTTCCTACACAAACACACAAACACACACACACACACACACACACACACACACACTCCGCACACACACACTTTCTAAAACACACACATACTTCTTCTTTTCAAAATCGACCATAGCAAACTTTCTTTCCATTAACATTTAATATTTTTTCAATATATATTATTTTTATATGTTCTTATGCTAGCAATATTTCCTCTTTTTTCAACTATATTTTCTTTTTCACTCTCATCCATATGCACACACACAAACGTGCAGAGTCAACTTCATGAAATATCAAAAGCCCGAAAGGAAAATCGACTTGAATAGAAGTGAAGTTTACAAAATAATTCATCACTTGGACCGTCAGCCAGTGCGCGGCATTGAAATACGAGCACCCGTGGTGCCAGCGGAAGCGGATATAAGAAAAGCAGTGCTCTCATAGATGACTGCTGACGTTGCTGCTACTATCACTGTACCATACGAGTATACAGCGATAATTTTTGTGTTGGCGCTACACGGAATACTTAGCAATGAAAAAACAACAATAAATTCAAAGTACGAAACGAAACAAAAAATTATATCAAGCAACATTATTAATTTACTTAAATTTTTTTGTTTTCCATGTTTTTTATTACAAAATACAAAAAAAATTTCAGCTTTTAACGATTTCTCTTACTTATTTGCTTAAGTTATTAGCGAATATTTTATTTTCTGTATTTTGATAAATTTTAAATAAAGATTACATTTTATTGAATTTATGTAAAGTAACGTGGAATGAGTTGAATTATGTTATTTTTCATTCAGAGGTGGCATACACATTATACACATATGTGGAAATGTGAAAATTTTCAATTAAAATTTCTCAAATATTACCCCTTGGAAGTAGATGAGGCTCTTTCTCCACCCGCGTTTCGAATTCTAACCACTGGGTGCAAGCACTCAATTCTGCTTGCTTACACGTAACTGTAAACTTGCTCTTGCTTGCAAATATACCAAGTTTATGCATGTAAAACGATCAAATATAATACTGTGCAGAAAGGAGAGTGAGAGTGAGAGAGAGAGAGAGATAGAGGGAGAGAATGATTCAAGCAAATGCCCAAATGCCAATAATTTTATTCGTTTGCAATTGACATAACAATAATCCCATCTTTTGGGTATGTCAAAATCTTGTGGCAGCACCAAAACGTTTGCCATCTTCATGACTTTTTTGTCTCTTCGTTAATTCTCATCTCTTTGTCATCGTGTTTTGTTTTTGTTTTTTTTGCCTTTCTTTAACCTAAAGCGGATAAACTGCGGTTACTCGATTACTCCGATGGCTGCGAGGCGTCATGTGCTTGATGGCACTGGCATAATGCGCTGCTGTACTGAGTACTGAGTACAGGAACTGGATAAATATTGAAAAAATCTCAGCCAGTGAAAACGGAAAATTGGGAAATGGAATATTCAATCGCAAGGCACACACACACACACGTTCTCGCACACACAATGGAAAAGTGACAGAGTTTAGTCGGAAGGAGCCAGGGGGAAATTTGAAAATTCACATGATGTCAACAAGTGCATTCACGAATTCTTAAGATATGTAAAAAAAAACAAAACAAAAAAAAATATGTAAATTCCACATTTCAGTTTGCTTCAACAGTTGAAATGTAAGAAGGTACGTACTTGTTGTGTCATGTTTTAAAATTTTAAATGAAAAATGAGAGAATTCACGGCAACTAAGAGAATACGACACTTCGTGAATCACGTGAATATGATTTGGCTTAAGGTAATTGAAATTATCGGAAGTATTTTTTATATGAAAAAAAAAATATATACGAGGTGTGATAAAAAAATAACCGTTATTTACAATTTCGTGATTTACGTATGTTCGATTTTCGCATATTTTTTTTCTGTTATGTTGGTACACATGTCTGTTATATATGTCGGCAATACCAACCATTTTGGATTGTCAGTTTGTTTTTGACAGATAAAAAGGTTAGTCGTGTTTTGGTGTGCTCTTCGATTTTTTACTATTCGAAAAAATGGATCAAAGAAACTGTATTCAGTTTTGTGTAAAAAATGAAATTAAATGCGCAAGGACATTTGAAATGTTGACTGTAGCCTTTGGCCTTTGGCGAGTCTACTATGAGCAGAACACAAGTTCAATTGTGGTATAACCACAACGGTTTAAGGAAGGCCGAGAAGATGTCAATGACGATGCTCGTCCTGGTCGCCCGAGCACGTCAACAACCGATGAAAACATTGACGCAGTGAAGAAAATGATTTTGGATAATCGTCGAATCGTCGAATCACTATCAGAGAGGTTGCTGATGTTGCTTGGCCCCGGCTGACTTTTTCCTCTTCCCAAAACTGAAGAAAACTGAAGACACCGATGAAAGGAAAGCGTTTTGCTACGATTGAGGAGATAAAAGAAAAATCGAAACAGGAGCTGTTGGCGATACCAAAAAGCGCGTTTCAGAAGTGTTTCGAGGATTGGAAAAAACGCTGGCATAAGTGTATTATATCTGAGGGGGATTACTTTGAAGGGCACAAGATAGTTGCTGATGAATAAATAAATACTTTTTGAAAAAATTGAAAATAACGGTTAGTTTTTGTCAATACCTCGTATAATGATTCTGTAAATGAATAATATGGAAAAAGTAGTGCAAGGTTTTGGAATAAACTTTTGGAAACATATTGGGTCACATAAAAAGTAGTCGCGGTTGATACCCACAAATCTGTCATGTGATGGATGTTTAGTGCCTCCGCTTTCTCATGACAGCTTGCGTGTCGGTCTTGCTACACCAGTTGCAAATTTTCATACTTTGCACCAAAAATGCTGGACAAACGCCTTCGACTTTTTTAAGTACTTCGAAGCATTCAAGTGGGACATCTTGGGACCTTTTGGATGGGAACAAAGAAAGACTGCATCAAAACGTTTCGCGTATACTTAACTCATTTCTTAAATAAGCTCTTCAGACGAAAGCGTATAATGGACTGTTTCTACAATTACAATGTGAAATTTACAATGAAATCAAGTTTTTTGAAAATCAAGGCCTACTTGATATTCAAATTATTTCATGCGAAAAAGCCGATTGCTTTCTTCTTGAAAGTACTGTATTTAATACTTTCTGCAAGTTATTGAACAGAAATCGATACATGACTAAGAATGCCGTTACTTACTTGGGATGGTCTCCACTACTATAATCTCTTCTCCAAGTTTCTCGAGGCACTATCCCATGCTTTTTGCATACACTTCACTAAAATTTCATATTTATTGCATAAATTAATAAGTATTTCAACTTTCGGCAACAAATGCTGCTCGTACAAAAGGAAAACCCAATAACGAGAACAATGAAAATGTAAATTGTGCAGCGAAGTACAATTTTGACATCGAAGGAAGAGGAAGAAATTGCAAGTTACGCCAATTGAATGTCATAAAAATACGCAGATGAAAGTTTATTATTTGTTCTCTCTCGTTCACGCAATTCATAACAACACAAAACAAACAACAACAACAATGAAGTTTTGATAAAACATTTTTGCAACTGTGCGTTGTTGTGAATTCAATTGCTTTTGCGCACACAAGCATCAACAAAAAAAAAAACCGCTAAATAAATAAATAATAATAATGAAACCTTTCCACTGCACCACTGCATACAGACACACACACACACACACACACACACACACACACAAATGCAATTCATTTTCTATTTTTTTTCTCTTTTTTTCTTCTTTTTTTTACATTTTTGTATTTTCATCAAATTCAAAGATATTTATTTTTTTTAGTTTTTATTTTTTATTTTTTATTTTGTTATTTTTACTTGCAATCAAATTTTAGCATTTTAATTCACAGAATTTGTAAATATTGAAATATTTTGTCAACTCTCTGACTCTCTGACTCCCTGACTCACTGACTCACTGACTGACTAACACTACACAAGGAAATTGCAAATAAAAATACAATTTTGCATTCAAAATGCAAGTTTGCTGCCATAGTAAGTATCTATGAAGTAGTGGCGGCGCAGGGAATGCGCCAAGGGGAAGGAACCGGCTCGGAAGTAGATATTGTATATCGAAATTGCAAGCAAGTAAATATTTTTATGTGTGTGTGTGTGTAATGATTCACTGCCACCACACAATGGGCAAATTTTTCTATGTAAATTTGTATGTATGTATGTTTGTTTGTATGTATGTATTCAAGTGGAGAGCACCATCATTTGGATTTCTATACCTATGCCTTTCCAGTTTAATATCCGAATCCTTGAACTCATTTCTTGTTTGTAGCATTTGGTCGAGCACAAATTAAAGTAAAAATAAATAAATATGTATTAAAATTGCATTTTTAGAATGAGAATTCACTATAAAGTTCACTTCAAAAACAAAATATTATTTCCTTTAATCTCAAGCAGGTGCCTTCTACCTGCTAAAAACTGAAGTCTAAAGCTTTTCATGCTTTTCATGCTTTCATGTGCCTTATGCCAGCAAGCAAAGTATGCTTCTCTACTGCAGCAGACATACTTCATTCATTCGGAAACTGAAACGTGGAGAAAAGCGTGGAGTAAAAGAAGACTTCCACCACTAGAGCGAAACGTAGCGAGAGAGAGAGAGAGAGAGCGAGAGTAACTGAATGAGTGTGTGTGTGTAAGAGCATATCACTAGCGAGCGCCTTTCACTCGTACACTGATCCAATTTACTGCGCTCATAAATAATATTAGGAAATGTGTATATGTGTGTGTGTGTGTGTGTGTGTGTATTTGAGTGTGTGTTAAGGTGCATATGTATATGCAGGCAATGCACTGCAGCACATATTTATTCCTTTGGCCATTTCACAGCAGTTTCACTTCCTGTGTACATAAAGTTTGCCCTTCGTTTGTACTATATGTCTGTACAGTTCTCAACTCTTCTCACCACATGTTTTTCCATGTATGCGTGTATGTGTGTTAGTTTAGTGTGGGGCACGTGTTCATACTCTCTTTTGCTACTGTACTGCTCCTTGTTGTTTGGGTGATAGCCCGTTGGCTAACTTCTCCGCTCTAGACAGCAAATGTGCGCCTGTTAATATGCTACGTTATCCACACACGTACTTAAATACATACTATGGTACGCTGTGTGTTCATGTTTCATGTGCAGTACACAAATAGTTTCGCTGGCTTGTTAAAAACCGAAAAGCAAAAAAAACAAAGAAAAAAGTTTCTGTGTTCGCTGCAGGGTGTTTTCTGTGACTTGAAGCGCATATTTGATAGTTTAATGATCGAATATGTTTACAAAGCCAGCATTATTTATATTTTTTTTTTTTTGTAAATTTGTCTAACGTTAGCCGAGCGACACATCATTATCGCAAGGCATGATGTTGGTGTTGCATGCAACATACATGCATTTAATACTGCCCGCGGGTGTTTTGTAACGAGATAAGTTTTGGGATTCGTACTTTTTTTTGTGTGAAAAAATGTTGCAAAAATGAGAATTAATTTTTTTTGTTTTTAATTTAATTAGAAAAGTGTATGATGATCAACTAGGAGAAATATGTAGTCCTGAGTCCCGAGTGAAAATATATTTTAAGAGAAAATCTTTTGTGACCTCTTAGATGTTCATAAAACAAGTTAAAGAGTTAAAATTATTGAGTATCGATATTACCATACTTGACCTCTCTAGGAGAATCCTGGGGTTCTACAACAGTTAGTTTTGTATGGATGGTGCCTTAAGGAATGGAGATATGGTGTAAATATGTTTCAGCAAAATGTTCGAAAGTAAAATGTATTGCAGGTTGGTCTTACTTTTTATACCTCTAGGGTTAGTTCCTGACGAGATTTGGAGAACGATTATCATAGAAATAGCAATCTTGTATAAGAGCCTTCTTACTGGTTGGAGATGGACTGGTTGGAATAAGCAGGTCTATTAAAAATTGTCAAAAGGGAAAATTAATTAAAGTTGTTCCTGGGGTAATTTGCTGATTTTCGAAAGAAGAGCCCTTAAGGGTTAAGATGTGGGTAAGTAAGTAATCATATTCTTAAAAATGTTGGTAATTAATAATTAAAATAGGTCGGATTACTTTTTTGGGTCACTAGAGGCGATTCCTAGCCATTTGCGGAGTTATTTTTTTTTTTGATTTTCCTTACTTACATAAATAAGTAAAGGGTGATTTTTTAAGAGCTTGGTTTTTGAAAATCCAAAAAACTCAGAAATTTTACAAAAGTAAATGCAATTTTTATTTGGATCGATAACTCAATTCCTGCCATTTACTTTTTAAAGATAGTTTCACTTAAATGTTGCCCGCGGCTACGCTTCAAGTGGTCCACTCTGAAGGTCCAACTTTGGCACACTTTTTCACACATTTCGGCCGGAATCTCAACAATGACCAATGGCGCATTCAATGTTGGCTTCCGAAGCAGTAATCTTGTTTGGATTGTCCTTATAAGCAAGAGACTTAACATACCGCCACAAAAAATAGTCTAACGGGGTCAAATCACATAATCTTGGTTGCCAATTGACTGCACCAAAACGTGAGATTAATTGCTCACCAAATTTGCCTCTCAATTGATACATGGTTTCGCGTGCAGTGTGGCATGCGGCATGTGGCACCGTCATCTTGGAACCACATGTCGGCCAAGTCTAATTCTTGGATTTTCGGCAAAAAAAAAAGTGTGTTCATCGTCTTTGAAGAAGTACAGCCCAATGATGCCGCCTGCCTATAAACCGCACCAAATAGTACATTTTTCGGGATGCATTGGTAGCTGCTGAATTGCCTCTGGCTGATCTTCACTCCAAATACGACAATCAAGCTTATTCACGTATCCATTGAGCCAAAATTTAGCCTCGTCGCTGAAGACAATTTTGCGATAAAAGAACGGATCCTCATCCAGCTTTTCTAAGGCCCATTCACCGAAAATTCGACATTGTGGCAGGTCGCCTGGCTTCAGTTCTTGCGCCAGCTGTATTTTGTATGGCATTATTCCGAGATCTTTGCGTAAAATCTTCCAGGTGGTCGAATAACACAAACCCAATTGCTGCGATCGGCGCCGGGTGGACATTGGACATATCGCGATCTTCTTTAACACCGGCGTATAAAGCAGCAATATTCTCTTCGCTACGCATTCTATGGATACGATTTTATGGATTGATGTCCAATAAAGTGAAACTGGTGCGAAATTTGGTCACAATAAGCTGAACAGCCCTGCTCTGTGGGTCGATTATGACGACTATAAAATAGACGTAGCTTGAAGTAGCTTGCGAAACACATTTTTCACAGAGCACGAATTTTGATAATAAATTTCAATAATTTGCAAATGTTTTAAATTTGTTCAGGCGTAAGTCTATTCATGATGAAATGGCAAACCAAACTGAGCATTTTTTACTTTGACACATGTCAAAAATCATGCGTGAACTGTCCGAAATATTAACGTCAAAAACTAATTATAAAAAAAATCACCCTTTACATCAATTCATATAATTCTGAATCATTTAGCGAATGTCAGAGAAAGCATTCAAGATGTTGAACATTGAAGACGGAGCAGACGGTGATCTACTTCAAGATTTATATTTTTGTATTTTTTTTGTGTGTATTTTAGTTTTATAGTTTTTAATTTTGTTTTTTGATTTTAAGAAGGTCTTAACTTCATCCAATATCTGTTCGGTGTGGTTTTTGGACCGGCGTTATCATTAGGTAGTTTTGCTTTAAAAATGAGGTGTTTCTTCCTCAGTTAATGGAATGGACAGTGAATGGAGTGCGCTGCCGCACAATGATAACTGATTATTTGTGAGATTTTTTAGAAGATATGCACTTAGACAAAATTTGGTTCCAACAAGATTGGAACGCCGTGTCAACAACGAGTCGTGCAACAATTTATGTTTTGCGTGAAAAGTTTAAGAATCACGTTATTACCTGTTTTGGTGATGAGCAGTGGCCACCACGCCGTTGCAATTTGACTCGGTTAAATCGCATTAAGTATGGACTATTTTTTTAAGGATGCTAACCATCCAGCAAAGATTGAAGCTTTTTTAAGTACGAAACTGGTACAGCCATCGGGCAAGTATAGCTCCATACAATCCAAAATGCAGTGAAAAGTTGGGTTGATCGTATGGGCTACTGCAAGGTCAGCCAGGGAAATCATTTGAATGAAACAGTATTCCACAATTAAGCGGAAGGATTGTACTTCCGTA
The DNA here is from genome assembly GCA_958295655.1 of Palloptera scutellata. Lineage (NCBI taxonomy): Eukaryota > Metazoa > Arthropoda > Insecta > Diptera > Pallopteridae > Palloptera > Palloptera scutellata. Next base: position 37,558,282 of record OY282449.1, read on the forward strand.
TAATGAAAATCACATTAAGAAAAAATTATTCGTTTCTTATTTACACCAAAATTTTATTAAAAAATTATAAATGATCCACCCTGTATATGTACATATGTGTAATATTCTTTCGCGTTGTGGAGAAAATCATGGTGGCCATTTTTGTTTTGTTTTGCTTATAACGTGTTACTCCTTAGTCACAACTCGAAGAGTGTATTCCTCAACAAATTAAGCAACAAAAAGAAGAGAGAAAGAAAGAGAAGCACCGTGACAATAAAAGAGCGTATCAAACATTTTGGGAATTTCTTAGAAAGAGCGCAATAGAGAGAGCGAAATGTTGATCTACTTACAACATTGTTGGGCAGTACCCAACAATGTTGTAAGGGTTTCACCATCTCATATGGAATACTTTGAAAGAGACAAACTCTCTCTCTTTATTCTCTTCCAGTTTACTCTCGTATTATGGTTGTATACGTATTGTATACATATATTATATAATATGGTATTTCAAATATATGTCCTATACATATTTACTTAATTGCATTTATTGTAATTTATAAATTGTTAGTTAGGTACACAAATGGTGGCTGTGGCGTAGGAGTAATGCGTTGGAATGCTTCGCAGATTGTCCAATCAAAAAGTAGAAAAAATAATTTTTCTACACGGCACCACCTCTTCGATAGGCAGGCAATGGCAAACCTACAAGAGTAAAAATTGCCTATGAAAAGCTTTTCGCTTTTCGCTTTTCACTTCGCCGTTCGGATTCGGCATTAAATTGTAGGTCCCTTCCATTCATGTAAAATTTTTAACACGCACAACATGAGTGGATGCGAAAAGCGAAAAGCTCGGCCTAGGCCCTCCATGGGCTGTTGTGCCATTAAAAGTAAAGTAAGTAAGTAGTTAGGTACAAATGATATCTTTATAACTAACTACATATTTCCTAAACTAATTTTCATATTTTCCCAACAACAAACTATGTATGTATGTATTTAACGACTGACAAAAAGCTTAATTAAATCCCACAAATGTCAGAAACAAAGTGTGTGTAATTTTAAAAATTTATCAACATGACACGCTCGCACTCAAATCAGATATGAGTACGATTCATCACCTAGTCGAAAAGATTTTATTCGGAAAAATATGATTTAATAAGCAAATATTGATAAATTAATTAAAAGTTGCAGAAAAATTGGAAAAAAGGTTTAAAAAAAAAACCGGAAAATATGCTACAGTGAAGACTTGTTAATTTTTTTGACCTACCAGCAAAAGGTTTTGTTGAGAAAAATGTAAAAACACACAACAGGAAATTGAATAGAGCACCGCCGCGCCACGCCAGTGTCATAAATACACACGAGCTGAGTTGTTTGAAGTATGTATATGTGTGTGTGTGTGCATTGTAACATAAAGAAAACCAAGCAAAAACCCAAATGGAAACTATGCGAGAACGCGTTCATTCACTACCGGCAAGCAGCTGCCAGCACGCACTTTCATACGGTAGCAACCGCGAAACCCAAAGGTTTGTAGTAGCCTTAGATTAGCTATGTTTAGGGCATGTGATCTTTTATCTTACTCTTTTTGAGTTGGTTTAAGGGAGCATGAAGGGCTTCTTGCAGTGCATTGTTTTTGGTATGCATACCTTGAAACTCTTATACTTTCCTTTCATGCTGCATACCTACTACTTGGTACTTGTGAATAGTATGTATGTATGTATGTCAACATGCTACTAAACATAGCACGATGCATGTAGTATGTGTGCGTGAGAGTGGGTGAGTGTTGAGTAGAAAATTATTTTTTGTTGGCATCGCTTGGCATTGCATTGCGTTACGTTGTCGTTAGTGTTATACCTTCATACTTTACGTTGGATGTGCGTTGCTTGCGTAACGTTGCGCTACGTTGAGTTCATTCACTTTCACTAAAAATTCTCAACCGCGTACTCGACTCATATTGCGTGTCTGCTACTTGGTTGCAAGCAAAACTGACAAACATAACTTCATCTATTACAGAGCTATGGTACACTGTGCTATATACCACGTCCTCTACACTACCCTTGATTATATTGTAAGTATGTATGTATGTAAGTAAGTGTGTATGTATGTGTGTGTGTGTACCACTTATGTATGAACGTATGAAAGTTTATAAAACCGCGTTAACTTCACTCAACTCGATTGGCGTTGAAGCACTTTTGACAGTTTTGCTACTACTGCTACATAGTACGATTGCTGCTGCCACTGTTACCGTTGTTGTTGTTGTTGTTGGTGTTGTTGTTGTTGTTAATATTGTTGCCGCTTGCTGCTCTCAAGGGAGAGCAGTAGAAGGCATTGTTGCAAACAACTAGCAACATTTTCATGCCGTAGGTGTATAAAGCGAAACACGCACTCACAATACAAACAAACTTTTTCCCTTAAGGAGAGCTGAGCAAATTTGCAAAATGCAGTACAAGTTTTTCAATTCACACATACTCACACTTTCATTCTTCTTCTCTCTCTCTCCCTCTTTCTCGCTTCGGTCACAATGCTGGCAAGTGATAATTACTACACATATTCATGGACATATGCAATCACTCAAGCTCTCTCTCTCTCTCTCTCTCTCTCTCTCTCTCTCTCTCTCTCTCTCTCTATCTCCCTCTCTCGCGCTTCGGTGTTGCTGTAGGTATTGCTTTTTTGCATACGTGCACGCAAGTGATAATAATAAAATGGGCCTCTTTGGAATTTGAAGCATTTTCAGTTGCTGTTGTCGTTGTTGTTGTTGTTGTTTGTTCACCCTTCAGGTTATACGTTTCCACTTTGCCCTTCGCATTAATTGAATATTTCATAACATGTTGCACACATTATGCACTGGCGAATACAATGTCAAATATGCAGCATCAGCTTATGAGTAGAGCGTGCGTGGGTATAAAATTTCTGATATTTGATGCGTAATTTAATTTTGCGCCACGCCAACTTTCAGTGCACATGATACAAAAAAGAAGTTGAATTCAAGTTTTCTCAAGTGGCGACTTTTTGAATGAATATTGCATGAAGAAAAAACTATTCAGCATTTGCATGCAATTATTGAAGCAATGTAGTAAATGCAAAAAGAAACACACAAATTGTTAAGTGCCTTTTCTCTAGTAGAGATGCATACTTGAATATTGAAAAAATGCCTCAATGAGAACTAGTGCCTCCTATTCACAGATTTGCAGTACGAGAAGAGAGATGCAGTAGGGAGTTGTTGTACCAGGTGTGCCAGGTATGAAACATGACTGTATTTTTGTTTAAGAAAATACACGTTTTTGGTTTAAGAAAAATGGTTAAATATTCTATCTTCAAAGTAATGGCCATACACATTTTTCCCTTCCATCCCTCTGGCAATTTGTGAATGCCTCGCCAAAAAAAAACTGTTTGTTTTTTGAGTCAAACCAGTCATTGAGCCATATTTTCACATTTTCGTACTGCGGCTCAGCAAGTGCGTGCCCCATTGATGAAAATAAGTAGTAGTAAGATGGAGCCAAGTCTGGTGAATAAGCCGCATGGGGGAGGGCTTCCCAGCTGTACGAATCTAGAAATTCCCGAGTGTGTTTTGTTCGATGTGATGGTGTATTGTCATCAAGAAAAATCACTTTCTGTTGCTTAGCTTGATATTCTGGACGTGTTTGGCGCTAAGCACGTTTTTGGTTCAAATCGGCCAATTGTTGTTGGTAGCGTTGACCAGTAACTGTTTCAGCTGGTTTCAGAATGTCAAATCAGATAACACCTCGCTGATCCCAGAAAACACAGAGCATTGTCTTCTTTCCAAAGCGAGCTGGCTTTGCTGTCGATTTGGCCGGTGTACCGGGCTTAACATATTATCGTTTATGGTACATTTGGGATTCTCGAAATAGATCCATTTTTCATCTCCTGTAACAATTTGATGAAGATATGGTATGACTTTCTTTAGTACCTGGCGAGCAACATTTCACAGGTGCTTTTTCGACTTTCTTGCTGTCTTTCAGTCAATTCATGCGGCACCAATCTTCCCACCTTGCCACCTTCAAAATCAATCCCATGGCTTTTAAACGTTGAGAAATGCATTGTTGGGTCACATTTATCATAATTGTTCTGCAAGTTGTTCTTGCGTTTCACCATCATCTTCATCGAGTGAATAAAGCTTGCAATTCGGCATCTTCAAGCTTTTTCGGTGGTCTTCCACGTTCTTCGTTTCTCACATCAAAATCGGCGCTTTTATACTTATTGAACCACTCGTTGCACTGTGTTTTGCCTAGAGCGTGCTGGCCGTAAGCTTCCACAAGCATACGATGAGATTCCAAAGCAGATTTCTTCAATTGGAAACAGCAAATCAATGATGTCCGTCCGCATATCGTAGTTTGTAGGCTCGAAAGTCGATATTTTTACGAGCGAAAAAAAATACGTTTTTGTATGAAACTTGATTGATTATGAACTGAATATTGTGGACAGAACTAAATGCGAAGAAATCGCACCTATGATTTCGTTTGACAGAGCGTATAATTTTACCTAGCGACACAGAGATGTCATTACTTGTTTCATACTTGTACACCTGGTATGTGTTTTCATTTCTTTGCAAATATTTGAAGGATTATTTAACAAAAAATAATAATTTATTAAAGACAGAGGTGAAATTATCATTCCTTATTGAGTCTGCAAGTGTGTACGATTTATATAAATATTATTTCTAATTTCTTTCCTTTAGACACTAAATAAGTTGCGCCCAGGCATTTTCAGATCCACTGAATGTAATTTTGTTCTCAAGAGGATAAATTATATATAAGATAAGGCATTTGAATATTTATTTATATCTTTCGAAAACCGGCACAACAAAGTTTAAAACCTTATTGACAGTACCGGCAGCATGTAGTGTAAACAAGAATTTATGACTTATAATATAATATTGCATGACATAAAAATTGTAATTTATAGTGACAATCATCTGGAAGTTCAAAATAAAGTATACTCAAATTTGAACTAAAATTTAACATTTTCCAAACTTTTAGTAAACATTTTCAAAACATAAAATAGACAAGTAAGCTAATGTGAAGCACAAGAATATAAATAAGTATAACAATCATTAAACATCTACTCATAAAAATTTTAATAACATGATATATTTGACTATTTTCTATTACAGCGAAGAAAGGAATAAAGCTAGTTTATTTTTGAATTGTACAGCCTTATAACAAGATCTTAAACTATTAGGCAGTGCGTTCCAAAGACATAGAGTGTTCCAAAATGATAGAGTGTACAAAAAACTGCCTTTCAAACGTTCAACAAGAAACACGTAAACAGTTAATCATATTGGTTCGACTGGATATAAGTAGAAAAGTTAATCTCGAAAACAAATAACTAGGTTCTGAATTACATATAATCTTATGCAACAATAAAAGCGTTCGATAGTTCAGCAAGTTATCAAAGGTTGAGCCATGGATTCTTTTAGCATACTGGAAAACTTGATATCTTCTTCTCAGTCCAAACACATAAACAACAATGTTATTGAAAAGAATATTTAATTTATTTTTACTTAGACTATCACAATTTCGCAGCCATATAACATTGTTGGTATGAGATATGCTATAGCAAGTAGCATTCGGTTATGAAGAGGAGTAAAGTACTCCATTGCGTCGCCCAAAGAACGCGAAGCATGCTGTAGACCTTCCCAAACCGTGTTACTTATGTGGTTATTCCAAGTTAGAGTTCTGTTAAAGGTTACCCCTAGATTTTTTGCAGAGTCTACGTATTCAATATTGCTTCCATTTAATGAAAGGTTAGGGGCAATGGAAATGTCAATGATTTTCTTCGAAATTACCAAGCATTTTAACTTTGTTGGATTAAGACTTAAGCCGGTTTTTATTGCCCAATTGCCAATTTTTTCAAGAACACTATTCAGATTGTTGATGCAGTCATAGAGGTTCTCACGCTTACAGTTAACGTACAACTGGACGTCATCTGCGTACATATGGATCTTACAGTTTTCCAAAAAAATTGGGTAGGTCATTTATGTACAAAGAAAAAAAGAGGGGACCCAAGACAGAACCTTGAGGAACACCTCTTGTAATGGGTAGAAAGACTGACGAACCGTTATTGGCGACGACAGCTTCTGACCTATCGGAAAGATATGACGCAATAAGATTCGTCGCAGATGTACACCGAAAAAAATTATATTTAATTTTTGATAAGTTATTGGTCGGTTTCATGTAAACTATTAAATGCCTCTTGAATCTTGTAAACTTTATTAGCACATAAACTAACTGTTAAATTTCATACAAATTTTTAAGAGTTTACTTGTAAACTTCTGAGGCTTTTACAAGTTTATATGAGTCCCCTTTGTTTTTTAATTCCCTGTTTTGGTATCACCACATTGACGCGAAAAAGGTGTGGGCGGTGCTTGCGATGACGGTTAAACTCATTTGGGTGCAGTTTTTTTATTTATCTATGCAATATTTTTCACAACAAAGAAACTTTTTGGAATTGAAATGAGAATCGTTAAATTACTCTCATGGGAGTTTTTTTTCTCATGTTCGATTATATTACATGGGAGTCTTGTTTTTTTTTTTTTTTTGTTCTGTTTAGAATTGGTCCACACTAAAAATGAGTTTCTTTTTTTTGCTTATAATTGGTCTACACTAAAAATGAGTTTTTCTCTCATGTTCGAATAAGTTTCATGGGAGTTTTTTTACTTCAGAATAGGTCTATGGGAGTATGAAGAAATATCTCACGAGAGATCTTATTTTGAATATGGCTGAAAGCGTTTATTTTTTAGTACTTACACATAAATGGAAAAGCACAACAAGAACAATAACAAAAATGGGTACACATGAAAATGAGAAACTGATGTACAAAGTCTTATCTAGAGAGAATACTTGCGGTACCTATTCAATAAAAGAACAAATTACGACGTTATTTTTGCTTTAAAGAGATTGAAAGGAAAATAAATAATTTCACGAGTTGCTCACAAATTGTTTCCCATTTTTTTGGTTTTGCTGATGAAGCGTTGTTGACGGGGGTGGTTAGCGACGGGGGTGAGACGAAAATGTACGAGTCAAATTCGAGTGCTATAAAAGAGAGCATGAAAAAATCATTACTGTGAAAAATTACACAAATAACCAGACTTACGCTAACCATCCCCTGCTTTTGCTTTCGAAATTCTCAGCATCACTAAAAGAGTGAAGTAGCAAAAGTCTCGAAATATCTTTAAAGTACAGGGTGAGTGAGTGCACATATATGTATGTACACACGACGCGTATGAATGATATAAATTATTTGAAATATTAGTCATTTTCACACACACACACAGCAACAACAACAGTCTCACAGAAATGAAAGTATAAAATAGTTTTCTTTTTTGTTTTTGTTTTTGTTTTGCATACTGTTAAGGAACCGAAGACGCGCCCGCAAATGCAGACGCTTTCCTCCACTTCGTCTTTGGTACTACCACAAACCGCTAATAAATATAAGCGTCTTGCTAGCTCGCTAAACAAAAAATTTAAGAAAATATTCTTACAATATTTTGAAGATAACCACATGAGGTCGTTCGAGTATTTGAAGCGTTGAAAAGCATTTCACAAATATTTACTCGAATACATAAACGCTCACTTACTTTCACATATGGTGCATAAAGTTGGTGCTGGTGATGATGCAGTCGCTCGAATGGTTTTGGTCACGTGGGTAGGTCGCAACGACAACGATAACCCTATGCTTTGGTGTTCATTTACACACAGATAAACACGCATACACACGCATACACAACCACGAATGCAATTCTGAAACGCAGTATTGTCGCTGT
>OY282449.1:37568533-37768533 GCA_958295655.1 Palloptera scutellata
TTTTCTTAGCGCCTTTTCTCTGCTAGATTGCATGTGAGTGTGTTTGTGTGTGTTTTGCCCCCTTCACCATTCAATAATCTTCAGCATTCGCTCCTTCGCTAGTTTGTTCTTACTGGCATTATTGAAATTTTTGTATTGTGCACTTTTTGGCGCCATTATTTGGAAATTGATTTTTGTGCACATTTTTGCTTAGTTCAAAATTAACATAATGTTAATATATAGACTCCCTGCATATGTACGTATGAGTTCATATATATATATATTGATATAGCACACGCCTCCTCACTCCTTCACCCCCCGGGCGGGATAAAACAGACTACAAAGCTGTTACAATAGTAGTAAAATCTATCCTAGTAGTAAAAGTAATGAAGCAGTTGTACTAAAGTGAAATCTTTAACTTTGTATTGAATAAGCACAAAGCGAAAAATGTAGAGCACTTTTAGGCTGTAGTTATATACTCATCGATGTGTGTATGCCAGAGTATGTGTGTGTGTTATATATTTGTCTACCTTATAGCGAGCGATATTAAGGCGCAGCAGACAAAACAGTCTAAATTTCTTTACACAAATTAAAGTGAGTGTGTGTGTGTGTGAGAGAGAGAGAGACAGTTGTTCTTTGTGTATGCTATAAATTCTCATATGTATGTTAGTGGGTGTGCATGTGTATTTGTGTTTTTTGTAATGCGAGTGTGTGGCTGTTGTTGTTTTTCTTCCCACTTTTTGCAAACGAACGAAACGGACGGAAAAAAATTCTCATCATCCATCAAATAATTCAAAATGATATAATTTACATAATAGAAATTTAATGATTGCAAATTTTTATGGTTGTTAGTGAATTTTTATCATTTGCGGTTGTCTCGCTATGTGTGTTGGCATGTGCATGGGTGCGTGTGTGTACATGTACATATGTACGAGTATGTGTGTGTAAGATTGTTTGAATTTTCAAATAAATTATTATACCGACATTATTTTATAATCTTTTGGGAGATTTCTATTTTATATTTTTATATTAGCTATTTTAATTATTTTGTTTTTAAATTTATGTTGTTATTTTTTAACCGTGAGAGCTAATAACCTAAAGGGGAAAAGTGTAGAGTTTATTGCACCCAATTTTAAAATTTATGTGGTCATTCTGCTCGCGGTTTCACTAAAAGAGTAAAAGTAAAAGTTTTATAAACATTGTGTTTTAAATTCTTTAAATTTATAGTTTTTTCTTTCTCGCCAATTCAAAGTCAAAGTTACTGGTTGCGAACATCTCAGCCCAGACTTTTCATGGGCTGATCGGTCATTAAAAGTGGAAGAAGCTGGATGTTCCTATTAAACATTTTGGATAATGTGAATTTTGTGCTGGATACGGTAGGTATGTGATTTAGTATCTTTGCTCTTTATGATATTTGCAGTATAGGTCAGAGGGTGAGAGGGAAAGAAGAGTTAGTAATAGTTTTCCTAGGCCTGAAGTACAATGGGCTACAGAGTCTGAGTGCTTGAGGATCTGTCCTGCACTCGTAGGTCAGGTTCTCGGCCTTCTTCACATCCATCCATCCATCCATAGTAACAGTGTAGCTAACTCAATACTACGAATTAATTTTCTTTGCACATACAAAAATGTGGCGACTGAAATTGCCGAATTATTTTGGCATGTTTGGGTTAAATCCGAAAAATAGAATTGACATTTACCATATAAGAGCTTTGTATTACTGTTGACATTATTGGGATATTTGTAGAAGTACTATTGGTTAAAATAACTGTGGTTTTTGGTAAATTTTATACTTCTTGTTACTACTGTACTTTTGATGCAATTGTAAGTAATTTTGGGGATAAATTGTACTTTTTGTACAACTTTTTGATACAATTAGTTTGGCTAATTGAGCTTTTTGGTAGTACAATTGTACACTTTTTAAGTACCGTTGTACTTTATTTCAAACAATTTTAAACTACAATTACATTTCTGCCGAAACTTCTTCCAAATAAAATCTGAAACTTATTTTGCAATTTCTGATGAAGTTGTATTGAATTTTTTTTTGCCGCACAGAATCATTTCCTGTTTTATGAATATGCTAGCTAAAGGTATAGTAAAATATGATTTAACTAATTTAGGTACATATATTTTGCTATAATGAGTTGGAAAAGAGTAGGAAAATTGTTAATCCTTCTGAAACTTTGATTTGCGATAATAGATAATAGATAAAAAATTCATTGATCGTCCCTGTTTTGTGCTCACGAAATAACTTTATCTTTTATCGCTCTCTCATCTCTATTCTTATCTCTATTCAAGAATATTCAATATTATACAAAATTCTCTCTGTCTCTAAGGGAGGAGTCAGTCAAACACATGAACAGTTTGAAGTAGAGAGAAATGTTTACATACTTACTTTTGCTAGTTACTAGTTTTTTAATGATATGAAAATATGCAACAGTACTCAAAGGGGCGTGACAAAATATTTCATCACTCTGTCTTAAAACCTCATTTATTGATAACACTTCAATTGCCTTACCCTTTATGCGTGATCTTTCATGCAAGTTACATTTAAGAAATGACAAATTCTAAAATAATATAGACTATCCACTTCTCTTTTCATTAGTAATAACACTGATCCCTGTGACTTAAGCAATTAGTTAATAATTGCTAATATATTGTAAATTTGAACAACCAAAATCGAAAGAAAAATTCCCTACAAACAAACTTGAATATTTTTTATTATTTGTTTTATATATGCAAAAGAATATTGAATTTACTTATTATCACTTAACAACTATGGGCACACACTTAACAGTTAAGGGCACACATACATAATTTTATATGTAACTTTATATGTACATAGTTAGCCCTAATACCAGGATGAATAGTACAGAACATCTCTTCCCAGTGGGAAGAGACAAATGCAACGTAAAGTGAGAAAATGGGAGACGCACAAGGTTTGAAGTATCGGCGATCTAAAGAAATATGTCAAGAAATGTATCACATATGTACACAATAGATTAAATATAAGCGAGCATAAAGTGTAAACAAGAGAGCGACTTAGAGAGCAATATAACAATCACACCAAGTAACGGCATTTTTGGTCAAGTACTTGTTGCGGTTGGTTTATAAAAATCTGATGATTATAGAGCAAAAATCAAAGAGAGAGAGAGAGAAGTAGAAATCTTGCGATTACCCACGACTTCAAATATAGGTCCTAACTGGAGCTATGTATGTACACATTAAAATACATCAAAACAAAGAACGCGAGGAACGACGAAGAGAAATAATCAAAAACAAAATTACATGTATTTACATACGAGTACATACATATGGAAAACATAATAAAAACCCAAGACTAGTTATTAATTTATATTTACAAAAGAGAAGGAGACGACAGCAAATTAAGTGTCCCAAAAGAAAAGTGACACTGAAGCTGCTGCCATTAAGCCGCCCTTAGGTGAAAAAGGAAACACTTCGGGGTAACACTTCATTTCCCATTGGGTGCAAATAAAATCCGTCTACACCTATACTAATCAAGTTTAAAATACCTGTAGTGCATTTTCTTGTTCCTTGCGTAAATTCTTTTCTTCTCTTCTTTTTTCGTAATTAAATTTTTATTCACCCATTTACTTTATGCTTAAACTTTTAAGCACACACAAATACAAACCGAGCGGCTCACATCGGCTCACTCAGCACAGAAAGACGAAACAAAAAGAAACAACTAAGCAAACAAAAAGGGTACAACTTTTTATTATCGCATTTAAAATACAATTTTTCGTTAAAGAAAGAATAATTTCACTCAATCGGTCGTCGCTAGTCCGCTTTTCTGCTGGTAACTTTTTGCACTTTCCTTGTTACTTGCTGCTTGTTTTTTTGTTTTTTTTTCTCTCATTTTTCTTTTTAATATAAAATAAAATTTACGATCCCTATGAAGTCGTAAATCTCATTTTTTGAGAGTGGGGAATGAAGTTTGTGTGTTTATGAATAAAATGTAGCAACTGCAAGCAACAAACAGAAGAAATAATAACAAAAATTTGCACAATACAAACTAACAGTGGAGAGAGTTAGACAATGGGGGAGAAAGCGAAAGGGGAGGGAGAAAGAGAGAGAGTGAGAGAGAGAGACGGAGACGGAGCGCGGGAGAGAGATTCTTGTTAGGAAGAGTTTTATTGTTGGCCTATTTACTATAACCCAATAATAATAATAACAGGAGCTGCTCGCTAGTGCCTGCTAGCACATTTACAAACTCATACATGCAAATATTTGTGTATGTATATGAGAAACATGTCATATACAAACACACACACAAACATTCTTAAGCTTGCATGCTTCCTTGGCAAAACTCACACAACACACAAACAATATATAATTTTTTGCATATATCATACATAGAAAACCTATATCAAAGATGTTTCCTATGATTTATCTATTATTAATATGTTGCATGTTACATACATACGCTTATGTATACATACATATGTAAATACAGGGTGCGCTATCTTTTATGTCGGTATGCAAAAATTGAATAAAGTTAACATTTGTCAACCGATTGACTTGAGTAAACATGGTTTTGAAACGTCAATTCACTACAATTTTAACCATGAATCGCTTCACACCGAAACAATGCGCCAGATGAGTGACCCTGTACATTTTAAATAGCCGTTCGGTTGTATTAACTCAACGTGCATATCGTCGAAAATATCTGGCCTACCAAGCACCGTCTGACGACACTCTTCATCGTTTGGTGTCGAATTTTGTTGAGCACGGGACAGCGGTAGATCGTCGACAAGCCGTTCATCAACGCCCAAAACGTTCCAATGACCAGTTCATTGAAACGGTTAGAGAAAGTGTTGCCGAGAATCCACATGTGTCGTACCACGTTGCTCAACATTTTGGCGTCAGTGGAACCACCTTGCGACACATTTTCAATGTATTCATTGGTATTTTTGCCGTATAAAGTGCAATTGACTGAAAAAATGTTGACCACAGTCGCTCGATTGGTTGACACTGAACCTGATTTTTGGAAGGAAATTTTGATGGCCAACGAGGCCCATTTCACACTCATCGGCGCCGTTAACAAACGAAATTGCCGCATTTGGGGAACGGAACGGATCGGAGAATCCACACGAAACCCATTAAATAGCATTGCATGACCATAAAGTGAATCCTTGGGCCAAAACCATCATTGAGCCCCATTTTTCTTCAGAGAACGCGAAACAGTTGATGGGAATCAATATCGGTGGATGTCGCCTCATTATGTCTGCCCACAAATGTGTGAAAAATGTTTGGACGTCTACTGATTGCAACAAGATGGTGCACCATGCGACGCTGCAAATCGCATATTAAACAAAATTCCCTGGACGTGTGATGTCAGAAAATGGCGACATTGACTGGCCACCCGCCACCCACCAACCAGATCTCCAGACTTTACCCCTCCGGACCTCTTTTTGTGGAGTTACTTGAAAAGCAAAGTGTACGCCAGCATGCCTCAGACCATTCACGAGCTCAAGGCAAACATTCGTGCCGAAATCCTCGTTATACCAACCGAGATGCTCGAAAAAGTGATGGGAAACGCAAGTGATGGGAAAGCAAAAAGTTACACACAAGTAACTCCACAAAATGAGGTCTGGAGGGGTAAAGTCGGGAGATATGGGTGGTGGGTGGCCAGTCACATTTTGCTTTGGTCAATAACGGCGGCCACTTGATTGATGTTGTACTCAAAATCGAGTCCAAATAGTTAAATTGTAAAGTACCAAATAAAATAAAAAAAAACCTCATGAATGGAAATCGGTTTTAAGTTATTCAACTTTCATGTACCGACATAAAGTATGGCGCACCCTGTATGTAGTGGTGGTTTCCTTAATGTTGCTAACATAAATTTCGTATCTCTCTTAAGCTTTTTCATATTACAATATAGACTTGTGCGATTTGTATAATGCGTGTGTGTGTGCGCGTGTGTGTGTGTGTGTGTGTGTGTGTGTTCGTGTGTGTGTGTGTGCCTTTATATAAAATTCTATGAATGTGCATGAATTTTGTTGCACCTTTGCACTTTTACATGTTACACACATATACACACACACACACACACACACACACACACACACACATACACACTCGAATTGCACATGCATCCTGCACTATTTTGCTATGCTACACAATCCACTACTCTACGACACTCTTCTACCAATAATTTATTAACATTTTATATTTTATTATAGCTTCGAAGAATTCAATTCAATTATCTTTTGTAAATCTGGGACATTTTCATGAATACCTAAAAATTTTGTGCACCTTCGGCATACTTTATTTTAAATATGAATGAAGTAAGTAGAAGGCCACAAGTAACAGCCATTGTCTTGAATTATCTATGAGTAAGAAGAAAAGTATAAATTTATTAAGGAAAAATTTGAAAAAAATAAATAAAATGATTCATATACCAGAAAGTTTTGTGGTTCCTCTGGAAAATCTATGCACATGAAAGCACTGCGGAAGCACTAGAAATCAATAGTTTGACATTTGAAGTTAAAAATTAATGTGCAGAGATATCGCAACAGGGAGAAATAAAACCTAAATGGGTTTTGTAACCCATTTGCCTTGTGCAAAGCAAAAACACCTAAGCTAATCGAGAAAGAAAATGCACACAAATTTTAATAAGAATTTTTTTATATTTTAAATCGTGCGGAAATTTTTGTTTTTTAATTCACTTTTTCACTCTTCGACCAATTCAGCTCTCTGGTCTTTGATTTAACTGCTAAAAATTCGGAACAAGTTGAACATTTGTATTCATTAAGTTCTGCCATTTATTTTGTAGTCTACTTTTCAGCGCAATTTTTTTTGTTTTTTTGTTTCTTGCTACCAAATTTTTACATTTTTCATAAGTTCTCAAGGGAAATTCAACAAATGTCAAGTGTCGGAAATCTACAATTCGCAATTGTAAGTAATACAGATATTGTCAATTGTCAATTTGATTCAATGAAAATCAATTGTCAATTGCAATTCCGAAAACGATTGAATTTTATTAATTAGTTTAATTGCAGGTAAAATTTCCATGGACTACTTAATGGTCGGGGCCCAAATTATCAGTGAATCAGTTCAGTCATCAACATCAATCTATATTCAGAAGTCAGGCAATTGTATTGCATGTACTACAAGGTGAGGCAAAAGTGAAGTTTTGAAGAATGTGAAGTTGCTGTCATTTTTATAGAAATGAAAAAAAAATCTTCTCTGTTTTCACGGAAGATTTATTTGAACGTTAGGGATCACTTGTACGCCGCAATGTCTGATTTTGGTATCCCTGCAAAGCTCATTCGTCTTTGCAAAATGACACTGACCAACACCACCAGCTCAGTGAAAATTGGGACAGACCTCTCCGCACCATTTGATACCAAAAGAGGTTTCAGACAAGGTGACTCCCTATCGTGCGACTTCTTTAATGTTATGCTGGAGAAAATAATTCGAGCTGCGAACATCGACATCTCTGGCACTATCTTCTACAAGAGTGTCATGTTGCTAGCATACGCATACGCTGATGATATTGACATCATTGGCAAAAACGCTCGAGCAGTCAGTGCAGCATTCTCCAACCTGGAAAGGGAGTCTCATCGAGTGGGTCTAGTGGTGAACGAGGATAAAACGAAATACCTTGGGTCAACAAACATAGAGTCACGGCGTCTTGGACAAAATGTCCTTGTTGACAACTACACTTTTGAAGTCGTCAAGGATTTCGTATATCTAGGATCCAGCATAAACACCAACAATAATGTCAGCCTTGAGATCAAGCGGAGACTAACTCTTGCCAACAGGTGTTACTACGGGCTCAGTAGGCAATTGAGAAGTAGAGCCCTCTCTCGACCGACGAAAATAACGCTCTATAAGTCCCTCATCCTTCCCGTCCTAATGTATGGCGCAGAGACGTGGACATTGACCATCAATGATGAGAGACTGTTAGGAGCGTTCGAGGGGAAGATACTCCGTGAGATCTACGGTCCAGTATGCGTGGCCGACGTGTTCTATCGAATAATATGGAACCAAGAGCTATATGAGCTGTACGCCAACACTGACATAGTCAAGCATATAACAATCCAGCGGCTTTGCTGGCTGGGTCATGTTGAGCGATTGGAAGGAAGAAAAAGCTCCGGCTAGAGGGGTGTTTTCTTCGAGCTACGGTGGAGGAACACGCAGAAGGGGACGTCCTAATCTCCGTTGGAAAGACCAGGTGCAGGGCAAACTTACTGCACTTGGCCAGTGCGCGCATAGCAGAGGCGACTGGCGAAGCTTTGTAGAGGCGGCCAAGACCGATCATCGGTTGTAGTGCCAGTTAAGTAAGTAAGTTATTTGAAGGTGTAAAATTGATAACATTAAGTTGGAAAAATTATATCGATCGGATTACCACCTCCTGAGTTGAAGCACATTTGGCACATTTGGTGGTCACTGTGGCGTAGTGGTAGTGCGTTGGACTGCTACGCAGATTGTCCGGGGTTCGAATCTCGGCACAGGCAAAATAAAAAAATTGAAAACATAGTTTTTCTCTTGGCAGGCAATGGCAAACCTGCAAGAGTAAAAATTGCTATGAAAAGCTTTTCACTTCGCCGTTCGGATTCGGCATTAGATCCCTTAGATCCCTTCCATTCAGGTACAAATATAACACGCACAACATGAGTGGATGCGAAAAGCTCAGCCTAGGCCCTACATGAGCTGTTGTGCCATTAGAAGTAAAGTAAGTAAAGAGTTGAAGCACATTTATGATACATTTAACACACAGGGTGTACCCTTATTGTTTAATTCAGGAATGAAATACTTAAAGGAAAGATAGAAAATTAAACATTGAGAATTCGTATGTAATATTTAACAACACTTATTAAAATGAAAAATTGTACAATAAATATATTGAAGAGCCCAACCGACCGGTGTGAATTTGTTCTAGAGAAGAAGTAAGAGACAGAAAAAGAAAGCAAAATATAGAACAAAAAGAAATAAGGATAACGAAAATGATAGGAAAGGAAAGGTGCATTAGGATGGCTTAAACACTTATGAATGCGGAGCATTGTGTTGATTGGAAGGAAGCTTGATAGGTGGGAGAAAGGGAATGCAATCACAAGACACCGATAAACAGACCAATAGGCATCAAAATTGTTGATTTGGCGGTGTGTATCGCTCCGTTTCGATTCTCTGTCTGTCTTCAATATAAATGTCAAAGCACAATGACATTTGATGCCATTTGCAACAATTATGGCACATTCATATTATGACATCACTTTTGCTGCACCCTGTATATTAGATCCCTTATTGGTTTCATACATTTTGCAAAATTATTTCAGATCCTCAATTTGCCACCAGAATATCAAAGCCCAACTCAAATGGAAAATAAATATATTAAAATGCCGAAAACTACTCCGAAAAGAGTAATTTTTGTTTTGTATGACAATAATTATTTAAAAGACACAAAAAAGAATATGGGATATGTCTCACGTATGTAAAATAAACCGCTAAATCGAATGGGGTCCTTTTCTTTCTTTTTTCAATGGCACTACAGCCCATGGAGGGTTTAGGCCGAGCTTTTCGCATCCACTTATGTTATGCATGTTATATTCTTGTACATGAATGGAATGGCGTACTTAGTTTTGTCATATAATTAAACCGAAAGCCACCAATAATACCACCTAAAGTGACGACTTTATGCATTTTTTCACTCGCTTGGATTTTCCGGATAGTAGTAATTTTTCAAAAAAGGAAACGTCAGAATGTTGGGAATTTAATGAAGTTTATTAAAAAATCCAAAATTTTACAATTTGGAATATATTTCATCTAGTAAATTCGGTTTAATTAGAGTTTAGATTAGAAGTTTTTTCCTACAAAACATAAAAAAAGTTAAAGTTAAACTTTTTATTTTTGAAATTATTTTTTAAACACTTTTCACTACAATTAGCAATAATAACGATAGAAGCTAGTCGGTATAAAATGCGGCGGCGGACAAAGTGATTATTTTTTGTTTGGTGGTGAATCTCTGAACAGCAGACTTCGGTGTTAAAAAGACAACGTAAGCACCCAAGGCATTTGCACAACTTCAGAAGAGAAGGTACTGCAAACGTATTGGAACCCATTTTTTTTTGGCAGGTGACACTTCTCGTCATCACCACTTGTCCACTGTTGTAAGTAGCATCAGATATTCAGAACACTATGCCAGCTATCAGGCATCTGTGACCAGCAGTTATCTTTACACTTGAACGAGGCTGGGGAACGACGTCTGGAATTGCAGTGTCGAACGGACTCCCTGACCATTGTTCACGTCGGGCGACTGCCCGAGGTGGCACGGACGACCGACCAGAGCCCGATCAAATCCCTGGCCATCGCGGAGGAGAAGTTCTTTCAGCCACCATCAGAAGAAATCACTTAGCGTCAATACATTACATTTACGACCGACAGACCGGATCAGTAAGTCATCCTCAGCCAGCGTCAGTAGATATCGGCCAGCGGTATATAATCAACAGGCATCGGTGTGACATCCACGATTTTAACGTACTTATATTTTTCTATACAATAAAGACTGATCCAAAACGAGGACAACGATTGTATCTGTAACGAACTCTGGAAACCGCTGTGCATAACCCAGCTACAAAGTTTAAGTCGTTACACCATGTACTTAAAAGTCTATTACAGATTTCATGTAGATTTTATATACATAACAACAACACCATAAAACTATTTAAATTTACGAAATCTTTTCGTACTTCATACAAATTCAAAAGAAAAAACCAACTTTCGTAGATATCAAAAAATGATTGCTTGATTGCAAATAGAATAGTAATAAATACTTACCATTCATGCATTGTCTGACAGGCAGGAAGGCTGCGTAACAGCATCCATTGTCCAGTCACTCATTGTCGATGATTTTCAATTGATTTCATTTGGCACAGTAAAAAAACAGACACCAAAAAACAACAAAAACAATTCATTGACTATAGTCTCGAATGCAAAAACAAAAAAGGTGATTTAAAGTAAGTAAAATAAAGTAGAGTGGAGTGCAGTGGAGTGGAGTGGAGTGGAGTAAAGCATTTTAAATTTCATTTTACACTTAACGCAACCTTATTGTTACACTTTCATTTATGGTGGAAAGGTAGAAAGTAACAACATCAACATCAACAACAACAACAACAACAGCCACTACAACTGTAAATGTATTGCATTGTATAAAAATCGTCATCAATACCTACTGTCCGCACACACATACATATACAGTACAATCGAAATGAAATTCGTACAGAGAAGAGAATAGCTTTAATAACAACAACAACAACAACAACAACAACAACAACAACAACAACAACAACAACAACAACAGCAACAACAACAAAAGGTGAGAACGAACAATTTGTCCCAATGAGACAAATGCGTTGGCATTGTTTTTAATCGATCTGCCCTCCATTTCTATCTATCTGTCTCTCTCTCTCTCTCTCTATCCCTCTCTATCTCTCTCTATCTCTCAATCTGTCTGTCTGCCTGTTCAGCTGCTATTTTTATATGTCAGACTATCTGTTTTCTCTGGCTGTCAGTCATCATTTCGATTCACATTTGCCTCCAACTCGAGCAAGTAGTACTTGTTTGTTTGTGTGCATGTATGTGTGTGCGTGAGCGTGTGTGTGTACATATAAGTGTTTAAGTTGCGTTCTTATGTCCATTTGAATAATGTCAAAGGGTATAAAAGTGAAGTGGGTAGCGAAAATTCTACTTGATACTTTGTCAAAATGTTTACCAATGTATTTTGTGTTATGCATGTACTTAATTGTAAGTAGATGTGTGTGTGTGTGTTTGACATGTTTCTGTGTGTGTGTGTGTTTGCTGCTGTGTCTTTTCAAGTGGGAATTACTATATTTTCGCTTTTCCTTCCTTACGTTTTTTCCTTTTTTTTTTTTTTTTTTTTTTGTTTTTGTTTTTGTGTTTAACTCGTTTTATTTCTGTTTTGCTTGTCTGTTTTCGGTTCTGTACTTTTCTTTATTATTATTTTTTTTCTCTGTTTTGTTGTTGTTGCATTATTTTTATTTATTTTCATGACAGTTCTTTTGTGTTGTTTAATTAATTGATATGAAAATGTTATCCATTTACAACAACTGATAAAAAGAGTGAAAACGTGGGAGAGTGTGGAGCAAAAAGCAAAAAACGAATGAGTGAAAACAGAAGCAGTTCGATTTACTGCTGTTGTTGTATTTATAAATAAATTTATTTACATTCTCATTCGAAAAGGAATTAAAGTTCGATCGATGTACGTTGAAAACATCGACGACAAAAGGAGGCAAAAGAGAAGAGAAACTTTTGGACTGACACAAATTGTTCATCTTTGTTTACATGCACAATATGTTCATAAGTAAGTAAGTAAGTAAGTTAGAAAGTAAAAGAATTATTCTTTAATTAAACTAGATTTGTATAATTTTGTTGTGTTGTTGAATTTAATTGGCTTTTAATGAAGAAAAAAGAACAATTTGTATTCATGTGCATAAATTGATAACTGAGTTAATGAGAGAGGAATGGAAAAGGAAACTCTGTAAATGAACTTGGCAAATGGAAGATAGGAATAAAAAATAAAATCACATTTATAAATTAACAGGAGAAACTAGCTCTCCTGGAGGTTTCTTTTTTAAATTAATTTCTTTGTAATAAAAAGTGTTCAAAGCCAACTAACCCAACTAAGTATTTAAGTTTGGATTTACATAGGCCGAGATTTTTACGCCGATATTTTGAATTTCTCTTTGTCATTTTCGTTAATACGGTGATTTGGTTTAAGTGGCAGTCAGCGAGCTACACTTCGGCCAGAACGGCACTTTGTGGTATCACATGGTTGCACCTACAGTTTAAGGTCAGTTCCGAATGGCCAAGTGACAATTTGTTATCGCTTGGTGGTTTCACTATTGCCTGCCAAGTGATGTACTTGCGCAATGTCTTATAATTCTCATTCACTTCAACGCGGTAATGAGAACTAACCGTCACACGAAGACGGGAATTGAACCCGTAACCACCGCTAGACAATCGAGGTCAGCACGTTAATACTCAGACTTGCCGATATTTTCCTACCAATTTTCACCAATAGTAACAGTACGACGTTGGAGGTCTCTTCCTCCCCCCCCCCACTCTTCCCTTTTCGTTTGTCTATAAATAACTATTTGGTGTACAAATTTCGACCTGTGAAAATCCAGACTATGCATGTATGTACGAGGTTATTTTAAATTTCGTGAGTTACGTTTGTTCGATATTCGCATTTTTTTTTCTGTTATGTTGGTACACATGTCTGTTATATATGTTGGCAATACCAACCAATTTGGATTGTCAGTTTGTTTTTGACTGATAAAAAGGTTAGTCGTGTTTTGGTGTGCTCTTCGATTTTTTACTATTCGAAAAAATGGATCAAAGAAACTGTATTCAGTTTTGTGTAAAAAATGAAATTGAATGCGCAAGGACATTTGAAATGTTGACTGTGGCCTTTGGCCTTTGGCGAGTCTACTATGAGCAGAACACAAGTTCAATTGTGGTATAACCACAACGGTATAAGGAAGGCCGAGAAGATGTCGATGAGTCAATGACGATGCTCGTCCTGGTCGCCCGAGCTCGTCAACAACCGATGAAAACATTGACGCAGTGAAGAAAATGATTTTGGATAGTCGTCGAATCGTCGAATCACTATCAGAGAGGTTGCTGATGATGTTGGCATATCGTTCGGCTCATGCCAAGCAATTTTTACGGATGTTTTAGGCATGAAACGTGCGGCAGCGAAGATTGTTCCAAAATTGCTAAATTTTGAGCAAAAACAAAGTCGCTTGCGCGTAAGTTTTTGGCCAAAAACAAAACCGTTATCATGCCTCAACCACCGTATTCACCGGACTTGGCCGACTTTTTCCTCTTCCCAAAACTGAAGACGCCGATGAAAGGAAAGCGTTTTGCTACGATTGAGGAGATACTATAAAAGAAAAATCGAAACAGGAGCTGTTGGCGATACCAAAGAGCGCGTTTCAGAAGTGTTTCGAGGATTGGAAAAAAACGCTGGCATAAGTGTATTATATCTGAGGGGGATTACTTTGAAGGGGACAAGATAGTTGTTGATGAATAAATAAATACATTTTGAAAAAATTGAAAATAACGGTTATTTTTTTATCATACCACGTACGTGAATGTCACCATGTCGTATGAGTAACTAACAATTGTTAAAGCAAGCAAGATTTGCTCTCACGATTTCTATTGATCTTTCATGCACATAAGTATGCTGGCTCTCATTATATAAACTATAGAACACTTGGCATGAAACTGAGTGAACCGATGACAAAAGCAAAAGCAGAAGCTAAGGTCACACAGTGGTTTATTTTTTAACTTTTTCATTTTTTTTTTGTTGATAATCCCATAAAGATTTTTTGGAAAATATAATGATTCACTTCGGTAGCTTAATATATATAATAAATATAAATGAAAACAATTATTTTTATTATTTATTTCTAATGATTATTTTTATTGAAACTTTGAAGGAGTAAAACTGTGACGCACTGTCTTCTAACTTTGCTATGTAATATTAAAAAGAAGTATTCAGTCTCTACTTCTTATTCTTATATAACTTAATATGCCCAAAGTTGCAGTTTGTTAATTACTTATCTGAATTTCTTTGGAAAAATTAATCACCAAAAGCTGATAATTTCGGAGAGAAAGTTTTGTGGCATACTTTTAGGATTAATTTATGATTTGAAGTGATAGAGGTATTTGATTTAGAAAAATTTATTATTTAACAGAAGTCAGTTCCAAAGCGTATTGTGGTACGATTTCATGTGCCACTCTCTGAGCTTACTGCTTTATTTTCAGATTTTCAAAATTTTTGAAAATCTGATAGGCAAAAAAGTGACCAAACACACAAATTTTCGTATTGCCAGCAGGCCGTTGCCTACAAAGAGGAGGTTCCGTGTAGTAAAATAGTTTTTTCTGCTTTTCGACGCACTACCAACTACTTTAAGACAACCACAAAATCAAGAATTGTGGAAACTATAAATTTTTCTCACGATTCGATTACAAAAAAAAAAAAAAATTTTCTAGGGTTTTCTGAATTTACGCCTTCTGGAACTGGCACCATTCTGACACAAACATTTATTTTAAGCTTAATCCCACTTAAAGGATATTAAATCAGCAGAATACAGAAAACTTGCAAATGTTTACTATACGCAGTTTATGGTTAATAAAATGATTTGTAGGCAACCCATTTAAAGATTCATACAAAAATATGTCAGAAATATTTAACTACTCGATAAATCATTGGGTTGCATACGAACCATGCAGACTGAAGGAGTTTAGGTAACGACATACAAAATTTTAATATCTTCTTCTTCTCTTCTTTAGTGGCTCAACAGCAGATGCAGGACCTAGACCTAGGCTTTTCGCTTTTCTACTTTTTGATGTTTGCCTGTGCCACGATTTTAACTCGAACACTCTGCGAAGCAGACCAGCACAATACCAACTCCGCTGCGGCGACGATATCTTCTAGCTTTAAGAAAAATGTACATAGTCAGGCGTATGTAATAAACTACTACTATTTTCTACTAACTAACTCCTAAAATACAAACTATTCAGTTTCAATTGAACAGAAATAAAAAGTAGATAATCCAACTTTAAAACTGAAGTCTTCATCAAATTATAGCAAATATTTGTTTAAACATTTTAAAATTACATTGTGATTTACAGAGATTTCAAATGAAAATGATTTACTCTCTTAATTTTCTGAAAAATATTAGTTTATTTTTGATACTTTAAATTCAATGAAAGCTCTAGCTACGTACCTAAGCACATATGTAAGTATGTACATACTCGAAAGTATTGAGCATTTAAACGAGATATTATGTGTGTAAAGTAATAACGACAACTCTGAGAGTGTGTAACTGAGAAGCTAAGCTAAAATGTTCAACTCATAAATTAAACGAAACCAAGTCAGTGCCTCCATGGGCTGTTGTGCCATTAAAAGTAAAGTAAGTAAGTCGGTGGCAGTAACATTCGCAACACGGTGCAATACTTGCTCACCTGTGCAATGAAATGCGTTACAAATCCCTCAAGCAAGAAGTACCTAGGAATGCATCTCACATGGAAAACGCACATACCGTATTTACGAAGCGCATAGTTCTAGGTTTTAAACTGAGAAGTATCTTCGCAACTTAGTTGCGAAAACAAATTGCTCCTTTACAAGAAGATCCTTAAACCCATATGGACCTACGGCATACAACTGTGGGGTACAGCCGCCAATTCAAATGTCGAAATATTGCAACGCTATAGGTTCAAAATGTTTTCGTGTGATTGTGAACGCACCCTGGTATGTTACCAACTTACAACTACATCCTGATTTACAAGTTCCTTTCGTCAAAGATAAAATTAAAACCAAATCTAATTCATACCAAGTACGAATGTTGCACCATCCAAATCAAGAATCTAAGTTAATGAATTCGTAGTGGACTTTCGCCAGACAGACTAAAACGAAAAACCCCTCAAGATCTCATAAGTTAAGGTGAAAATTGCGAAACATAAATATGTAAATGTACCATAATAATGTAAAATATCGGTGTGTCACTGGAGACTTACTATGCATGTTTGTTTTTACGTTTTTAATTCTATTTATAAATCTATTGTTAAATGTCTCAAAGACATAATAAAAAAAAGAAAAAAAATAAATAAATTAAATTAAGCTGTTTCAAATTTCAACATTTCCTCCTGGGCAATTTTCCTGCAATGGGCAAATGTTACAAATGTTAGCAACAAGAAGATCGTTGCAGCCAATCGAGTTTCAAACGTATTTAGATACCAACACTAAAGAGACATTAACATACATGCCACGTGATATAGCATCAGTAAAAATCACTGGTTCTGCGAAAGTTTAAATTTAAACTTCCAATTTCAACCTCACTATTGATAGAAAAATATTCCATGCTATTCTTTCTCAATATTATTTTCGATTCACTTTGCTCATTAAGCACAAGAGATGAAACTGAGAGAGCCGACGTTGACGTGGCCCTTGACGTCGACGTTGACGTCTCTGCTTGTGTTGTATGAAGGTGGTGTCCAGACATTTTCGGGGGAAAAAGCAAAAGTTAGTGTTCGAAACTCATTTGGACAGCTTAAGTAGTACAATGAGCAGATTAAACCACTGCAATGGTGCAATATAAATTTAATGATTTTGAACGTAGGCAAGTGTAAAGTAGTTATGGTATATGCAGAGAGGGGATACACCAAACCAGTTGCAGTTGGATTTGTTGGTTGACTTGAAAGTTAACTTCGATTCAATTTGCAAGTTAATGTAAATGCGTAAATAAGGAAAAAGCAATTTCCGAATCGCCTTGTGAAGCGATGATCAAAGGATCTCAATGACACTTACAACAAAAAAGCACTCATACAGACCGACCTGTTATGGAGACGCGTCAACTGTCTGGCGCCCTCAGTTAATATAAATACTGACACATTAGAGTCAGTACGAAAATAGTTTCTGCTCTATGCATTAAGATCCTTTCTATGGTTTGGATCGTTTAATCTGCCACCCTACGATCACAGATTAAAACTTGTGAATATATCAACTCTAGAAAGTCGAAGAAGTATAAGGAAGTTATGTAAAAAGTGTGTGCATGGATGTAGATTGTTCTAGGCCCTAGTAGCATTTAGAATCGTTTTGGAGCATCCCATATGCATTAAAAATGGAAAGTGAGAAGATCGTTACTCGCTTTGCCCATCACTGCTCTGCGCACTCTAAGTTTAAGGAAGAGAAGAAAACAAAAATTTTCACTTTGAGTTTCGAGTTTAAACTTAAAGATTAATTATAAACATCCAGTGAAAAACTTCCTTTGCTTACATATAATAAACAGAATTTAAAATAATAATAATTTAATATAATTTAAATATAATAAATTCATTTAGAACGATTTTGTTTCAAAAGTAAGCAAGCAATAATCGGCTTCAGCATTTAATATTCTATTTTAAAGTCAATGAAACCTCAACAGCATACATGTCGTATGAGTAACATTGAATAACATTAAAACATTTGCATGAACTTTTATGGAATTACAAAGTATTCTAATACAAGAGAAACAGAATGTGGGAAGCTAATATATTCAGCTCATATTTAAGCTAGGCAGTAAATGCAGCTAGGCAGGTAAAATCAAAAAAAAAAAAAAGGATAGAAAAAATTATTTTTCTACACAGCAATTTTTCCACCTCTTGACAGGCAATGGCAAACCTACAAGAGTAAAAATTGCCTATGAAAAGCTTTGCACTTCGCCGTTCGGATTCGGCATTAGATCCCTTAGATCCCTTCCATTCAGGTACAAATATAACACGCACAACATGAGTGGATGCGAAAAGCTCGACCTAGGCCCTCCATGGGCTGTTGTGCCATTAATAGTAAAGTAAAGTAAAGTAAAATAAGTAAGTAAATCCTGAACGAATTTTCTGATGTTATTTAGATTAAGGTACCATAAGTCTCCGTTGTAAGCAAGCTCTACAGTAGATTAGAAAATTTTAAAGATTTTAATTGTGAAATGTTTCTAAAAACTTTAACTTTTCAATACTTGAAAATAGTGAAAGATATTTTGCTAACATTTTCTGAATCCTTCAATTTTATAAACTTATGTTCCTAGGTAAGTATGAATGTATGTGTTAATTGTGTGGTTGGGTACTCAGCGAAAATTATAAAATTAAGCAATAAAATGCAGCATACTTTTAGGAGTTTAGTTGATAACGTTTCATATTTTTTTCTCCATACGAAATTAGTTCAATGTATTTGAAAAGTGTGCAAATCCTCGGGACTACGACAACACACAATAAAAACAACTCAACGAGAAGAAAACGGAGCAACTAACCGCCCGACCGACCGACCGAACGACCGACAGGGGACCGACAATCCGACAGATAAACTCGCCTTCACCGAGCTTTACATTATATTCGAACGAAACTAGACGAAAACGCTTCGAGCGGAAATTGCATACGAAACCCGAAAACGAAAATTCACACACACACACTCACACACACAAATGCACGCACGCACACAACTGACGATTACTGAACAAATTGGAGAAAATTAAAGAAAGGGATGCAGAATTTTCTTTAAAATTTTTTTTTTTTTTTTTGTTAAACCTCAAATTGTTATTACATATAATTGTTGAATATTTTGGCTTGAGTTTCATAAAATTAAATACACTTTTTCCCCTAAAACAAACAATTTTTTTTTCTTTACACGATTTTCGTTTCCTTAAATTAATAAATCTATATTTTTTTTTTTTACTATATTTTTTCTCGTTATATTACTTGCTGCTTGTTTGCTTTTGTTAGTAAGTAGCTGCACCGCAAGTAACGCCACATCTGAACGCTTAAACGCCACGACTTGAACTGATTTTTGTATTTCACCTTTCGTAATATTTTTGTATATTTTTCTCGTCTTCCTCGCAAAGCAAAAGGCCGATTTTTTTTTCTCGACTACTTGCTGTACACTGAGACTACAACGTACTCTGCTTGGCTGTCTACTTGCTCGCTCGGCGTTTTTGGCACGATTTTGTTTGTGGTTTTCATGTTGCTGTGTTGCTATTGTTGTTGTTGTTGTTGTTGTTGTTGTTGTTGTTGTTGTTGTTGTTGTTGTTATTTCTTCTTTGTTATTTAGACCAACACGAAGCAAATGTCCTTCGGGCTCTCTATTCAAATGGTAGTATTGGTTTGAGTATGTGCTAAAATTTCACTCACTCATTTGAATGAGAGAGAGTGTGTGTATGAAAGAGAGAGAGAGAGCTTTTTGGGACGGCTACGAGTGAGTGCTAGTATGGCGAGCTGATTGAGTGCATCCGACAGAAACATAGAATAACGGGATTTGCGTGTGTATGCTGATAATGCAGTCGCATGGATAAAATGTCGATAATATGGGAAAGAATGTTGTTTTTTTCTGAGAAAAATTCCGTTAAATTTTTGAATTATTTTGTTAAGGTTAAGTGCGAGTTTGTCACAGTATGATTACGATTAAGATTTTGAGAAAACTCTAGAAAACTAGTTAAGGGTTTGAGTGATGGTAAATGTCTGCCTTAATTGGAAAAGCGTACTAAATCATTGTGGATACTATGGATAGTACAGATTTATCGTTAGATGTATTGTTATTGAAGCATTTTGATCGCCGTAGCGCACTTGGTAATAAGCTGGACTGCTGCGCAAGATGCCAGAGTTCGAGATTTGGCATAGTTAAAAATCGAAAATAGAAAATTTAACAGTTTCTCTAAATGGCAGAAGGAAAAATGGCCCATAAACATCGTAGTCCATAAACATAACGTGTTAAATTATTAAAGGAGAGTTCTGCATAGGTAATAGAAGGCACTATTGGCTGAATTGTTAATAGCGGTTTCCACCGGGGTTAATGCGGCAAAAATATACTTATTCACCGTAAATATCGTGAATACGGCATTCGCCCGGAATGTTTCACTTTTCACTTTCCCCTTATTGGCAACACTGTTTTCACACGGAACATTTTGAATTTTTCACCTACATTTTTCACTTCACTTTTGAAAGCGAAAACACTGGAAGAATGTAAGTTTTGCATTGGTAAAACAAAGAAAAGTGAGATAAATAATTTTTGTGTGTTTTTCAGGATTAAAACAATAAATAAGGTTCAAAGCGAGGTGCTACTGGAGTACTAAATTCAATATTTTTATTTATTTCTTTTGCTTTTAAAACGTATTAATATTGTAACTTAGGCTAGTTGTTCATGTTTGAGTGTCTGTATGTTGGGATGGAAGCTGGTTTAGGAAAGGGAGAAGGCAGGAAAAATGTTACTATAAAATTAAAATACAGGTTTTTAGTTAGATTGCATCGTAAGTACAAGTTGAGTGGATGCGAAAAGTTCGGCCTAGGCCCTCCATGGGCTCTTGTGCCATTAAAAGTAAGTAAAGCATCGTAAGTAGAAAAGATAAAAGGCTGTTAGCAATGTCGGTCCGAATGCGTTCTCCAGCATTCAAATAACTACGATTGTAGTCAGCAGTTAACGCACTTTCAACTATGTCGAACCCATCATCTTCTACTTATGTCAGTATTTGAACCAGCAAATCGCTTTTGTAATAAATGCAAATATTATGCAATGCTGAACAAACGTTAATGATTTTAACTGCTTTTGCAGGAGCATAGTATAGCACTCTTGCACCCAATAGACATCTCCATCGATTTTTAGGAACACCATTTATTCTTTCGATATTATTTAAATTTTGCTACAAATATTTATAATTTTTTTCCAAACGTCCAAATAAGCAATCAGTTCGCAATAGTGTGTTCGAAATGCTCTATGCCAGTGACAGTAAAATTTTGTTCGGGCGGAATTGCCAATAAGGGGAAAAGTTTCGGGCGAACAGAAAAATTCACGTGGAATATTTTCTCGTCCGGGACTCCCAATAAGGGAGATTACTTTACTTTACTTTTTAATGGCACAACAGCCCATGGAGGGCCTAGGCCGAGCTTTTCGCAGGGAGATTAAGTTCGTTATTAATGTGGTCGACGTATGTTAGGTTGGAGTAAATTTTGGAATACTAAGTTAGTGATTTTATTGACAAACTCCACGAAGTGGTGTAAGTCCCCTTTGCCACACGCCAAGTTATCGTGAGTAAGTGAAGTTTGTAGGCGAGAGATTAATGGACGAGTACAGTCTAACTTGTACCGGCAAGTTTCCTTTTGTGCTGTTCATTTTTTGATATGTCAGGCAAGGTAAAAGCAGAATTGATCAAGAAATCTTGCTGGGTGGAAAAGCAAGTGGCAAGATAAAAAAAATGTATACTTACTTTCACGAAGACTTGGCGTGTGGAAAAGGGGACTAATGTAAATAGTTTTTGGACTGATATACACACCTGGACGAAATAATAGGTGTGAACACATATTTTTTTCAAAAAAGCTTGGCTTTCATATATTTTTTATTATTATTTAAAAAATAAATTACTTTTCAAACTAAACATACTTCAGCATCCTAACAAAACAAGATTTTAAAAAGGTTTTAAAAACTGTAAAAAATAACTGAAATTTTGGTTAATTCATAAAATACACAGATTTTCGATTGGACAGAATAAAAGGAGTTCACAAAAAACATAGGAATATTGAAATCTATTGAAATGGTCCCGTATTTTACTGAATTAGTAAAAACACACACAAATACCCGGAATATCCACCATTATTCTTGATGGTTTTTTCGATTCTTCTGGGCATTGACGATATCAACTTCCGACAAGTTCCTACAGGAATGTTGTACCAAATTTTTGGAATATTTTCCCATAGCTGCGTTTTGTTTTGGCAAAAAGTCTTGGAAATTCTGCGTTTAAGTTCTCCCCAGAGATTCTCAATAGGATTTAGATATGGGGATTGACTTGGTCACTCAAGGACGTCTACATTATGCACTTGGAACCATGCTTTGACAACTCGCGATGAATGTTAACGATCATTGTCCTGCTGAAATTTCTACAAAAGCGGCATTTTATCCTCGACATATGGTAACATTACTGTCTCCAACAAATCCTTATACACGAATCTATCCATAACGCCATTAATTTGATGTATCTGACCAATACCTTTACTTACTTTTAATGGCACAACAGCCCATGGAAGGCCTAGGCCGAGCTTTTCGCATCCACTCATGTTGTACGTGTTATATTTGTAGATGAATGGAAGGGACCTACAGTTGAATGCCGAATCCGAACGGCGAAGTGAAAAGCTTTTCATAGTCAATTTTTACTCTTGTAGGTTTGCCATTATTTGTTCTACTTTTTGAGTTTGCCTGTGCCGAGATTCGTACCCCGGACACTCTGCGTAGCAGTCCAACGCACTACCACTAGTCCACATCGGACCCATACCTTGCCAAAAAAAAACAGCCCCTTACCATTAAGCTGTCACCTACGTGCTTCACTGTTTTCTTTGTGAACCGGACGTCGAATTCTTTGCCTTCCGGGCGACGAACGTTTCTTTCCGCATCGTTACCAAACGAATTGATTTTTCTTTCATCGCTCCATTTTTTTCTCCCTGTGAACCGCAAACTAATAGCAAATTTTTCCTCTTCTTCAAATTTGCAGTTCTAAGCAGAGGAACTTTTCGAGCAATCCTACCGGTTAGATTTGCGTTTCCAAATCGTCTTGGAACGGTTCCCAATTTCGCTTGCAATTGTTCTGGGCAACTTGAACGGGTCTCGTTTAGCTAATGTAACGATACGATTGTCGGTCACTGATGAAGTTTTTCTGGGTGCTTCACGCGTTTCAATAGCAATAGCTTTTTCTGGCTTGAGAGCATTTGTAATGAAATTATGAGACCGTCCCATCGATCTGGCAATGAATTTGTAGGTTTTTCCTTTGTCTTGGAGCTAACGAACAAGTATTCTCTCCTCTGTACTGCAATGAACTCCACGACCCATCTAATATTATTAAAAATTATAATTAAACCTTTGTTTAGTTCACTTTCACTTTCATCCAAAATTTTACTTACCTTCTGGAACTAAATAACTCTTTAAATTTTTACCAAAACACACCTATTTTATTATCCAGATCAATTTGAAGGTTGAATAAATAAACAAGCCGCGGGGACTCCCCCATTCCATTCCAAAACAGTGCCACCAAATCTCCAATTTTGTCCAGGACATGTCCAATGACCAGCGTGCATAAAAAAGCTAGTATGACCTCATATGTTGAGACTGCTAGACACAGCAGAAATTGCGGTCCCTCCCGTTCTAGTACTTATAATACAAGTATAAGACTAGACCGATTGGTTACAGGGTAACTCGCTAACGATGCGGGAGAGTGTGTATGGGTGAAAAAGAGTGTGCATGTGTCACTAAATATAATTTTACTAAATGTATTGAAAATCCTTTTACCTTTTGTTAATGACACGTTCATTCATTTGTTGGCTGAATGCTACCAAGTCACTAATCGAATTTTCGATTTTCAGTTCAATGACAAGGACATAACAACAAAAATAATAAAAGCCATACGGGAGGGAAAGCGTTCCATGACACCTGCATACATAACGGGAAGATAGGGATTGGAAAAAGGAAAACAAAACTAATTTATTGGCTGTAGTTCATCTCTGTGCAGTACATATTGCCAAAATACATACAAAACAACGAATCGACGCTAATGAATTAATTTAATATACACATTCGAGTGTAAGTTTTTATGCAGGTACGAGTATGTATTCATATACATACATACATACATACATACATACATACACATATACACACTACATACACATTTGCAAGTATTGGTGATGACTATTTTCAACTTTGTACAATTTCGCTAAATTAGTGTTTTTTTCACTTGTTTTTCATTATTTATTATTGTACAATTTTTAGACACATGCAAGTGCTTTGAAGACTGTCGATGTGTGTGTGTGAAAAATATCACATTTTTCAAATGAAATTATCAAAACATATGTCCAGCTAAACATGAAATATGTATCAGTAATATTTGCGATGTTGGTTGGAAAACTTTAACGTTTTATATTTATGGGCCTAGGGCAGGAGAGTAGTCAAAGGGGACGCCTGGAAGGCTTTAATCTTTCAATGTATTCGATATGAGATGCTAAAAATATTTCAGTGCATATGCAAAGTTATGCAATCCTATATAACAGAGATTTTAAACCATCCTGTAGTCCACTAAAATTCACTGGTCTTTCAAATAGTTTATGCAACTTCTAGTTTTTAAAGTGATTGAAAACAAATGCACTGATCAACCACTTTTATAATACTTACTTACTATTCAGTGAAAATATTGTCTTGTAATTCTCATCTAATTTGCAATATTTTTCACTTAAGTATATGGATTTCGAGGAAAAGTTTGCAAGCAAATCTTCTGCCCTGCTCTGTCGTTGAGAATCATAGCGAACTATTTGGAAAACTGAAACAATTCGATTGGTCAACAAACTGTTTCAAAAACATGTAACTTTTGCGTTTTGGGTTTTCAGGTTACAGGCGGGGCCGAAGCAATTTTTAACAAACCTTTTATTGTTCAGTTTAATGATTCTCTGATCCCAGGTGTGCTACTTACATCTGGATTAGCTTCATTTTGATCGTTTGCATTTCCAGTGCATGCAACGCCCTCTCCATCCAACTATTCACACTCAAAGCATGCGATTTTATTTGCTGCATCATTATAATTAAAATCGTACCTTCATCATCATGGTTATAATAATCATCATGATCTTACTTACTTACTTTTACTTTTAATGGCACAACAACCCATGGAGGGCCTAGGCCGAGCTTTTCACATCCACTAATGTTGTGCGTGTTATATTTGTACATGAATGGAAGGGATCTACAGTTTAATGCCGAATCCGAACGGTGAAATGAAAAGCCTTTCATAGCAATTTTTACTCTTGTAGGTTTGCCATTGCCTGCCAAGAGGTGGTGCCGGGTAGAAAAATTATCTTTTCTACTATTTGATTTTGCATGTGCCGAGATTCGAACCCCGGACACTCTGCGTAGCAGTCCAACGCACTACCACTACACCACAGCGACCATCATCAGCTGCAAAATATTCAGGTTGTATGATCTCCGGTCGGAGAGCACCAAGCTCGCGAATATTATGAGGTATGTTTTGTTGTGCTGAGGCGAGTTGTTTTCTTTCCAAGAAGGAAAGATTTTCGGGAAAAATTTGCAAGTAAATCTTCCCTGCCCCGCTCTTTCGTTGAGAATCTATGAGTTCGGCAACCCCTCAATGACTTCTTGGTGCTGTATTATCTGAGGACCTTCGTTGGGACTCAATGAGATGGGTGTTGATGCAATTATTGGCTCTAATGAACTCATTTGCCATTCATGCTGTCTTAGTCTTTGCGAGTTGTTTTGGTTGGTTCACCATTTTTCGAGGAAGTCAACATTCTCGCTGTTTACTCATTCGCATTTTATCGTAACACAATCTCCATTTGTTTATGCCTTGCGTTCGTTGTTTTTTCTCTCCATGCTCGATCATTCTTTCAGATTTAGAAATTGTTAACGATTTTTGTTTGAAATGTAATATTTTTGTTTGAAATGTCTAATTTTACTAGAAACTGATGGGGCAGCGCCCTTTATCAATCGACTATGAATCATCCGCAAATTAGCGCCCTCTATAAATCGATAAAGCGATAGAGGATTCCTTTATCGATTGATAGAGGGCGCATAGTGGATGCATATATGTTGCCCATTATTTATGTGTATAAACATATGCATCCTCAATTTTTTTTATACTTGATTGATAGAGGGCGCTGCCCTTTATTTCCGTGACAATTCCCGTTTTGTCACGATCATCTCTTACTCCCTCGCAAATATAAAAACCGTTCTAATGAAGTAAACTGCAGAAATATTATTATAGAAAGTATAGAAAATATTAAAGAAAATGTTTTCCACTAAAACTCAATTTAAAAAAAAAAACACAAAATTGTATTTTGGCGAAAATTTATTGTATTACCAAATGTGGTTTCGGACTTCAAATTGTACCTATTAAAAAAGTACAATTGGCAGCTAAGATAACTTAAATGAAGTCGTTGGTAGTGAGGTCCATTTACAACGTGTAAACGGTACCCAACTGTCCCGATTTCACGGGATATCCCGGAATTCTGGTATTTTTTCATGTCCTGAGACGAAAAATGTTGATCGATGAATGACTTTTTCATATACACTTATTGACTACTATAGGAGATCATGTTCTCGGTGGAGTGCTAATCGGATTCGATGATAAAATTTATCATCCCCACTATACTCCATTTTTTGGGGGGTTTTCATAGGTGAATTATGGGCGATATTTTGTTACAATGAAAGAAGTCATTATTTCAAGCCATTTACCATCTAAGATTATTTTAAGAAGATTTTGTGGGTACCAAAAAACTTTCGAAAAGAGAGGTAAAAAAGTAAAAAGTGGTAGCTTTCTATAAGAAATATTCAGAATACTCATGCGCAAGAATGATCGAATAGAAGATTTGGCATTGCGCAGACTCGTCATATTGCAATATATTTTGGTCACATCAGATCAGACTTAATTTTTTTTTTTCTTTTTTCAATTTGCTTAGTAAATCATAGGTATTGAATAGTTCAAGTTAAATCGTAATAAAAATAGTTCAACACACTAGAGCCAATCACAGAATACGGTCTGGCATAACAAACATGCGTAGTACATAAAAACGAAGCTCACTTCTGTACAAGCAAATGCGCAATCTGTTTTCTATTATTCTTGGTTAACGCATTGCAAGAGTTGGGCAACTTTCAGTTTTTGCTTTACGTTGAGAGTGCAGACAGCTACTGTATTTGTGTTTCGCCACTGTTGCGTGAGTATTTGATACTCGCGTAGTTGCTGTATGATGTTGGCCGACAAAATCGAGATATTGCGATTTAAAAAGAAGGAATCGTTTGGAATTCGTAAGGAGGTGAAACGAAGACAGTTTCCAACGTTACGAGGTCTATAATAAAAAATCAAATAATAATTCCAACTTCAACAAGAAACCATAATTAACCGTAGACCTCGTAACGATGGAAACTGACTTCGTTTCACCTTCAATCAATCCTCTATCGATTGTAGGTTCTGGTTTCTTGTTGAAGACAGTATTAATATTTTAAATATTTTTTTAAATTTTGCATATGGGGCTAATCTTTGTGTGTAGGACAACTTCATGCTCAGTATTTTACAGTTTTGTATTAATTAACCGTAGACCTCGTAACGATGGAAACTAACTTTATTTCACCTACTATCAATCCTCTATCGATTGTAGGTTCTGATTACTTGTTGAAGTCAGAATTAATATATTAAATAATTTTTTTATATTTTGTCTATGGAGCTAATCACTGTGTGTAGGACAGCTTCATACTTAGTATTTGACTGTTTTTTATTAATTAACCGTAGACCTCGTAATATAACATTTTGACTTCGTTTCACCTCCTAATGATTCTCCATCAATTGAATGTGTTTTTTTTTCTGAAGTCAAGATTTATTTCATGTCAGTAAACATCATGCTTAATAATTGATTGATTTTTTATTATTTTTCTGTAGACCTCGTAACGTTGGAAACTTCTTCCTTCTTTTTAAATCGCAATATCTCGATTTTGTCGGCCTACGTCATATAAGTTGTGAGTTTATGATCAGCGCAACTTTTGCTATTTGCACATGATTCTTTACATTACGTCATTTGTCTCATTTTTCAAGTCAACTTTCTTTCAGGTTTAAAACTTTAATAGTTCGCAGAAGAGAATTTCACCAAATTCACCATCGTAAAATAACTACTGACCACTTTCGCAACAGTTGCGTCTTAGAAATATATATACAATAACAACAATGCAAAAAGGAATTTTTTTTTAAATTTTTCTATCAACATGAGTAACATGAGTAATTGTCGGACTTTGAAGTCCTTTTAAATATGATATCTGAGGCAGAGTTGTTAGCTTTGAAATGCTAAAAATTTTCTGTTTTTACTCCATCCCTTAACTCTCTCTCTGGACCTGTTCTTCTTTTAGTGGGTTTTATATAAAGATTGTATTGCCAGAATCACATTATTATGTTAAAAATTATTAGTATACATAAATACTGTGGTTGATATGTATGGTACTCTTGTTAGTTAGTCTGCCTGTGGCTTTTGCGGTCAATAAGCCACTTACCAATAACAATAACAAGCATCCACATAATCATATGGATACCGTCATACTCCGCCTAAAGTCATAGCCGACTGCAACAGCACATCGTCATCTACACGTCACATGTGATAAGAGCTTAGTTTGCTTCCATTGATGTGGGGCGTACATATTCAGTTGCTCATTCGCCAGAGAGAGCATTTCCTGCATGGAAATAAATTCTGCTCTGTGTTTTGTAATTCTTTTAATGAAGTGTTTATAATTTGCATTGCATGCATACTCGTACATGTGCACATATTTGTAAAATATTCATTAAGTTAATTATACTTAATTATGTATGCATCATTGACACCTGTACGAGATGTTTGATTGAAGCCTTTGTTTGGCGACTTTGGATTGTGAAAGCTTGGCCTTTGTGCTCAGTGCAATTGATATGACAATACTGATATACCATACTCGGATGTACATAAAATGGATAAGTTGAAATATCACAAAGGTTTTCTGATTGTCATTTTGTCTGAGAGCAAATATAAAGGAAGTAAAAGATCTTGATGAAAAAATCTCCCAATTTTATTTAAATTATCATCTCAAAGAGAATAGTCAAATTAACCTGACCGTAATGGTGAATTCACATACCGAGTGTCACTCTCTCTTATTGATATTTTTTTAATCGTAATGGTGAATTCACGAGTGTCACTCTCTCTTATTGATATTTTTTCACACTCCCACTAATACTACACTATGCTTTTATTTTTTTTTATGAAGTCTTTTCAATCTCTCTAATTCAAAGAGTAAGAAATCATCGGTGACGTTCTCTTAGAACCTACTTACAATAGTAAAATAATGACGTTCATGGAAATCACACTAGTGCAACCATGTTGAACTTTTCTACCTCTCTTTTTCGCACAATCAGTCATGCTTGCACTACTAGCGTGGCCAGGCTCTATGATTTGCATAGTTTTGGCATGTCATTGCCATATTCTAATATATCATATGAATATTTGACAATAAAAAAATTTAAGGATGGAAATACCAGGTGTACATCTCTATGCCACTATTTCTTCGCATTTAGTCATCAATATTCAGTTCATAAACAATCAAGTTTCATACAACAACATATTTTTTCTTGCTCGAATTAAAAATTTCGAATTTTGTGCCTGCAAACTACGATATGCGGACATCATTGATTTTCTGTTTCCTATTGAAGAAATCTGCTTTGGAATCTCATCGAATGCTTGTGGAAGCTTACGGCCAGCACGCTCTAGGCAAAACACAGTTCAACGAGTGGTTCAATAAGTTTAAAAGTGGCGATTTTGATGTGAGAAACAAAGAACGTGGAAGACCACCGAAAAAGTTTGAAGATGCCGAATTGCAAGCTTTACTCACTCTATAAGGATGATGGTCAAACGCAAGAATAACTTGCAGAACAATTATGGTAAATGTAACCCAACAATGCATTTCTCAACGTTTAAAAGCCATGGGATTGATTTTGAAGGTGGCAAGGTGGGAAGATGGGTGCCGCATGAATTGACTGAAAGACAGCAAGAAAATCGAAAAACCACCTGTGAATTGTTGCTCGCCAGGTACAAAAGAAAGTCATACCATATCTTCATTGAATAGTTACTGCCGATGGAAAATGGATCTATTTCGAGAATCCCAAATGTAAACGATCATGTGATAAGCCCGGTACACCGGAAAGAAGACAATGCTCTGTGTTTTCTGGGAACAGCGAGGTGTTATCTGGTTTGACCTTCTGAAACCAGGTGTAACAGTTACTGGTTAACGCTACCAACAACAATTGGCCGATTTGAACCAGGCTTCGCGCAAAAAACGTTCAGAATGTCAAGCTAGGCAACACAAAGTGATTTTTCTTGATGACAATGCACCATCACATCGAACAAAACAGACTAACAGACAGGGAACTGGTAGATTCGTACAGCTGCGACGCCGTCCCCCATGGGGCTTATTCACCAGACTTGGCTCCATCTGACTACCACTTATTTTCATCAATGGGATTCGTACGAAAATGTGAAAATATGGCTCGATGACTGGTTTGACTCAAAAAACGAACAGTTTTTTTCGGCGAGACATTCACAAATTGCCAGAGAGCTGGAAGGGAAAAATGTGTAGCTAGCAATGGCCATTACAAGAAGATAGAATGTAGAACCATTTTTCTTAAACCAGAAACATGTAATTTCATAAAAAAAATGATCGGTTTCATACTTGTACATCTGGTAAATCATTTACACCACATTCTCATTGAGCCCAAATGAATTTCAGTGAAAAAATTCAGGGTTGCATCCAATTATTTGCTCAATTTCGACGTAGTTTTATGGTTTTGTCATTATTCCGTTATTTGTATGCCGAAATTGATTAATTATCTCACGCAATTTCATCCGAAATTATGAAAATGAGTGAAACTGCACTATTTGGGTTTAATAGGAACGAGGTATTTGATAAAATAACAAACTTACAGTGGAACGAATAACTCAACTGGTCGCTATGTACATATTTTGCAAAAACTACAGCAAAACTACAAAAAAATTTATGAATATAGGATAACTTTATCTATAGTCCATAGTTTTCACATTTAGCTGCCTTCATCTTATAACAATTACTAAAATTGCGACTTAACACTATTCGATGACAGAGAACACTTACGCCTCTTGATGTTGCTTAGGGGGATTTATGCTCTTCTGCTCTCTTAGTCACCTCATTTCTCCAGGATATGTTAGAAACTACTTAATTTTTTAAAATTCTAAAATTCATAAAAGAGATCGCGCATTGAAGATATAGAAACAGCGTTTAAAAATTTTCCATAATTCAGTTACGGATTCTGATACCTGCCCAATATGGATTAATTCAAAATTTGTTACTTGAAGACCTTTCCAGCCAGCCAGCCAGCAGATTGAGCATCAAAATTAACTCTCGAGTTTATTTGATCGACCGAAATTTTTTCAAAAATTACCACGTCAAAGTGAAAAGTTTAGTCACCCTAATTCAGTTCAATTACTTGAGTTCGTCATTTAAATAAAACTCTTTTGTTTTTGTGCAACTACGTAGATAAATGAATTAAAAGTTAGTTTATTTATTTGTAATTTGCAATGATTTTCAAACATCATTCATTAGCTTGTTTGACTTACGCTAAAGGTTTTACGTATGTATCTCCTTCACTTGCATGGTATTACTTCTTTAATATTTAATTGTCTATTATATTTTCACTTTCTCGTTTCATTAATTATTTTATGGAATTTTTATCAAAATTTCACTTTGCAATTCTAAAACCATTCGAACGTTCGTTTCATTCATAGTTATTATTTTCATTTCCTTTTCTCTCAAAGTGTTTGACACCTTGGATCACTAATCGTTAGTCTATCAAATTAAAAGTAAGTTCATTTTTCTTGTTGTGTCTGTTTTAAAAGTTAAGGGTGCAAAATAAATTCTAGTAAGTTACAACCACACTAGAAAACAAAATATATTTCCGAAACTTATACTAATCTTTATTGGTTTTTGAGATATCAATTTTACGTTCCACATACTATATAACTTTAATTTTTTAATTTTTTTCTCTTTTATAGGTTTTTTACATTTTTAAATCACAAAAAGATTGCTAAAAATACAATTATCAAATTTAGAATATGTAGCTAGTTGCTAATCCTTGTTTGCGTTTGTCTAATTTCTTAGTACATATCAGAGAATACATATCTACATAGAGGTGGACATAAAGAACTTAACAATCGGGCATTATCTTCACAGATTACTTCACTTCGTATATTTCTCCTTGGTTTAGGAGTGTCTAAACTACAAGTTGATATTTTCTTTAACGTCTACACTTAATTAAATTCAGAGGCAATTTTATTAGGCAATCATTTTGCATACTTAGCTTTTTTACGTCTTAGTAGACATACGGTATATAAATAATCTAAAGTGTCAGTTAGTAGTTACGATTTCAAATATTAATTTTATATATTCTTTCACCGTTTCTATTTTTTGTTTGCTTTTTATATTTGAACTTTTCTATTCTCTACAATGTAATTTGCAAATTGTTTCGAAATTGAATTACTACGATTCTAAAAATTTATTAATTCGGCTTTTCAATATTACTTATTCTATAATTTTTATATGATTGCTAATTGCTTTATTTTTTTCGTTCCTTTTCATTGGTGTATTTACAAAGAAAAATTTTAAAATTTATCACTTCTTACGAGGAACATTTCAAAAAATGTAACTCGATGATTTACAGATCATTTCCAATTTTGATTTAATGTAAGTTAGATTCAGATTCAGTTGATCAACCAAGATTCGATTAGCCACTTAATGTCAGAGCGTCATTTTTAAAGTTCTTAGCGTAAAGTAATCTATATTTTAAATTGCAATAGATCCAAAATTTATATATAAACGATATAGCTTAGATTTACTTTACAGTTACGAGAAGATTGATGATGATGTACACTGACAATGACATAGTCAAGCGTATAAAAATCCACCGTTTTCGCTGGCTGGGTAATGTTGAGCCAATGTTGAAGAAGAGCTCCAGCTAGAAGAGTTTTATTCGAGCCACGTTGGAGGAACAAGCAGAAGAGGACGCAGTTGGGAAGAATAGGTACAGGAAGACCTGACTGCCAGTTGATAAGGCCTTGGCCAAAAAGACCAGTTAGTACTTATGTAAAGATAGATTATGACTTCTCAGGTGGAATAGAACTTGATGGAATAGAACTTGACCTATAGTGCCCACATACATTACCAAGTAATTAGCGGGAATTCGAGAGGGTTTCTACTAGTCTTAGATAGTTCCATCTTTCCTCTAACATGATACGACACCAAAAGCTTCGCCATAAGCTTCACCTTTTTTTTATATCATTTTTATGAGTTTTTTCTTCCGCATTGAGTCATAATTGATTAATTAAATTACAAAAAGAATAAATAAAATTAATTACATTGGGGAGGAAAAAATGCTAAAAGCGAGATAGCGAGAAGGTAACTAAGTATGGCCGTGTTGTTGTTTATGTACTGCCAAACAGCTCATTCAGTTCATTAAGACAATGTGGCAGAATTTAATGAGTTTTGAAGCGAAACTTGCACCAGAAAATTTCAAGTAAGTTACAGATAATAATAGTGATTAACCATTTAAAAACCCGAATCAACAAAGTATGGTAACTGTGGTGTAATACCGAAAGAGGATGTTGGAAAAAAAAGTTATGTTTATGAGATTAAAGTTATAATGCCGAGCTGGACCTCCTTTTTTACCTGTATTTTAAATAAGAGTAGCCATGTCATGTCTGTATATAAAATTAAAAATCTAGAGATTTGATATCTGAGACAAAATGGGGTAAATAAAAAAATAAAAAATGTGTATCTTTGTCTCAGAAATAAAATCTCTAACTCTTGAACTTTATATGTACTTACCCACCCATTAATTACGTTGGCATGACAACGCTCCCTCTTAAGTAAATGAAGATGAACAAATCAGGGGGACGCTGGGCTATAACATAACTTTCTTCATCAAAACTGTTCCAGCCTCCATGTTGAACACAAAAAATTTTCATTTGTTGGACTGTGTTATTATCAAAAAAGAAATATTATGAGTTTATTTATTAAAAACATTAATTATTAAATTGATCCGAATTCTGATTGCAATTACACAAAAAGCTCAATTTTTACAAAACAATTTCTTTTCTCTTTTACCCTAAACAATTTCTCATGCAATACAATTTCAGCTGGTAAGTAATCAGTCTATTTCACATCATCATCAAAGGTA
The DNA here is from genome assembly GCA_958295655.1 of Palloptera scutellata. Lineage (NCBI taxonomy): Eukaryota > Metazoa > Arthropoda > Insecta > Diptera > Pallopteridae > Palloptera > Palloptera scutellata. Next base: position 37,602,826 of record OY282449.1, read on the forward strand.
AGTAATATAAATCAGTTCCAATTTAAAAACGAACCATTTCTCTTCTGAATCCATTTTATAGCTTAATAACTTTTCATTGACATTTCTACTTTCGTTTCTTATCGGTAAAATTTAATCAAAATTACAACTACACTAATTACGCACAATACAAAAACTGGACAAATTTTAGTTTGTTTCATCATACCTGAACAATTTGCATACATTTATGTATGTATTCTTAAGGTACCCTTGAGCAGTTGCTTTTCATAATTTCCTTAAATTTCATAGCTACCATCAATAAAGAATGAAATAAAATATTAATTCTGATTCATTTTCCATGGCAAATATGCTGTGAACAATCAGCTACAAAAAATATTCGTTAAATTGATTCTTTTTTTTTTGTTCTCTTAAACCTTATTGTTTTTAGTTAGTAAGCGACACAGAAAAATAATTTATATTTTTATATTTAGGATTATTGATTTTTTTTTAATTTATATGTTTCTTATATTTTCTTTTTATGATATATTTCTGTTTATTTATTACAATATATATTTTTGTAGGTATTATTATTTTAAAAACTTTTCTTTGTCTTTCTTCCTTTTACTCGTAGCATTAAAGTAGCACAAAATATTTTCGATTTTTCATTTAAGTGTTTATTTATTATTATTTTTTTTTTTTACTTTAATTTCATTTATTGTTCCCAACCTGATAAGTACACAATCACAAAATTTATAAGCCCAACAAGTTGCACTTGTGTTTGTTTTTTCTAAACGCTGAGCTTGTTTAAATCGGAAGTTTTATTTTTAACATTTTCCTTTTGTCATTATTACTATTATTTTATTTAAATTAATTTATTTTTTTTTTTATTTCACTAAAATTAAAGGTGCAGTTTTTTGTAACTTTTAACAACAATTTAATCGATATTTTCTTTAGAGACTAAAAACAATTTTTTCTAGTCAATACAAATACAAATACACAGGTGTATGTAGTATTTGGGACAACAACAAACAAAAAGAATGAAATTATATATATAATATTATATATATGTTAATATGTAGTTATGTATAATAATAATAAAACTATAATGTTCTATAATTTTACAAAGTTGCATCTTTTTTGCTTTTACTAATATGTGGTTTTATATTTTTTTAAATAATACTTTTGTAGTAGTTTGTGTAGAACACACTCACACGTGTGAACTTATTTTGCAATTCGCTACATTTTTGTTTTCTAGTTTTTCTTTTATATTATTGTAATTGCTATTAAATTTAGGTTTTTGCTGCATTTGAAATTTTGAAAAACTTTCTCTTTTTTCACGATTTATTTTAAAAATTTACGATATGTAATATGTAAAATAATTAATAATTTCATTACATCATCATTATTTAACAAAGCAACAAATATAAATTTATACCTAAAATTGTTTTTGTTTAATGTAAAGGGAAAAGGGGAAAAACTAAACAAACAAAAAATAGTGATAAAAATTAAGTATATAATTAAGTTTATTTGATTTTTGTTTCTTTTGTTTTAAATTTTAGTATTTGTTTAAGTACACGAACTGTTGCTGTTCTTTTCGTTGGCTGTTTCTAAGCGGGTATAGTTGCTTCCACATAGAAATCGGGCTCATCGTCTTCAGCATTTACCTCATTGCCATCCAACTATTCGAAAGAGCAGTAGAAAAATGAGATATTTATTAATATTTAGTATAAAGGATTAATAATAGAAATGTTTTTCATATTCGAAAATGTAGGTTTTAAAACGAATTTGAGTAGTTAGTTAGTAGTTTTGATCTTGAACGATTTCACAAATTTTTGTATTATATCAAACGTATTCGAATCTCAAAAGCTTACACTCGATTCTGTCATTAACACTCTTAAACTTACCGCTTGCATTTCTTCGGGCTTATAAAGCGCTGCCAATCTCTGTCTAATGGGTACCATTAAAATCAAAAAGAATGGGAAAGCCAATGAGAAACGCGATGATTTTACAGCCCACAATAATGCTAGGCAAAGCACTTGAATGGTGGTAAAAAGGTGCATCTTCCAAGTGTGTACACGTTTCACGTACGGTGTTGGTGGATAGTGCTTCACCGGCATAAAATACAGTCTTACTCTGCGCAAGTGAGAAATTGAGAAAAGTGAATGATAAAATTATAATTTCTTTTACTCATATACCATACATACCTATCAAAGAATTGCACGCCGCTCATCGAAGCGATACCCATATAAAGGAATACACCAAACAATACTGCCATCGGTATGAGACGCAACAGTGGGGCCATTGCGACGGACAGGCCAATCATGAAAGCAACACAGAATCCGGAAATACGTTGCTCCTTAACATCGGTAATGCGTGCCGTTTCACCAGGAGCATGAGTTCTGTAAAGTAAAAAAAGTAAGTGAATATATCGAAATAGTCAACCGTAACTCATTTTCCTCATTCCATACCTTGACATTATAGTTAAGGCCGACACATGCGTCACCGAACGTACAGTGGCCGCACAATGCCACGGCGTTCCGAAGAGACCGCAGAATGTATTCAAGAATCCCAACAGCACAATATCCAAATGCAAGCCGGAACCCTTTTTGAGACCACGCTCCGGCTTGTCGACAATCAGCTCCGATATGTGTGACTCCATAAAAATGAGTATATAAACTAGAATTGCAGGCACACCCGCCGCAAATGGTATCCACAGGGGCACGGGGCCCATGCTGACCAACCAGCCACCACGCTCTGGGTCACTGGGTGAGATGCCCTCGGGCACGCTAAGCTTCTCGGTGTACACTTGTGGTATGAAATAGTCGACCATAACGAAAATGGCAATGGCGATGGGTACACCAAAATCACCCAAAGCACGACGTGCATTGCGGCCCAGGAAGTGTGAATTACGAAACAATTTCAAATAGTAGGCGACGGTGAATGTGCCCAGCGTGAGTATAGTGCAGAAGAGCGCTGTATTTGGCATGTTCGACATTGGCTTATTTACCACTAATGTCGTAACGCTGGCAATCGTGGTATTGATGAATTCGGACACCGATGACGATAGATTGCTGTACGCTGTGGTGTTCTCCAGGTCCAGACTAGACATTGTTGGCGGCGGTAAATTATAATCGGCCAACAGTGGATTCTTCTTATACACCGATATCAATTTCATTAAAGTCTCTACAATATAAATCAACGTGATGAGCGCCGAGAATATTTCCTGTGTGAAACGCGTCAGCAAACGCACGTAGACGCTGCCCTCGAATGCTGAGACCGTCAGCGAAATGACGGTCAACCAAATGCCGACATAAGCGCGAACTGTCAGAAATGGTAAGCCACTGTCGCGGCAAAAATTGACCAGAGCCTCATCGAACAGCAACAACGGGCCAGTGGTGCCAATGATGACAAGCGGCTGGCCGGCAATTGAATGGAATATAACACCACAAAGCGCTGTACTTAGCAACGTTTCGGATATGCCAATTAAATTATTGGTTTTTTCTGATGCCAAACCGCCGAAGGTAATCGCCGTAGAAAGACAGGCAAAGTACATGAAAATGGTGGCGGCTAAAGTCTCAGAATTGAGACCGTCCAGTATGTCACTCTTGTACATGGGCAAGCGGCGTTTGAGATCATTGCGTAAGCCGCCCCAAAAATGATGAGTCTTCTCGAGGGGATTTGGTTTTATCTTGCCATCATCTTCGAGTTTCTTCTCAATTAGAACTTTTGATTCCTCCTTGGAGCTTGAATTCTGCAGCAAATGGTCTTTGATATCTTGTTTGTTCTGAGAGTGGGGAAAATGAAGAGAGAAACAATTTAGCCACCTTCTTTTTCAACGCCTATAATTCGAACTCACCTGCAATGCTTTAGTTTTTCGCGAACGAATCCAATCTTTCTTCGCTTTCAGTTCTTCGAATGGCAGCAAATCGTGCCGATCCCAATTGCCAGGCGGCAGCACAATCGAATCATCGAGAAACTCATTTATAGCGGAGAGTAAATCTTTACGATCGTCTGCTTTGTATGCAATGCCATTGAAAAACTCATTGGCCATTAGGGTGGCAATTGAGCGGCCCACTTCATGATAATCCAAGTCGAATGTAATCGGTCCAAGCAGAATGAACATGAAACGCACTGGTATGGGTACTTCAGTTAACGTCGGCATTGGTACTCCCTCAGCCAAGCGGACAAATGCAATTGTGGGTTGTTGCAAAAAGTCAACTGCACCAACCTAAGAATAGGCAATAATAATTGAATTAGCAAGTGAATCAATTTTAATATATTTTTATTCCTCCTTCTTAACTCACCAACACTGTTGTGGCTTCAGCGCCCGCTGGTATACGCTTGAGTATGGTCTCGTTTTGTAACTTCTTCAAGTCCTCTTGCGATGACGTGAAATCCTCTTTCATATCAATTTTTAGGTCATTGCTTTTTCTGCTACCCCCAATTTCGGTGGCTGGCATTATTTTGATTTTCTTATCATCGCCCGATAGATTCTGCATTAAGGAATTTTTATTTAATTACTACTTTGATTGATTCAATAACTGATGAAAATTGTAAATACTATGTTAAAGTAAAAAAAAAATTTAAGTTTAATTAAAATTCAATAGTAAATGTACATTTTCAAAACAACTAACAAATTAAACACATGCCTAGATTGGTCACCCAAATGAATTTTTTTAATGTAAACTGTTTTGGTATAACTATTTTAGTTCAAAATAAAGCCACAAATTAACCAAAGCCAATAATTCGAAAGTGAGATAAATAAAACTTCAATTAAACAACAACAACGAATTTTGAGTATGTTTTTTTTCGGATGTGTTAAGTAATAATTTTGAATGAATTTCCTGTAGAGAGCAGAACGAACTGAAAAATATCAAATCGAATCGTTCCGCTCAGAGCGAACTGAAGGTAGATTCATATACTTTTTCCCTCCCTCTCAGACAAAGAGAGTGTGCTAGAAGAGTACGATGCAGAGAGTGTGCACGTCAAGAACGATGTGGCCTCAGTATGATCTCTACAAAGTTAATTGACTTTTATATATTATTTTTTACAGAGTCGAAATCGCAAATAAAATAGTAAATACGGGGCAATGGGTGATTGGCTCGCAAGCAACGAGACTGGGTGTTCAGTATTATGACGTCATGACATCGCAGAGATCGAAGTCTCAGATACAGAGTCAGATACAGACTCAAAACTTTTGGTTAAACGTTCCGGAAATATTCCAAAATATTATGGTTATCATTTAGAAAGTACTTAAATAACATTTTTGTTTTTTTCATACGCGGCGAAGCAAAAATGTTGCAAAATTTGTTAAAAGTAAAAAAGCCTTTTATAATTCAGAATAGAACTAATTAAACTTAAACTGCATCTTCCTTCACTTCTTTTAAAGGGACAACCGCCCATGGAGTGGCTAGGTCGAGCTTTTCGCATCCACTCATGTTGTGCGTCTCATATTTTTGTACATGAATGGGAGGGACCTACAGTTTTATGCCGAATCCGATCGGCGAAGTGATAAGCTATTTTTACTCTTGTAGTTTCGCCATTACCAACATGTTCTGCCGTGTGGAAAAATAGTTTTTTCCCACTTTTTGATTTTGGCTCTGCCGAGATTTGAACCCGAGACCCTGTGCGTAGCAGGCCTACGCACTACCAACTACGCCACGGCCACGGCGTCCACTAAAAAGTATTAAAAACAGTATGTTTTTTAAATTTTTTTGCTATCCCTGTAACTGAACTGAAATATCACTTAGAGCCTTTCTAAATGATAAATCAACGGGGGAGATGGAAATTAAACTCAAAAATATCTTTTACAGATTTCAAATTATTTGAATTCAAGCTATGTAATTTCAACATTTTGAAATTATATGGAATAAAATTCTGTATTAAAAACTTGAAGTCACAATTAGCTTTCAGGTAATTGAAGTCAAATGAACTGAAAACTGATCCCTTAGTCACGCTTATGAGAATATAATAAAGTATTGAATATTTCATTTAAGAGTTTTTTAAATATAAACAGATGGGTTTGAAAAAAAAAACCCCTAACACACCGCTCCTTTCTCTTCTGAAACTTTTAGACCCTCCAGTGGGTAAGATTAGCTAAAATTTATAGAGATACGCAAAGCTCAACAGCTAAATAGTACGCGTGATGACGTTTCTGATTAGTGTTGAACTGAAAGAGACTTTTTGAACTGAACCTGAACTTCGGGTTTTAGTCGCTATGGTCGAACCTGAACCTGAATCATTCTGTATTATAAAAAAGTATAGCTGAATAAGTTCCACAAATATTTTGGACCAAACCAAACCTGATATTTTTAACCGACCCTAATCGTGCGCCGAAATCTTGTCAAATTATAAAAAATATCAAAACAAAAAAAATCAAATAAATTCGGGTCACTTTTGTAAAGTACGAAATCCATCACAATTATTAACTTCACTGAGTTACTTTTGTAGTCGCTGTGGTGTAGTGGTAGTGCGTTGGACTGCTACGCAGAGTGCCCGGGGTTCGAATCTCGGCACAGGCAAAATAAAATAAAAAGTAGAAAAAATAATTTTATATGTATATACTGAACAGAACCCGAAGATGAGATATTTGACTTAACCTGCTAAAGACTAAACCTTATCTTGGTTTTCTTTTATGGTTCGGCCAAAACCGAACCAGAACTTTCCCAATATATCAATATAGAGAAGCAAATTAATTTGAGCTCTGGTCCGAAACTGAACCGAAGCCGAACGAGTGATTTTTGATCTTACATATCTAAGGCCAAACTCGAATACGCAGTCGAATCTCACCTTCTTCCGTTTTCTTTCAAAATTCGATCGCAGCCAGACCTTTTCATTTTACAAACAAATAAAAAAATTGCAAATAATTTTCCAAAATTTTTGGACCGTGACTGAACCTATCTCGGATTCCTTTTAAGGTTAGCTAAACCTAAATTTTCGCCGTTCGGATTCGGCATAAAACTGTAGGTCTCTTCCATTCATGTGAAAATATAAGACGCACAACATGAGTGGATGCGAGAAGCTCGGCCTAAGCCCTCCTGTTGTGGGCTGTTATGCCATTAAAAAAAGGAAAGAAGAAACTTAAATTTTAGTAAAATATCATCAAAATCAAAAAAGGGAAATGAACTCGAGCTATTTTTTCCCGAAACTTAACCAAGGCGAACTTCGGTAGGAGCTAAAGTTTCACTTTTTATAATTAAGACGAATGCGAAAAATGTCATGACCGAAAACCTAGCCCAAAGCTTATGTTCGGTCTAATACTAGGTACAATTTTAATTGTTAACTTAAAGGAAATAATATAGGTTTTCAATTCAGGATCGAGAATATCAAAACAACAGGAACAATATGAAAATTGATGTAGCTAGCCGAACAAGCAAACTGTCGAAGTACAACGTCACAATGAGCACCATGACTCCTGACGATTTAGTTATAGCCAGGATGATGCTAGAAAGACAGATTCCTATACAGATTTCAAGAAAGAGTAAATCTTTATTTTGAGAGTCATTTAAAAAGAAGCAAATTCTTAATGCAATATATTCTACAGTTCTATTTACTTCAGCCACCTCGAACAAATTTCCAATAAATACTTCATTCAGATTATAGTTTTTTCATTTCCATAAGTACCATAGAAATGTGACCGTGTGTAAATAATGCCAATTTTTATTAATCACAACATGAAATAATGAAACTTAACAATCAAAGAACGAAATTATAAGAAGAAGGCGTAAAAAACGAGAAAAAATTTATAACAAGACAAAAAACCAGAACGAAAGTATCTAAAAAAAACAAAAAAACAAAAAAAACACTTTTAATTACACCAATATAAGACATGGTGGAGTGCCTGCGATAAGCGGATGCAGGACCCAGACCCAAAGAGATTGTAGGCGGCGGTGGGGCGCTCAGTGTTTCACAAACTGAATGGCGTTGTTTACTATCGGGTTGATGCTGTTGTTGGGAATGCAGTAGTTGCTGGGGATGCAGTTGTTGCTGTGGTGCTTCACCGCCACCACCATTCATCCAAAGTAACTTTATTTTTTTTATTGATTTTTGTCGTTTTTGAAATATGATTTTGAAATTGATGTAAATACATTACGTGTGTGATTTTGTGTGTGTATCATTTAGAAATTTAGTTAACATTATATACAAAAATTGAAAATATTTTATTTTTTTTTAACATTTGCATTGAGTGTTCGTTTGCAAAGAAACATTGGAAAAATGAAAAAAAACAAAAATTAATTATGCAAAAGAGAAAAGAAAGAGAAAATACACACATATTTATATAGAAAATACACATAAAACTTACACAATTTTTTGATATTTATTCTTTTGTTACAAGTACAAAAATATTTACAATTTAATACGAAAACAACCAAGAACTTAACTGTGATATGCCCACACATTGTAGGGCACTACAGAAAATTGGTTTGATATCGATTGAATGTACGATTCAGATGTACTCAAAATCCAATATATCTGAAGTATATAGTACTACACATTGGGCATATCTAGAATAATTTTGTCATTTTATTTGGATAGAACAAGAGAGTTAGTTAATTCTGTAGTAACAGATTGAGAGACGCTACATGTGCTTTCAATTGGCCAATCAAAATCGTTTATTTTCAGTGCGAACAAAAGAGAGAGAGAATAAAATTCTCTCAATATATACCTACATAGAAAGAATTAGTCCTAATCTCCGTTGGAAAGACCAGGTGCAGGGCAATCCGACTGCACTTGGCCTTATCAACTGGCGCCAGCGCGCGCATTACAGAGGCGACTGGCCTCTAAGAAAGTAAGAAAGAATTAGTTCTACTTGTTTACTAGATTTGTAAGACATTTTAAGTCGAGTCTGGCACAAAGCACAAATCCAAAGTGACACTGTGACCAGGGTTGCCAAAGAGATGGTTTTCCCACCAAATCTGATGGATTTATAAAAATAAACGCGAGAAGTCTTTCTAAATTTACAGTTTCAGTTGTGGTAGTGCTTTTTCAAAATTTCGAATAGTTCACTTATCAGCAAATAATCTTACTTACTTTACTTTTACTTTTACTTTTAATGGCACAACAGCCCATTAAGGGCCTAGGCCGAGCTTTTCGCTTTTCGCATCCACTCATGTTGTGCGTGTTATATTTGTACATGAATGGAAGGGACCCCTACAGTTTAATGCCGAATCCGAACGGCGAAGTGAAAAGCTTTTCATAGCAATTTTTACTCTTGTAGGTTTGCCATTGCCTGCCTATCGAAGAGGTGGTGCCGTGTAGAACAAATTTCTTCTACTTTTTAATTTGTTTATAATGCCTGTGCCGAGACTGCCGAGAACCCCGGACACTCTGCGTAGCAGTCCAACGCATTACCACTACGCCACAGCAAATAATCTAGTCGATTTAAAAAAGAACCATTTTTTTATTCAAATTGTATATATAAAAAAAAGCTTGTCTTAAAAAGCTGGTTTAAAAATCTGATGGTTTTTTAAAACGTGTTTTTTTTAGAAATTCTGATAAAATTTCAAATCCAAGATTTGGCAACATTGGCTGTGACTAAATGTCCAAAGTTTAAACATTCAGATCTTTAAATGAAAACCTATTTCCATTAAACCGAATTAAATAGTTCCCTCCCTCAAAAAGAGAAAATTTCCAGAGAGAAAATTACCAATTGCCAATTAACCATCAGTTGCCATTGAGTGTGAGTAGGTGAGAGTAAATTTTAGGGAAAACATTAATTCAGTTGAAACTGGGGATTTTGCAGGATGTCCCGGAATTCGAATAATTGTTGTGAGTTTCCGGAAAGAGCATCTACGTCCTGTAAAATGTCCGTAATAGAGATAGAAATCAATTTTATTTTCAATCTTGGTTTTATTTCAGTGGATATTACAAAAAATTCAGGGAAAAATATAAAAGAAAACTTAAAAATCGTATGAACGTATGATAAAACACGACAACCGTTGAATGTTTTTGAAAAGATATGCAACATTTTAAGAGATTTATTTTTAGCTGATGGCAGTCGTTGAAAACTATGTGTTATTATTTCAAAGTCCAACAATTTTGATGTTCGCTCTGAAAAAGCTGAGAATTTCCCCTCTATCTTCCACGTTGTAATTCTTCACTGTTAGTGTTTTTTTTTATACAAATGACTCAAACAATTTTGAGTTAAATAATTGGGCATGCTTTCCATTATTATGAGAAGCATTTTTTGCCGAAGAAGTTTACACAAATTTAAGGGTCCAAACCCAAAGTAAGGGTCCAGTGAGGGGAAGGTGAGTTGATGCAAAAGTAAAAAATTAAGTTGCTTAAAGCATCGAGACGTCAATGTCATTCAAAGGTTGATTTCAAAAAAGTATTTAACATAATTTTTTGAAAAATCACCTCTAATTCTTTCTATTTTTAGCAGTACAGTCCCGGAAATCAACGATTTAGAGTTGGGATCCCTAGTTGAAATACCATATATGTATGTAGTAAAAATGTACAAGTTGTTTTCGTATTAAATTAAATTAAAGATTTCTCTGCTTAATTATTATTCATGAAACTATGCTATGAATTTTCAAAACTAAGCGGTTGTTAAATAAAATTATGACATTACTGTTCTCGCAAATACTGACGATACTTTGCTATTATGTTGTGTGGGAGGAGATTTCTATTTGGATATGTATGCGTAAAAAATCAATAATTGATTAAAAACAATTCCAATTGATTATTGAATTTAAAATTTAAAATAAATATGATCCAGCGGTTAAAGACATGAAAATAGTGAAAAATGTTTTTGGAGAGAAAAAGAAAATATAAATGGATGAAAAAGAGAAGAAAAACAATGTGATAAATGTTGCGTTGTGTAAACTTTTAGAAAAACATTTTTTATAGAGTTAAATTCAATGATTTCAATATATATAAATTATTTAACAATATGCATCAAGTGGTTGTAAGTTTTAATATATACAGAGGTCAGGAGAGCCCCAAGACCCCAAATGAAATACTTTATCAAATCAGTTTTCAGTTTTATTTTGAAATCCTTTTCTTCTTTAAATTTTCCAACTTTTATCATTTTAACTTTTTATGAATAACATTTCTGCTGAATAACGATTTCTACTCTTCTAAACCATTCTAAGTCATGCCGTGGTCATGGAAATAACTTAATATTAAACAAATCTGAATAAAAACCTAAATACCTAAAATAATAAATGGTGATATATTTTTCTAAGAATTGGCCATAGTTCTGGCGTATCAATCAAATTCTCACGGACAGAAATATTTAAAAATCAAATTTTCCATGTTTCAAGCTACTTAACAACAGAATTATTACTTCAATATCTTTTATATTTTCCTATTATACCTTCTCCTTCTTTCTTCTTTTAATGGCAAAACAGCTCATGGAGGGCCTAGGCCGAACTTTTCGCATCCTCAAGTTGAGCAAGTTATATTTGTACATGAATGGAAGGGACCTACAGTTTAGTGCCAAATCCGAACGGCAAAGTGAAAAGCTTTTCATAGGTCATTTTGTTAAGGGGAGGTGCCGTGTAGAAAAATTATATTCACTACTTTTTTGATTTTGCCTGTGCCGAGATTAGAACAACGGAAACTCTGCGTAGCAGGCCAGCACACTATCAACTACCCCACGGCAACCCTGAATGGTTACCTCATGGTTAACTTAAAATTCCGACAAGATTTTTAACAGAGAACTGTAAGATCCTGAAGGAGGATTGATCTTCCTAAATGAAAAATAGAAACTCATTTACAATATAGCCACCCAAATTCTTTAACCCTAATAAATCTAGTTTATTCCAGTTTAAAGATTATATTCGATTTACTAACTTAAAAATTCTGTAAAATATTTTAAAACTCTAGCGCTACGTTTTACGAAAAGCACACATATGAAAGTATTCACAATAAATCCAACAAAACGGAAAGGTTGCATACGAATAAAACCACTGATACATAATTATAATAATAGATAGAGTAGTAAATTAAAAAAAAAGGAAGCCAATATAAACTTTATCAAGCCAATTCACGATATTTAATGCAAAATTCTTTAGTATAGTTAAATTGCATTGTTCTGAAATTCTTAATGAAAATGTAATGAATTAGAAGCGGTTCAAAGCTAGTATATGTTTTGGAGAAAAAAAAAACACAAAACAAGGACGACTATGATAAGTATATTAGCTCTATGTAAGTATTTATGGTTATGGTTTTCCGAATAATGAATAACATTTCCTCAGTATAAATTCAATTATTATTCTTAGCTCACCTGCAAGCTGGTATAACTATTGTACTTTCTTTTGGTAAAAGGAAACCCGCTTTGATGTTCATTAACATGCCGATGTCGCAATAAAAGTGAACGCATCAATGAAGGTTTATCATTAACATTAATTAAATCATCCACAACCATCTGTATGGAGAAAATAATTATTTAAAAAAAAATCAAATTAGAAATACCATACATAAGTAGTTTCAACAGCAAGTCTGATCTAACGGTCTTACCTGCTCTACTACACGATATGCCACCGCTGGTAAATCTTTTTCATGTAGATCCAGTAATACCACGCCAGTTTCCAAGCAACGACGCAAATTGAGCAGCGAATGAAAAGATAACGAGGCCACATGAGGCTTTCCCCAGCGATCGGACCCTTCTTCAACATCTTCTTCATACTTAATCCAACGTGCAGTTTCTTTCCATTCACGATCCTCCCCAATTCCGGTAAGTTCATCCAATTGTACAAATATCTGTAGCAGGATCAAAACTTCTATAAGATATTTTTCTTGAAATTTTGGAATATCAACTTACATCATGTGGACTATGATCGTATGCTTTCTTCAGTTGTAAACCAGCGACGCTAATTTGTGGCAATTCACGCAGCTTGATGGATGAATGATGAATTTTGTGACGTCGCAAAGCGCGTGGATCATCGGAACGATGTGATCTCAGCTCATTGAGATCAGCTTCCTAAATTATTAATTTGTAGGGGATAAGGGAAATTGATAGAGTATGTTATTATGGTATGCCGTGGACAATTTTATAACATTTTCTAAAGGAAATGTAAAGCTAATTTTTAATCAACCTGTTCGGCCTGTGGTTGTGTCTACGTTGAGGAAAGCGTTTTACAAGGAAAATATGATAACAAATGCAAATACATAATTAAATATCAATATGGGTAGATGATTTGGTGATTAAAGTAATTATCATTTAATTGCATCGATGAAAATGTATACAACTTTTCTGTAGGGAAAAATAAAATACATTTTCATCGCAGGAGGCAAATTTCAAATGCATTTTGCATTTAAATTGTGGTCAAATGCTGGAAAATTCTAAAAAAGGAATATACCATATTACGTATAAAAAAAAATTTCATAGTGATGTCGATAAAATTTGAAGTTCACGAGCTTAAGCTGTGCAAAGTTGAAAAAAATATTTCGAATGAAAATTGTTCCATTTACAGCCTTATATCTCGTTGACTATACAAGTTATGAACATCAGTTTTGCATTGTTGTGCATTTTTCGGTTGACTAATGAAAAGGTTTCTGAATAGCGCCAGCAGTTTAAAAACTACAGTGTTTGGTCCATTTTTTGGAATATTGTCCATTTTTTCTAATTTTTACATTCGCCGAGATTGGCCCATTTTTCAACTTTTGATCTTAATTTAATTAATTTACATTTAAATAATGACCAGATGCTCAGGAGAAATTGAAAAATTGTAAATTTGGCAAATAAAAATAAAGGACAAAATTCTAAAGAGAATAATCTGTCAGGACAAACTGATGCCGATAAAATTTAAATGTTTCAAAATATTAACAGTACAAAAAACAAATATACATGTATAAATTTTAAACAATAATAAAAATATTCAAAATATTAATCATAAATTTTACCAATTTTGTAGCACCATATAACGTTTACTATACTGTGGGCTAAAATAGCTTCTGATTGGCTTCAGTAGTCTACAAACTACCGAATTTTGTACATTTTTCATATATTGTGCATTGTTTTCTCAAAATTTTGCCAGTTTTGTGCCAGTAGGCACAAGAGAAATAGAAAACTTAAAAACAATTTTAATTGAAAAAAATCAGACAACATTATCAAAAAGGACAAAACTTGAGAGTTTCTTAACCCTGGAACCGATTAAGTGTCTTGATAAACCGATGTCGGCACCATTAAATTGTAATGCCACACGTTTTTAGCAGTGCAAAGTTTAAGAGAATATATAACGCATAAATATTGTCCTTTTCACAGCCCCTAACCTAAACTGCATAGCCTATGAACATGGGTTTTGCATGCTGAAGACATTTTCTCCGTTCACTACAAATTAAATCAATTGAACTGGTTCTGTAATTCAGAAATTAGAATTTTGTAAATGTTTCTAGTTTGCTGTATTTTTTAAGCACTTGACCTCAAATTAAATGGAAATTCGTTAAATGGGTTGAAACACTGTTAACTGAAAAATACCAACCTCCAATGCAGCATCCTCAGGCTGCACAGATATCTTGCGTGTGCCGGCATAATCGCCGTTTTCTTCGAGAACTTTTTTATTTTCCACGCTGTCTTGATGTGAAAACTTGCGTTGTCTATAATACTGATGGCGGCTATATACCAAAAATAAATTAATAAATAACACAAAATAAGAGAGTGTGTTAAAAGTTGATATTAATGATAGGTGCTACTAAGTAGACAGCCATTAAAGCATTACCTTTTTCTGCGTTTACGTTCGTGTATATTATCGTTGGGTTGTTCATCATAACTCAAACTGGGCGGTGTGACAACTGCTTTCTTCTTGCCAAATTGCACGTGTTTCTCATCACCAGAATTATCCTGTCGTTAAAGTAAAAAGCATAAATTTAATAAATGACTTTTGCTTACATTCGTTGGAGTCGTTAAAATCTTAGGCCCACAAATAAATCGTTTATGTTTATGTTTTTATTTGTATTTTCTTTCAGCACTCACCGAATGATCACCATGACCTGCGCGTTCAGAAACTAAAGGACAATCCTCCGGGATGTCATCATAATTTTGTGCATTATTTATGGGATCAGTTTGACTTTCGTTTTCTGAATCCTCTTCGATATTGAGGTCGCCTCCGGTATGACTCTTACGATGAACTGAAAATTTAATCATTTGTTTTTTTTTATTTTTATTTTGTGTTTGGTTTTGTTTTGTTTATTCTGAAGTTTTCATAGTTTGAATTTTGAATTTAGTACATACTTATGAATTTTGCTTTGTTTCGTTTTGTCTTTATACATACTTACATATACGAGTATATTGTATAAATATGCACCATATTGTTTGGACTTACTATTTTTCTGCTGTGTAAATGAACCAATTGGTTGATTATTTGAATCTTGAAATGTGGTTACATCGAACTTTTCTTTATGTGCACTTGGACCGGCAAAAACTTTTTCCATTTCCGAGTCCAAGAGTACTTCATTGGGATCTTCATTGCCGGTGGACTGTTTGAGATTGAAGAGTTTATTGTTGTTGTTGATTTCAGTTGAAGTTAAGTTGAAGTTGAAAAGAAAAATAAACAAAATAAAATTTATTTATTGAATTATTTTTTTTGTAGGTAATGATTGTGATTTTGATTTGAAAAGCATTTATTCGATATAATACTAATAAGTTTAGTATTTCTTAAGTATGTAATAGAGTTTTTAATATCAAAATATCTGTGATTATCTGAGAAGAGCTTTGTAGATGTTAAAAATGTGTAATTAAGAAAATATTTACTTTGTGTTTCCCATTCAAAACAATCTAAATCTGATATCACAACTATGATTATTATTTATGGGATATGAATCCTTTTCGATATTAAAGAGTATCCAGAATCTATTTATATTCTTCTCGATTTGACTCTGTTCTTCTTAATACCTAGATTTTGATTCTCGACTAAGCCAAATACGCCACGGCAACCTTTACTTACTTTACTTTTAATGGCACAACAGCCCATGGAGGGCATAGGCCGAGCTTTTCGCATTCACTAATGTTGTGCGTGTTATATTTGTACATGAATGGAAGGGACCAACAGTTTGATACCGAATCCAAACGGCGAAGTGAAAAGCTTTTCATAGCAATTTTTACTCTTGTAGGCTTGAGGTGGTGCCGTGTAGAAAAATTATTTTTTCTACTTTTTGATTTTGCCTGTGCCGAGATTCGAACCCCGGACACTCTGCGTAGCAGTCCAACGCACTACCACTACGCCACAGCGACCACTATTTGCAATAACTGCAAATAATTTAACTTAAAAATTTCCATGTTTTCGTGTTACATTATCCTAGGTATCAAATACAGTGGCATTCGGTTATTTGAGTTTTTGATACAATTTATAGAATTCCCGGTTGAGTTATTTACCCAAATTAATGGGTGCGAACTCATGAAACGTCGCGTGCCACCATCGGAAATCATATGATTAGAGCAATCTCCTCTTAACCGACTACCGCAGTCGAAACTTGACATTTCTAATAAAAAATGTTTTCAAATTGAGCCAGAAATTGTGTTTTGTATTCGACGCAAGCATTTCTTAATTACGGATTTCGAGGAAGTAAAATAAGCGAGGATTACTGTACCTCTATTTTTACTCATCTGCATTCATTCGTCTAATAATATCTCTATCCATCTGTTAAGACTCGGTTAATTGACCGTCGCTTAAGTGTGTCAGAAACTGTGTCATTGTTTCATTGTGCATTTTCACCTCCAATTTTATTCATCTACCTTCATCCGTCCCCCTTCTTTCTGTGTAGCTACATACTACTATTTCGGCCTAAAATTATACCCGCTTAATTGTGTCGCAAAAAATAAATTATAATTTATGGCCCAATTAACCGAGGATTACATTTTTAGTTACATTTTAAATTAAAAACTTAAAGTTTTTGATACAATTAAATAGAAAAAGCAATTAATTAGGAATCCATTAACCGGAAATTAGTGTAACTTCTTCTATAAAAGAAAATAGAGTTCCGTTGAATTTTTTTTTTCAACGCCTGAATGATTCTTTTTTCTTTGATTTCCTATGTGAGATTTTGGAAGCGTTTGCCTATTTAAGCTTGCCATTTTAAAGTCTAAAAAATATTCTAATATTTCCGCCGTCTTTATGTTTTACACTTCCCGAGTCATGTTTTGGACATTTTTTTTTACATTTATATATTCCAAAAATGAATCAATTTTAAACTCAGAAGGTGAAACTCAGTCACATACGTTATGAAAGCCATTTGCATCCAATGTAATTAGAATTTCATACTTTCTTGCTAGATAAGTTACACCATTAAACTAGGTACTTATTAAGAAATTTGAAAACTGTAGTGATTTTTAAATATCATTTCTCATTCAACTCATTCCTTGTCTCATCACTACACATTTCTTCAAAAATATATAGTAAAATAAATTTCACAAAAAGAAATTGAAGCTCAATCCTATCTTGGTGCCAATTACACTCCCGATTACACTTTGCTACTTCCAAGCTACTGAATTATTTTTTTTTTTTAATATAACCAACACTCAGAGCATTGTGTTGATTGGAAGGAAGATTGATAGGTGGGAGGAAAAAGGAGGGAGAAGTGTTTATGAACGTTTGCTTTAAACTTGCAACGGTCATAATAATTGGGAAAAATTGTTGCAGGCAGCTTATTCCAAATACGCGCGGTACGACAGATGAACGAACTTTCTCTGTAATGCGTAGTGCGTTGGAACACCGTGTCCACGTGGAAGGCGTGAGTTCCGCTTGCTGATCGTGTAGTTCTGTTGAACACACGAACTGGCAGCATCAGCTTGCGTGTCTCAGAAGAAAATCTACCGTTAAAGTAACGGTAGAACACTGAGACGCAACCCACGTTTTCACGATGTTCCCAGGAGTCAATAGAGCTGGAAACTCTACTGTCTCCTATTAGCTTTATCGCTCGATGTTGGATACGGTCCAAGAGTTCCAGTTGCGTTCGTGAAGCTCCATTTGGTGCATTAGGTGCATTGTTATCACAAGTTGCTGTTTTTTTTTCACATACCCTAATACAATTCTACTCTTTACAACTTGACCATCATGTATTACGAAAGTGATGCCGTTGAAATGACGCATTTCAATTTGATGACAATCTTCAAGTCTCATGAGAAAGCAATGCGTGAATAATTGATTTTAATAGATTTCAATTGATAATAAAATGAAAACAAAAAATTAATCAATTTTAAGTTTACTGGTATGCAAGACAATTTGTTTAAATAAAAATACTTTCGAGAAACTATTACAATAGAGTAACAATATTATTGTGCAAGTGAAACAACTTTCTACATAAAAATGTGGTACAAAAAGCAGTATTACATAAAAATGTTCTAAATTGTAAGTAGTGCTAGCCGGTTATCATGTAAGGAGTTCAAGTCCAATTCTTAATTCAGAAGTTTTTATTCAAAATTATTTTCCCTTGCATTATTTCTTATATCAAAATCTAATCCAAAAGCCAATTCCATATTACCGATGAATAATTTTGATTCATTTTTATTTACATGGTTGAATAAAAATTTAATCGCTTAATTGGCCACACTGTAATGAATTCTTATTCTTGTTTTAGCAAATAATAATAAAGTATTAAATAAAAATCCTTTATAACTCAATAATAGTAAACAATCTATGTACACAAAATCTTTTTAATTTCTTTACAATATCTTAAATTTCAGGCCATCAAAAGATTTTATAAGATGAAATTCAAAAAGTGACAATGTTGCAATCAAAAAAAAAAAAAAACACAAAACCTTTTGTTCGATGCTGGTGCCGATGTTGATAGACATTAATACAACAACTGTTACTGAAAAGCGAAAACGACTCTTGACGACGGCACTGCTGAAAAGTGACAATGCCTGACAAATGCATTGACATATTCAAATGAAAAGTACAAGTAACTAATCAATGAATGAAGCAGATTGAATGCCATTCAAGTATTTCATACTTTCTTGCTGTTACATATTTAGAAGAAGAAGTGTCTGAAACGCAGATACTAAGTTGTGAATACAGATATCGTCTTACCAAAAACAAAACTCATGAAGAACATTAAAAGCCTAATTTAATTCGAAATCGTTAATTTCATTCTAGTTCGAAGCCTAAGTAGAAATGAAACGGAAAACTAACAGTTTCGCTAGGAACGTTCCATTTGGAACAAATGAAATCTTTTCGTTTCGTTTCTACTTGGGTTGTGAACTTGAATAAAATGTATACAAATTATGTGAGCATAGAGTTAATAAAGAGGAGCAAAGGAAAAATTTTACGCTTAAAAATAATAAAATTTTTTTTTTTAATTTACATATTTAACTGAAAGCAAACATTTTTACATATCCACAAATATCGTTACAAGCTAAAGTTTCTGTTTCCTTTTCATTTTCATTTAGTTACCTACTTTCTACATATTTTGAGGAATAGTTTATTCCACAGTATTTATCTGGATAAAGAACAGGATTTTTTAACTTTGTATAACTTTGTGTTCTATTTTTGAATTTTCAAATACTTAGAGCGTGTTCTTTACAAACATTTGAAATATTCAATATTGAAATTTTGAAAATATATACACAAATAGTATATAACTGTGGTCGCTGTGGCGTAGGGGTAGTGCGTTGGACTGCTATGCAGAGTGTCTGGGGTTCGAATCTCGGCACAGGCAAAATCAAAAAGTAGAAAAATTAATTTTTCTACACGGCATCACCTCTTCGATAGGCAGGCAATGGCAAACCTACAAGAGTAAAAATTGCCTATGAAAAGCTTTTCACTTCGCCGTTCGGATTCGGCATTAAACTGTAGGTCCCTTCCATTCGTGTACAAATATAACACGCACAACATGAGTGGTTGCGAAAAGCTCGGCCTAGGCCCTCCACGGGCTGTTGTGCCATTAAAAGTAAAGTAAGTACATAACTGTACCACTTTCTCTTTACCATATTTGATTTTGAAAAAATTTGAATTTTCAAATGTGGTTTGTTGATATTTATAATACTTAGAAAGCGCACATTCTAAGCAGAAAAGTACGAGAGTTTTAGAAACAAATTTTCATACAATCTGCATGAATTCTAATTTCTTGACCTGTGTAAGTAATGACAGGATGGGGAGTTTTTATTTGCCAGTGTGACAGTGTGAGAGTTATTGATATTTTTTCGGTAGATATTTATATTACTTCCAAATGATTTTGACGTATTTTAAGTATCCTCAAATAGGTGGAGATCTTAAATTTATTCAATTTTTACAACTTTTCAACATTTTCGCCTAAAGATACTAAGATTCTCTTCTTTAAAGTACGTACTGGATATCAAATACAAAATATGCATACATAAAAACAAACAAAATTAATTAGGAATCGGGCAAATGTTTTTTTTTTTTTTAATTTAAATAATAAATCAATTACTGATTTTGATTCGTTTGCTTGTTGAAAAAACGGTTAAAAATTTAAACGTCAATTCCAGCGAAACGCAATTAATAAAGTTACAAAAAAGGTGTATATAAAAAAGAAAAATTTCAATGGATAATGTATAGTATGTATTTCAAAAGAACACAAATATAGAGTGATAATCAATAATAAGGACACAAATAAAATAAAATCAGAGCAAAGCTTCTGGTTAATTTAGGTACAAATAAATGCGTAAGCATCAATGCAAGAACGAAATAAATTATTTAGGTAATTACCATAGTACATACTCGTAGTTGGTAGCAAATAAAATACTCACCAATGTCTCATAAATGCTTCACTTACTCTACCACTTCATCATCAAGTGGAAATGAAGCAAAAATTGTAATTATACTGTCAGGCGCAGTATTTTTCTCTCAATATTCAACAGCAGAAAATATTTGTAATAAAAATAATAATAAAAGAAGGAAAGGAAGACGCCAAAAAAACATGCTTGTATAGAATGAAAACAATCTATTCGAAATACAAGTAAGCATACAGTAGTTTTCACTTAATTGCAACTAGAAAATCAGGTAGCTTTTACCTGGTCAGTTGCAGAACTGCTGGAGTTAAACACAAAATTGCTTCATTGCACTCAAAGGTTAAAACATAAAGCAAAGTCTTCTTACTTACTTTTAATGGCACAACAGCCCATGGAGGGCATAGGCCGAGCTTCTCGTATCCACTCATGTTGTGCGTGTTATATTTGTACATGAATGGAAGGGACCTACAGTTTAATACCGAATCCGAACGGCGAAGTGAAAAGCTTTTCATAGCAATTTACTCTTGTAGGTTTGCCATTGCCTGCCAAGAGGTGGTGCCATGTAGAAAAATTATTTTTTCTACTTTTTGATTTTGCCTGTGCGAGATTCGAACCTCGGACACTCTGCGCAGCAGTCTAACGTACTACCACTACGCCACACCGACCAAGTCTTCTACAAATTAATATTAATAAATTACGGAATTTCACTTGAGTCATAAAAATGCATAGGAATTGGCACAATTAATCAGAGAAATCATTTATTCAATACTCGATGCACAATTGAATCATTGCATTCCCTCTCTCATTCTTCCTCATTCTTTCTCTCACCTATCAATCTTACTTCCATTCAACACAATGCTCTGCATTCATAGGGGTACACCCTGTGTGTTGAATGTAAAATTAAGAAAAATAAAAAAAATTTAAAACAATCCCTAAAACGTGTACCAACTGCACAAAAAAATTAAGTGAAGCAGATTATATTTTTTATATCTGAACGTTCCCTCTTTACATTCTCTCTACACCTGCGCCATCTCCTTTTCCCATACCAACATTCTCTCGACACATACATAGACTAATACTTTTATAGAGAACGAAAAAGCGAGAGACAGAGAGGCCTATTATATTTCTATTGTTCAAAGAGTATAAAAGAATGCGTTTCGTTTTTTGGTATTGAAAGAACGTTCTCGATAGTGTCGTGGCTAGAGCACAAAACTCTCACGCAGGGATCTGCGAATTCGATTCAAATCTTGGTTTGTCGGTTAGTTCTCATAAAACTTCTTATGTTCCTATCGATATGAAGTGAATGAGAATTGTAAGAAAATGTACAAGTTCACCACCAAGTGATAACAAATTAACTAACACTTCTCTTATTCACATCTGTTTGCCGAAAAGGTCAACCACGGTCACTGTGCACTATATCCTTTGTAATGATACAAAATAATAATTATATTGAGAGTATGTACATATAATATTGAATTCTCGTTTCATTCTAACGTTACATAGAATTCTTTCTCTTTTTTTTTGCTTTTCCACTTGCAGCCACATAAAATTTAAATTATTAAAGCATAATTAAAACAAGAATTCAATTAAGTGCAACACAATTAAACGAAATCTATTACTACGAAAGACACACAAGCTACTGGTATTTCTTTAGCGAGCTGATGAATCAAAACTTTTGAAACGAAAAAGTTGCAGTAATAATTTATATTCCTTTCATCTATTTCGTTTATTTTATATACAAATTTCTGCACGGTGTTCGTCATAGTGGACCTTGGGATTATTTTCTTTTACCACTTTTCTATTACTAAGTATTTCTACTACCGTTTTCTTTCTACTATTAGCATTTACTAGTTTTCCGACAAATAATTTCCGATATTATTTTTAACAAGCTTTCACTACTGTTTTATACAACTATTTCTTACTACTATTGTATTTATTACAACTACTTATATCTTAAACAATTTTCCATTGATTTCTCACCAATTTAAGATCGTTTTCATAAGTGACGCTAAAAGATTTCAGCACTAAAATTTCGAGCTTAGCACATCAAAGGAAAAGTCCTATTATTTTAAATACAAATTTTCCATAGAACAAAAAATTCAGCTCCACCAAGCGATTAATTTAACTACGCAAAAGGCAATTAAGCGGAAACTACTATGGTTAGAAATAAAAACGTAACCGTCAGGTCCACAAAGAAATAAAAAAGCAAACAAATTAATGCGAATAGGGGGCGAGTAAGTAGAGATTGAGCAATGGGGAAAAAACAACAACTAAATTAAATAAATAAATAATCAAATAAATAAATCTCCGCACAGGGAAAATCAAAAAAAGGAACTTACGAAAAAGTGAACACCTTTTCACCAGCATAGAAGTTAAAAAATTATAAGTACATACATACTACTGTGGGCAAAAAGTAGTAAGACTTTTTAATTTAAATTTCGCGCGGAAACCCATTCATCGAAATATTATTTTTTTAAGGTTGGTATGACTGTCGGTGACATCTGTGCCAAATGTCACATCAAAATAATCATTAGTGTTTAGTATACGCTTGTCTTTCTGAAGTACAAAAAGTGCATTCGGCGATTTTCACAATGAGTGAAATTATTCAACAAAGAAGTTCCTTTCAATTTTGTGTGCGGAATCAAATTTCTGGTGCCGAAATGTTCAGAAAGATGCAAAAGGCATATAAGGCATCGGTGATAATTGTATGTCGCGAGCAAGTGTTTTTGATTGGTACAAATTGTTCAAAGATGGTCGAGAACGCGTTGACGACGAACCACGTCCAGGACGGTCATCAACATCAACTGATGATCAACACGTCAATAAAATCAAGGAATTGGTGCTCGAGAATCGAGAATCGACGATTAACAGTCAGAGACCTTACTGGCATCGTTGGAATATCGGAAGGATCAGTGAAAACCATTTTAAAACATCATTTGGGCCTAAGAAGAGTGAATGCACGATTGGTTCCAAAATCACACTCACACTGCATTGGTTTTACGAGACCATTTTGCCAAAAATTCGACTGATATCATTCCGCAACCACCCTACCACCCTATTCGCCTGACTTAGCACCGTGTGACTTTTGGCTATTTTCTAAACTCAAAAAACCGCTTCGTGGACCATTGGACCGTTTTGAGTCAATTGAAGACATTAAACATGAATCGCTAAGCGCATTCCGGAAATTGAAGGCTATTCCGGACATTGACTTTAACAACTGTTTCGAGAATTGGAAAAAACGTTGGCACAAGTGTATTGGGGCCGGGGGGGATTACTTTGAAGGGGACGAAATAGATTTGGAAGAATGAATAAAAAAATTTGAAATTATGAACAAAGTCTTACTACTTTTTGCCCACAGTAGTACATATGTCAAATTTCATTGTGTAATACCAGGTGTACAAGTATGAAACCGGTAATGGCATCTCTGTGTCGCTAGGTAAAGCTACACGCTCTGTCAAACGAAATCATTGGCGCCATTTCTTCGCATTTACTTCTGTCAACAATATTCAGTTCATAAACAATCAAGTTTCATACAACGACATTTTTTTTTTCTCTCGTAAAAATTTCGAATTTTGTGCCTACAAACTACGATATGCGGACGGACATCATTGATTTTCTGTTTCCAATTGAAGAAATCTGCTTTGGAATCTCATCGAATGCTTGTGGAAGCTTACGGCCAGCACGCTCTAGGCAAATCACAGTGCAACGAGTGGTTCAATAAGTTTAAAAGTGGTGATTTTGATGTGAGAAACGAAGAACGTGGAAGACCACCGAGAAATTTGAAGGTGTCGAAATGCAAGCTTTACTCGATGAAGATGATGGTCAAATGCAAGAACAACTTGCAGAACAATTATGGTAAATGTGACCCAACAATGCATTTCCCAACGTTTAAAAGCCATGGGATTGATTATTTTCATCAATGGGGCACGCACTTGCTGAGCAGCACTTCGATTCGTACGAAAATGTGAAAAAATGACTCGATGACTGGTTTAATCAAAAAACGAACACTTTTTTTGGCGAGGCATTCACAAATTGCCAGAAAGATGGGAAAAATGTGTAGCTACCAAATGCCGTTACTTTGAAGATAGAATGTTTAACCATTTTCTCAAATAATGGTGTATTTTCTTTAAAAAAAAAATAACGGTTTCATACCTGTACACCTGGTCAAATCGAATACATCATAATCTAAAAGTCAACAATGTAAGGTCGTAGGTACTCATATACATAAGTAGCAATACAAATATATATTTTATGTATTCCTGAAATTTGATAAATGCAAAAATACATACTATAGAAATGCAAAAGTTTATGTGGTAATAATAATAGTTAATCTTACTTTATCTAACAATAATTATGAAACTCATAGGGGGAAGGGGTTCCAGTTCCTGCAGTCATTCATATCTCTTCGAATGAAATTTGTCTTTTTTTGACATCGAGTAGTATTACACGTATAATTACTTAAGTTATTCTCAAATCAACTTATTACATCAATAATACTAGAACGACAAAACAACAAAATAGACAACAACAAAAATAAATAAATACAAGTATAACTTCATCAACAACGAAATATGCACGCATTAGTCGAGGATATAAAGGATATAATGTTATCAAACGCTAGAAAACAAAAAGTTTTCTCACAATTCCTCAACGTGAACATAAACTTCAATAGAAAATAGAAAATATACTCATTCACAAATCAAATATAAACTTTTGCAAAATAACAAAAGGAACAAATAAAGGAAACCATTTCACTTCTTCTAAGTACATAACTTTAGGTTTTTACTTTTGCTAGGCAATAAGCGAACGTAACGTCGTAGTTCACATATTTCATTGGAGGAGCGTGGAATGTGTATGCCTACAATGTGACAATTAAATATGATTACATTCGAAAGATATGAATGTGCAAGGAAGCACAGCTTTAAATATTCGGTAAATAACACAACTAGTGCAATTAACCCAAAAACCTGCTTAATTATACCAGGAGCTCAATAAATCGAAGTCACATTTTGCGGAGTAAACTGAAAAGGTTTTTAAATCCTTTTCGATTAATTAATAGTGGTCGCTGTGGCGTAGTGGTAGTGCGTTGGAGTACGTTTCGTAACAAGTGGTACTGTTAACGCCGAAATTTATGTGAAGGAGTGCCTCCAGAAGAGATTGCTTCCCTTCATTAGAAAGCACAATGTATCTAATTTCTTTTGGCCTGATCTAGCCTCCTGCCACTACAGTAAAGTAACCCTTAAATGGTTCGAAGACCAAAACATCAAATTGGTACCAAAAATCGCCAACCCACCAAATTGCCCAGAACTTCGGCCTATCGAGAGATATTGGGCTCTAGTCAAAAGAACGTTAAAGGCAACAAACAAAGAAGCTAAATCCATGGAAGATTTTAGAAATAAGTGGGGTTCTGCCACCAAGAGAGTCTCAGAAATGACCGTAAAGGCGCTAATGGCAGGCATACCGGAAAAACTGTCCGAATTCTGTAAAAAACAACAAATCATTTTATCAGAAATTAAATTTTCTTTTCAAAACTGTTTACATTTATTTATTTGCATAAGGGATTTCAATGCTAGGACAACTTAAAGTTATCTGACTTTTTCGATCTCACTCCTTACGCAGAGTGTCCGGGCTTCGAATCTAGGCACAGGCAAAATCAAAAAGTAGAAAAAATAATTTTTCTACATGGCACCACCTCTTGGCAGGCAATGGCAAACCTACAAGAGTAAAAATTGTCTATGAAAAGCTTTTCACTTCGCCGTTCGGATTCGGCATTAAACTGTAGGTCCCTTCCACTCATGCACAAATATAACACGCTCAACATGAGTGGATGCGAAAAGCTCGGCCTAGGCCCTCCATGGGCTGTTGTGGCATTAAAAGTAAGTAAGATTAATAAATAGGATCAAAATAGTGGTGGAACAGAGTTTGGGATGGTTTAATTTTGGTAAATTATACTTAAGAACATTTTCAGATCAAAAACTATCAAACTAGATTTAACATCAAATAAAATACCACGCCAAAAAATAGTTTTAAAATTTAATGAAAATTCACACTAAAATTCATACCAAAAAGGAGTTAAAAAATCAGGTTGAAACTCAGATTTATACAAGAAAAAATTTGGCTAAAATTAATACGAAATGAAAACTAAAAGAAGACGAAAAATTAGACCAAAAGTTAAAAGTAAAGAAAATAAATTAAACCGTAACTCAAAACAAAAATTTTACCTAAAATACAGACCAAATTTGGGTCAATAATTCTCTTCAAAACTTAGCTAAAAAATTTGATCAAAATTTAGACCAAAAATTTTAGAGCTAAAAGCCATAACACAAAAAATGATTAGACCAAAAATCAGTATAAAAAAAATGTACACAAAAATTCAGAGCAAAAGTTTAAACTAAAAATAAGACACAATCCAAATCAAAACAAAAAATCTAGGATTTGACCAAAAACTAAGTTCAGACCAAAAATTATACGAAAGTTTAGGATCGAAACTATCCTAATTCAAATCATTACCAAGACCACTCTAACCTTGCCCATTTTAACCAAGAATATTCTAACCCAAGCCACCCTAAGTCAAATCCACTAAAAACATCCCAATCCAAACCATACCGAGCCAGACCATCCTAACCCAAACAATTCGCACACACAACATGTATCAAACCCAGAGCATCCTAACACATATCAATCGAACCTGTATAACTCTAATGTATGAAAATAATTCTAACATAGATCACCCTAATCCAGACCATAAGAACACAGACCATTCGAACACAGACTAATCTTGCCCAGATCAACCAAACTGAGACAAATCTAACTTAGACTATTTTGACTTAGACCATTCTACCCTAGACCATCATCCCTAACCAGGACCATCCCAGCCTAGACCACCCTGACTTAGACTATCTTAACTTATAAAATCTTAGTCCAGACCATCATAACGCCAATGATCTGGCTTAAACAGTCACAAACCAACTTAACTCATCCTAACTTAGATCATCCTCACCCAGAACATTCTAGGCGAGACCATTACAACACAGACCATTCTTACACAGTCCATCCTAAGCCAAACAACCAGGCCACCATTCTAATCCAGACCACAGCAATGATCAACTATTCTGAAGCTAATGATAATAACCTTACTCTCACCCACCACATCCACTCATTTTAGTTTTATAATGTCAAGCAAAATATTTACGAAAAAAAACGTTTTTAAGTGATACACAGTGGTCCTCGGATAATTGTGTTAACAAAAATGTATCATTGTTGATTCAATTACCTAATAACTCAATTAATAAAGGATTCCTTTAAGCATTTTGATCATAAAGTAACTAAATTTTAAGATGCAAATAAACGGGGAACGCAAATAATCGACAAAAACAATTTAACTTATTTCCAACTGGGATAAGACTGGGAAAAAAGTAGCTACGTTTAGATTTGCAAAAATCTTCAGTTTCGTGTTCAGTTATGTAAACATATACAATTGCCACACTGTTTACGCAAAGTATATTCCTTCTTCCACCTAGAAGAACGTATACAATCAAACATTCTTTCGCTATTTTTAGAGAGACGGTGGTACTGAAATATTGTGGCAGTCGTGTAACTTAAGTAGCTACTACGTTAACATAATAATAAAGTGACAATAATTTATGCCTCTCCATACACACTCAAAGGCGACATTTACGAAATGAATATATATTATTAGAGAAGAGTAGAAAAAAGCATAAATAAATTAGATATGTATTCATTTCATTTAAGTAGAAACTTGCGGATAAGCCACACAATGATTGAGCACTCTTAAAAACAAAAGACACGAAGGGAAAAGGTTACACATGTCATGAGTAAACTTAATATTAATTTTCAACCTAAAGGTGTTTTCTGTGTTTTGAATAAAAAAAAAAACCATAAAGTTGCAAACTCATAAACGCAGAAATTGCTTTTGACTTGCAAACAAAAATATAGTCCGTGAAAAGAAGAAGCATTTGGATTGTGGGCAATTATTTTAATTGCTGAGATAAGAAACTAGTCCCGAAAAAATCATAAAATCATGAATTTTTGTTATAATCAAAAAAAAATGTAATAGAAATTTATAAATCAGTAGGAATAGTTTAAATGTTGTAGCTGCAACATCAGTTTTTCAGCCAACTAACAAAACGTTAAGAATTATTGCTGTTCAGCGCCAGCAAAAGCCACAATAAATCAATTAAAAATATTTCAGAAGGTAATTTCGGTAATAGCAGGTTCCCAAGTTAATAAATTTACTTTTAATAATAGTACGTCCTCTTTTTCGTTCTCCTTGGCGGCGTCATCGTTGCTGTCGTTATTTAATTTGTTGCCAATCAATCGACATTACCTGACAACTAAACAGCAGCAAGTAAGTAACCAAAGTATTTAGCATTAAATGTAGCAATACGTAAATACTTATGTACATAAGTACATACAATCGCAACAATCGTAAAATTGTCCATTATAAATATATTCAATATATATATATGGGTATATTATATATATGTGTGTGTGTGTAGCTGTGTGTATCGCTTTGTAAGCGTAAATGTGTTCACTCAATTGGAAAATGTTTTCAAAATCAAAATTTAAAATCGTTTGAAACGAATTACTTACCATTCTATTGAATTTTTGTTTCAAAGCGAAGTACAATGCTAATGGCCCATATGTATTTAGATATACTTAGTAAGTATGTGTAAACATACTACTGTGGGCAAAAAGTAGTAAGACTTTGTTCATAATTTCAAATTTTTTTATTCATTCTTCCAAATCTATTTCGTCCCCTTCAAAGTAATCCCCCCGACCCCAATACACTTGTGCCAACGTTTTTTCCAATTCTCGAAACAGTTGTTGAAGTCAATTTCCGGAATAGCCCTCAATGCGCTTAGCGATTCATGTTTAATGTCTTCAATTGACTCAAAACGGTGTCCACGAAGCGGTTTTTTGAGTTTAGAAAATAGCCAAAAGTCACACGGTGCTAAGTCAGGCGAATAGGGTGGTTGCGGAACGATATCAGTCGAATTTTTGGCAAAATGGTCTCGTAAAACCAATGCAGTGTGAGTGTGATTTTGGAACCAATCGTGCATTCACTCTTCTTAGGCCCAAATGATCTTTTAAAATGGTTTTCACTGATCCTTCCGATATTCCAACGATGCCAGTAAGGTCTCTGACTGTTAATCGTCGATTCTCGAGCACCAATTCCTTGATTTTATTGACGTCTTGATCATCAGTTGATGTTGATGGCCGTCCTGGACGTGGTTCGTCGTCAACGCGTTCTCGACCATCTTTGAACAATTTGTTCCAATCAAAAACACTTGCTCGCGACATACAATTATCACCGAAGGCCTTTTGCAACATTCTGAACGTTTCGGCACCAAAAATTTGATTCCGCACTCAAAATTTAATGGAACTTCTTTGTTGAATAATTTCACTCATTGTGAAAATCGCCGAATGCGCTTTTTGTACTTCAGAAAGACAAGCGTACACTAAACACTAATGATTATTTTGATGTGACATTTGGCACAGATGTCACCGACAGTCATACCAACCTTAAAAAAATAATATTTTGATGAATGGGTTTCCGCGCGAAATTTAAATTAAAAAGTCTTACTACTTTTTGCCCACAGTAGTATCTCAACCAAATTGAATACCATAGTGTCACTATACATACAAACTTTATAAATTACTCAATTTTGAACTTTTTTTTCGTGCCAATAAACAATGTATTTACTTTACTTTTAATGGCACAACAGCCCATGGAGGGCCTAGGCCGAGCTTTTCGCTTTTCGCATCCACTCATGTTGTGCGTGTTATATTTGTACATGAATGGAAGGGACCTACAGTTTTAATGCCGAATCCGAACGGCGAAGTGAAAAGCTTTTCATAGCAATTTTTACTCTTGTAGGTTTGCTATTGCCTGCCAAGAGGTGGTGCCGTCTAGAAAAATTATATTTTCTACTTTTTGATTTGGCCTGTGCCGAGATTCGAATCCCGGACACTCTGCGCAGCAGTCCAACGCACTACCACTACGCCACAGCGACCACAAACAACGTATACTAAGTTCAAAAATTGCCATAGCTCAATCTTTAACTTGAAGCATTTTACAGTTCCAAGAGAGCAAAGATTTTGCCTTACCCTGTATGGAAACAAACAGCTTTGTGTACTTATATCTCTAGAACATGGTTTTTGTAAAGTGTCACTATGGCAATACAGGTACAAGAACGATATGTAAATGGGTATCTCACTACGGTTAAGAGTAATGACGGTACAATAATAGGTACTCGCATAAGCACATAGTAAATTTAAATGTTTTATTATAAAAATAGCACCCTGACCAGGGACCCCCAAGAGGGGGGAGTATTAGGAGGTTATCTTTAAGATATGGTATAATATATGTAATAAAAAGTATTTTACTAAAATTATAAATAGATTGTATCTAATTTGTTTATCCAAGATGAGGTATAAGCCTCTTCAGCTTGAGTACGACCTTCGGTCTGACTAAAATTCATATTCTAATTCAATTGACTATAGTCCAGAATTTTGAGCCCTCTCCAATATTAAATTTTATTATCCCTTCATCACCCAGTGTATGAAAATTCATACTACTCATATTGGCCAATAGATTCTGTAGCTAGCCACCAAAATAAAGTGTATCAAATTTCACCCCTCCAACCTTTTCCATATCTCACTGGTTACTAATAGGTTAATCCAAAAAATGTAAATAAAAGTACAATATACTTATCTAAAATATTTATAAGAAAATTATTCATATATCTTGTATTTCCCTTACAACCAGTGGCAGATCTAGGCTCTTCAAAGAGCTAATCTTTTTAATTAAAAGAAAGATTCTTAAATATTGAATATACATATTTTGAAAACAACATATTCTACAAAATTCCAAAAATTTAATATTTTATATATGGTAGTAGCTTTTCTTGGGGAACTGCAGCTCTTATCACTAACACAACAGTAAGATATCTTAGCTCCGGACCGTATACATAGAGTTCTCTCGCTCTATTTGTCCTTGAACTCCTGGCGGGCATAAGACCTAAACGAAATTCCTCTATTGCAATCGATCGGTATCTATACACTTCACATCTCCCCAAAATTTTTTCGATTCTCGGAATTTCAGGTTCATTGAAGGCATTTTAAGGCTGTTTGTTTTTCACATCTGTTTTTCACATCCCCAGGTCACTTAAGCCAAGACATTAACCAGACCAGTAAATTAATATACAAGGTATGTATAACTAAATGTAAAATTCCAAACACATGGCGTTTTTTAAATATGGTCATAAGATAAATTGTACTTGATGAATATACTGTGAATTAGGCCTCTGGATCGGGAAAAGTATTCGTGCCCGACTATTTGATACTCATGGGAAAATTATTTTCCAAATTATTTTTATAGTGAAACTTGTTTGGAACTTTTTTTTATGGACGAAACCTAAGGAAAACTTCTTTTCATCATCTAAAATATTTATTTGAATGTTTAACGGCCCACAGTGGGGTGAAAGTCCGAAAACGTGTGATTTATTCACACAAGCTTCCTATACATTCATGTACAAATATAACACGCACAACATGAGTGGATGCGGAAAGCTTAAATGTCGAATAACATGCGGTCATACTCGACACTGATAAAATGAAGTTCATTGTGGTAAAGGCATAACACTTGCCACAGTGGCTACCTATCTCTTTATCGGTGTCCTGTGTGATTGCATTCCCTCTCTCATTCTCCATCCTTCTTCTTCCTCCCACCTATCAATCGCCCTTCCATTCAACACAATGCTCTGCATTCATAGGGGTACACCTTGTGTGTTGATTGTATCAATAAAAAAAATACATATTTTTAAAGTTTTTATTGGTTGCTACTACGTTTCTAAGTAAAATAAAATAATTTGTAAACATCGTGAAGCGAATTTTTTTTTTTTTTTTAAATCACTGAAAGTTATAAATTTTGCTGTTATTTCACCTAAATTTATATATATCGAGGAAAATCAAACTTATCACGTACATATGACTTGACATCATTGGTAAGGATATATATTTACGCGTCCAGTAATGTCCTAGATCATCAAAATCGTTTAAAAAATGTTGCAGTTGGTCAAATTTGAATTTTGTTGTCATTTTTGATTAATTTTAATAATTCTGCAAAATTAATGATTTTTTTTTTTATATGAAATAAATCCGATGTTCCAAGTATTACTTTTTCGATAGCCTACTAAATTGTGAAGATTTTAAGCCCAAGTAGAGTCTAATCGGCAATAAATTCATAAAGTAATTAATGATTTAGTGAAACTGCATCATCAGAAAGTATTGTTTCGAAACCGGAAAAGTTGTACTACAAGTTAAATTTTAAACACTTTGCATTTCTACAATCTGTTCAACAAAAAACGTTACTCTTGTCGACACATACATTTTAATTTAGTTCTGTTTGTGCTTTCCACTGTTAAACGTGTGTGCAGTTCAAGAAACGTTTCGAAGCGAGCTTTTTAACAAAGCATCCTAAAGGGCCTAAATGGTCAGTTGAAAAAACTGCAAAATATCTTAAAACTACTTGCACATTTGTTAAGAGGTGGTCTGAACGTTATTCAGAAATAGGAAACGTTGGCGACGAACCAGGAAGAGGCCGAAAGCCTACCACCTCCATGCGGCAGGATAAAGTCATCGTTGGGCTTTTTGAAAAAAATCCAATGATCAGTTTAAGGGAAGCAAAAAAAATATAATCGGAGAAGAGGTTGGATATTTCCTTAAACACGATTCGCGACAGTCTTCAGCAATCAGGCATAAAACGTAAAAGTACTTTGTCAAAACCATTGCTTCCACGAAAGCATGTTGAAAAGCGTCTTCAGTGGGCTTACACAAACATCGATCGAGATTGGCTCAAAGTAATATTTACAGATGAATCCACTTTTGTGTTGTTAAATCCAATTAAATATGTTTGGTTGAAAAATGGCGAAAAACTTATTCAACGAAGTGTAAAACATCCGCAGAACGTTCATGTCTATGGATGCTTCTCTGCCCAAGGATTTAGCTTTCTTAAGTGCTTCACGGAAAATTTAAATGCCGTTAGAATGCTGAAGTTGTATAAAGATTGTCTATTAAAGTCAGCTGAATTATTATATGGGAGAAATAACATCGATTGGATATTACAAGAAGATAACGACCCGAAACACAGAAGTAAACTATGCACTAAGTGGAAAGAGGATCACAATATTACAACTTTGGATTGGCCCTCTCAGTTACCAGATGCAAATCCCTTAGAGAACGTGTGGGCTCTAATGAAAGCTAAGATATCCAAAAAGAAAATAAAATCATCAAAACATTTTAATCGATTGCTCAAAAGTACGTGGAGGTCTCTTTCAGTGGAATATGCTGAAATTCAAGCTGCAAGTTGTCGCCAAAGATGTCACAAGCAATTGTAGATAATGCAGGAGATTGGACCGCATATTAAACTTCCTGTCGAAAACCATAATAATATGTATTTCTCAAAAATAAAACACTTTTTCAAATAAATGTAACATACAGTCTGTTGGAGAGTAACGTTTTTTGTTGAACAGACTGTATCTCATCCAGATGCACTTCAACTTGTAATTTTCTAAATGTAGTAATATGTTTATATAAAAATATAGGCGCATATTCATAGTCAAATTTAAGTTCTCACTTTGTTTAGTTCAAATCAGAGTGTTATCTGTCAAATTAGGTAGGAATTAAGTAAAGTGAGCACATAAATTTGTCTATGAATATGCGTCATAGAAACCAACGTACACAAAATGTTATCAGAAGAAAACTTGAAAAAAAAAAATTTATTTATTGGTCATTAATATTTATTTAGCAAATCTAAAACATAATTATTCAGCATTGTCCATTTCATCCGTATCATTGCCATATTTGCTGCGGGTTTCACCATCATCGCGGTCATCATCATCATCTTCACACAAGTTAGTTAGAAGTGGAGATATGATTAAATTTAAGGCTAACTTAGGTAGAAGCTGCAACTTTAAAAATTTGATTTGTTGTATTTTTTCTGCAGTAAACAATTCCCCTAGCAAGATGACTATATGTTTATAATATTTAAAACCCTTCGAGGCTAAAACGAACAAAACTTTTGTTCAGCAATGTAGAATAGGGTTTGTATTATTATAATTAAGAAGCTCTTAAGCTTCATTTTGCTGCATTCACAGAAAAATTTCTTCTTTTATTGTTCAAAAACGCACTTTTTTTAGACATTATTACAATTTTTTTTTAAACTACACATCATATATTTTTTCAAACATTATGATGTTAACTAAATTTCAAAATACCAGATGTTGTGGTCGCTGTGGTGTAGTGGTAGTGCGTTGGACTGTTACGCAAAGTGTCCGGGATTCGAATCTCGGCACAGGCAAAATCAAAAAAAAATAAAAAAAAAAATGTAGAAAAAGTAATTTTTCCACACGGCACCACCCTCTTAAGCAGGCAATGGCAAACGTACAAGAGTAAAAATTGCTATGAAAAGCTTTTCACTTCGCCGTTCGGAATCGGCATTAAACTGTAGGTCCCTTCCATTCATGTACAAATATCACACGCACAACATGAGTGGATGCGAAAAGTTCGGCCTAGGCCCTCCATCGGCTGTTGTGCCATTAAAAGTAAAAAAAAGTCCATCATAAAAATGTTAAAAATATTTGTTTTAAATCGCTTTTCAAAACACACTTAAAAAAATCACTATCTGACTGAGCGCAAGCAAGCCGAAACAAAAGTTAACTTTGAAAGCGCACTGAAAAAAACCCAAAGGCCCAACAACAACGATTTTCCGGCTAGTGAAGTATAAGTGGTCGCTGTGGCGTATTGGTAGTGCGTTGGACTGCTACGCAGTTTGTCCGAGGTTCGCATCTTGGCACAGGCAAAATCAAAAAAGTAGAAAAAATAGTTTTTCTAGACGGCACCACCTCTTGGCAGGCAATGGCAAACCTACAAGAGTAAAAATTGCCTATGAAAAGCTTTTCACTTCGCCGTTCGGATTCGGCATTAAACTGTAGGTCCCTTCCATTCATGTACAAATATAGCACGCACAACATGAGTGGATGCCTACGCCCTCCATGGGCTGTTGTGCCATTAAAAGTAAGTAAGTAAGAAGTATAATTTCATATACTTTAATTTGGTATCAAAACCTAACGTCTTACTTCAACTTTAATTTTTCAATTAATCGCATGTTATTGGACTTTTACCCCAGTGTGCGGTCTTTGGATTTATAATCTAGGCCTGGAGCACGTTAGAAACTCATCTAACAAAAATCTTTTTTATCTTTCCGTGAGTTTTTTTCATGTGCTTGTTCGATGAAAAAAATCAATTCTTAGATTTAGCGAAAAAAAATTACTGGTTTGTGTAGAAGTTCGAATTGATATCAGATTTCCAGTAACCATGAGCTTAGAGTCGGAAATCTTCGCTTTCCTTTGTAGAGATAAATATGTCGGTCCTAATACAGGTAAATATTGACTTCATACTTCAAGGACTGTGACATTTGCCTGACTGAGATATATATATTTGGTACATACTTAGTTTCGGAAGCATCCAGAAATGTAGATATACATATATGGTATAGGGTGTGAGTTCGTCGTTTCTTAACCTGAATACCCTAAATTCCATTTTTATTACCAACATTTTTCACACCCACTTTCTTTTCTGAGGTTGTATAGTGAATAACTAGTGAATAGATAGTAAACATCATAGATTAAATTATTATTATCGATTTTTTTCTTGTTGTTATTTCCACTCTAAGCTAAATATTTATTTTGTTTTTATTATTCTGTGTTCGGGCTACTACTTACTATCAATACAAAAAGATGAATATTACTAAATAAACGTGACGGACGATACGCTTCAGCTATTTAGTCGCATCAAGAGTTCTCTCCTCTCCCTCCTTCTCCTTCTCTCTTCCTCTCTCTTTCTTTCTCTTTCTCTATGCTTATCTTTTGCATTCCGTATCATTTTTTGTTTATCTAATTTGAGAGTGTTAGAGAGCCGTGGGATTAGTGTAGGGTGAGTGAAATGGTTTTGTTCTGTTGCGTGGCCATTGTGAGCAAAAAAGCGCGAATGTGCGAAGTGCCTTTACTATTATTGAACGCTTTAGCGGTTCAAGGTCAAACTCAATGATTATCAGAGATGAAAGTGTCTCGTTCGAGGCCCAATTTCATTACCGTATAATAAATGAGATTATTCTTAACCATTTAAAAAGCAACATTTATATTTTTTTTTTTTTTTTTTTTATAAGAATATTAATTTAATTTTGTGTAGCTTTTACATAATAATGTTTGTTTTGTTTAGAAAAGATTTAAATTAAAATCCGTTGCAAACTTAAATATGCTTCGTAAAATAGAAAAAAATAATTACACAAAATTATGTGAGTGTTAAACATTGTGGTTTACTTAAAAACAAATGACACTAACTTATAGCCATACTACTGTGGGCAAAAAGTAGTAAGACTTTTTAATTTAAATTTCGCGCGTAAACCCATTCATCAAAATATTATTTTTTTAAGGTCGGTATGAATGTCGGTGACATCTGTGCCAAATGTCACATCAAAATAATCATTAGTGTTTAGTATACGCTTGTCTTTCTGAAGTACAAAAAGTGCATTCGGCGATTTTCACAATGAGTGAAATTATTCAACAAAGAAGTTCCATTCAATTTTGTGTGCGGAATCAAATTTCTGGTGCCGAAACGTTCAGAATGTTGCAAAAGGCCTTCGGTGATAATTGTATGTCACGAGCAAGTGTTTTTGATTGGTACAAATTGTTCAAAGATGGTCGAGAACGCGTTGACGACGAACCACGTCCAGGACGGCCATCAACATCAACTGATGATCAACACGTCAATAAAATCAAGGAATTTGTGCTCGAGAATCGAGAATCGACGATTAACAGTCAGAGACCTTACTGGCATCGTTGGAATATCGGAAGGATCAGTGAAAACCATTTTAAAAGATCATTTGGGCCTAAGAAGAGTGAATGCACGATTGGTTCCAAAATCACTGCATTGGTTTTACGAGACCATTTTGCCAAAAATTCGACTGATATCGTTCCGCAACCACCCTATTCGCCTGACTTAGCACCGTGTGACTTTTGGCTATTTTCTAAACTCAAAAAACCGCTTCGTGGACCGTTGGACCGTTTTGAGTCAATTGAAGACATTAAACATGAATCGCTAAGCGCATTGAAGGCTATTCCGGAAATTGACTTTAACAACTGTTTCGAGAATTGGAAAAAACGTTGGCACAAGTGTATTGGGGCAGGGGGGGATTACTTTGAAGGGGACGAAATAGATTTGGAAGAATGAATAAAAAAATTTGAAATTATGAACAAAGTCTTACTAACTTTTACCCACAGTAGTATTTTGTAAAATGCAAAGTGCGGAGATTCTGGGCGTTGCTTAAATTTGTTTTTGTAAAGTATTTTGTTTTGTTTTTCTGGTTCACTTTTCTATACGTATATCCAAGGGCGTTATGAAGTATTTAAAAGATAAGTGAGCCACAAGAATTTATACGATTTATAAATATGGGAAACTAAAATGTAGAAACCCAATAAGTCAAATACATATGATATGTTGTAAAAAAATATTATTTTTTAAAAATTCGCTAGACTGACCTTTAAAGAAGATATATGAGTATACATATTTGATTACTTAAGTCAATTTGTATGTCATTTTCTATGCGTGTATTTATTGCAAAAGAAATCATTATGAAAGAGTTTGGCATAAGGTGCATTATATTTAAATAATTCTTAATCAAATTACATTGAACAAGTAACAATGGTCCCAAATTAAATCAAGTCAAATTAAATTAAGTCAGACGAAATCAAGTCAGATGAAATTATGTCAGAAGAATCATATATGATGGGATTATGTCACATGACACCTTGTGAGATGGAATGATTTCAAATTGAATTATGTCAGATGAAATCAAGTCAGATGAAACCACGACAGATGAAAACAAGACAGATGAAATCAAGTCAGATGAAATCAAGTCAGATGAAATCAAGTCAGATGAAATCCAGTCACATAGAATTTTGTCAAATGGAATTACAACAGATGAAGTCATAACAGATGAAATCATGTGAGATGAAAAAATGTCAGATGAAATCAAGTCAAATGAAATCAAGTCAGATAAAATTATGTAAGATTGAAGTAAATTAGATGAAATCATGTCACGTGGAATGTCAGGGAATCAACTCAAATGGAATTATGTCAAATTGAAATCAATTTATATGGAATTACTGCGTATAGAATAAAGTCAGATGTAAGTAATCATGTTAGATGGAATCAAGTGAAATTAAATCAAGTCAAAGTGATATCAAGTCCAAATGGAATCAAGTCAAACAAAATAAATTCTGATATCATCTCAAATGGAATTATTTAAGTAAGTCATAATGCAAACAATTCAAATGAAATCAATTCAAATGAAATTAAGTCAAAATGCAATCAAGTCAAATGAAATGAAGTCAAAATGCAATCAAATGAAATTTAATAAGTCACATAAAAACATATTATGTGAAGTAAATCAAAACTATATGATGTATTTGAAACCAAGACAAAATACAATGAAGTTAAATAAAATCAAGTCAAATGATTTCAAGCCAAATAAAATCCAGCCAAAATGCAATCAATTCAAACGAAATCAAGCTAAACGAAATGAAATAATATGTGATGAAATCACATAATTAATATAAAATGCAATAAATTTAAATGAAATTACATAAGTCAAAATAAAATCTAGTCAAAATGCAATCAAGTCAATTCAAGTCAAATGAAGTAAAAAGACAATCAAGCCAAATGAAGTCAAAAGACAATCAACTCAAATGGATACAAGTCAAATGATATCAAATCAAAATGCAATCAAGTCAAGTAAAATAAATTCTGATAAAATCATATCATCTCGAATGGAATTATTTAAGTAAGTCATAATGCAAAATTCAAATGAAATCAATTCAAATGAAATTAAGTCAAAATGCAATCAAGTCAAATTTAAGAAGTCAAATAAAAACATATGAAATGAATTTAATCCAAACTATATGAAGCATTTGAAACCAAGACAAAATACAATGAAGTTGAATAAAATCAAGTCAAATGATTTCAAGAAAAATAAAATCCAGCCAAAATGCAATTTAACTTGATTCAAACGAAATCAAGTTAAATGAAATGAAGTAAAATGCGATCAAATCACATAATTTATTTAAAATACAATAAATTCAAATGAAATTAAGTCAAAATTAAATCTAGTCAAAATACAATCAAGTCAAATGAAGTAAAATTACAAACAAGCGAAAAGACAATCAACCCAAATGGT
Organism: Palloptera scutellata; assembly: GCA_958295655.1. Classification (NCBI taxonomy): domain Eukaryota; kingdom Metazoa; phylum Arthropoda; class Insecta; order Diptera; family Pallopteridae; genus Palloptera; species Palloptera scutellata. The sequence continues at coordinate 37,642,734 of OY282449.1, forward strand.
TTCAAGTCAAATGAAATCAAATCCAAATGCAATCACGTCAAGTAAAATGGTATGAAATCAGATGAACCTAAATCAGATAAAATAAAGTCTGATAAAATCAAATCAGATACAATCAACTTAGATAACATCAAGTCAGATGAAATCAAATTAGAGGAAATCAATTAAAATTAAATAAAGCAAGAAACTTGAAAATCTATTCAGTTGAAATGAAGTCGGAGCAAATCAAGACAGAGAAAATTTAATCGGATTAGGCCTTCAACCAACTGCTGTTCAAAATATGTATGTTAAAAGAAGTCAGTAGAAATCAAGTCAGATGAGCACAAGTCAAATTAAGTTAAATCAGATAGACTGAAACCAGATGATAACGCCAAGTAAAATGAAGTGGAGGCAAGTGAAATCAAGTGAGATGAACTAAATTAAAATATAATAATAAAAAAATTTTAAATGCAATTGAAAATAAGTGCCTATGAAAAAGTGAATTTGATGTTTCTTTAGGGTAAAAACATAACAAAAATGTAGAAAGTAAAAGAGTTTAAAACAACTCGAAGGAATTAGTCAATTAACGCAAATCCGCTGAAATTTGCTGAAACGAAATTAATTCACGAAACCAAGTTCGTAAAAGTTAAATCGAACGAAATGGAGTCCGTCAACATTGGATGCTTTGTCAGCTGATTTGTCTCTCCTGTCCGTGGACACCAGGTGTGATAAAATGAACTTAGAGACATTTTTCCACTGACAATTTAACCACAAGTGATTAGAAACTTTTTATGATTTTCCTAACCAAAACCAAAATAATAATCATAAAGTATGAATCATGAGGAAGAAGGAAACATGCTCACTATAGTCACAGCTAAATGTAATGTAACTTTAATTGTTATTAAATTATTACTATTACTACTACCACACACATACATACGAGTATGTTTGGTACACACATAAATGTAAGTGATTAGCAACAAATAAAAACAAAATTCAATGATTCAATAACAATGTCACCAATTTAATCTTTTTCCATTACAAAAAAAAAAAAAAAACCTTTTAACCTAATTCATCAAAGCGACAAACATGAACAGAAAAATCATTAAAACATTTTAAATCAAACTGACATACATACACATATACAAACATGCATAAATGCATAAATATGTGTTAATGCAAAGATAAATCCTTATAGTAAAGCAATGTCAAAAGACGTACATACTCGTAAATATATGAGCGAGAAATAGTTTCGCATAACAAAAGTACTCATTTTCTCACATTCCACACTCACACACACACACACAAACAAACGAACTACTCTACTATATAGGTACATATAACGTCACATACTTACATTTGCCAAAAAGTATGCAACACTATTATGTCCCTGCAATTGTGGTAATGATGCTGTGCTCTCTACTCTGCTCAGTTAAACTAGCATCGTTCTTACTGAAAATAGGCAGCAGTGGCGAGATAAAACAAAATTCGAACAGTTCTATTCAAGGCCTTTGCTCTTGTGAATGTCCTTTACATACACAGACACATGCAACACAAAGCAATGATTTAGTTTAATATTTTTTTCGGCTTTATTTGTTACTTTATTTCTATATTTTTATATATCTGTTTTTTGTTTTTTTGTTTTCTTCTACTATATTAAATATTAAAATGTCCTTGAGTAAAGGTTGTGTAGTAATATAGTTTTTTTTTTTTTTTTGGTGAATGATTTCTCGTTTTCCGGGCGCTAAAAAGTTTTTCCAATAGTTTTTGCTGTATATGAGAATGTCGGTTAACGGATTTTGATTATTATTATTATATAAACTCTTTAAATCGCAAAAGTAAAATATTTTTGATTATTTTTATTATTCCTCTTGTTATTTTTAACCCACAGAAACCTTATTGCTTTTGTAATCAAACAAGCGACGCGCTTATGACACGTTGAAAGATTATACAATATTAAGTATCATTTGCCATTACGGCGCGTTTTAAGCGTGCTTGCTGCAGCCCACTTACCGCACCGAGGAATGAACACACGCACACGTTTCACCTTTAACTTTCACAACGTAACTGACAGAATGAAAAGAGAATGCACAGAAGAATTGTGAGATTGTGAGTTGCTTTCCCCAAAATAACAATACGTACGTACAGATATTTTATTGTTTTTTTTTTTTTTTTGTAATATACTTTTCATTTTTCCTTCGTCGCACGGACTTGCGAAGCAAATTACGAATGGTCGTGCAGTAAGTGACTATAAATATTTGTTTTGTAAGGTACCCTACACCTTCTACCCACCACTGACTGACAGTAATGAAATCCGTAGCCGCAGTTCGGACCAGCAATTTCGAGCTGGTTTGGTTAAAATGAAGGTGTAAAAATTAATGGCAGACTTTTTGGCGCTACACTCAGCTACACCCATCCGAAGAAGAAAGAAAAAATAACATATCTGGGCTTTCTTCTCGTTACTTTCTGGATGATACAATCATTTTTATAAGGTATTATATTTTGATTTTTCCTGGTACACTTGTCAAAATGAAGTTAACACACACGTAGAGTCATAATCACTTCACTAGTACCTGTCACTGTCTCTCAGATGTCACATTAAATTCTAATTAATTTCAATAAATTTTATTTTGTTTTGTATACTTTTTAAGTGTTTGTAAGTACATAGTTGCCTCTTGGGACGCCGTGCAACTACTATCCATTGACAAGTATTTGTAGAGTGGCAAGCTATGCGTTTACAACGGCAGCGCCTTTAACTCATCAGCAGTGTGCTGCTATTCGGGATTTTGGCTTTTCTTTTCCAAGCTTCTGGGTGCTTAGTGCTTGCTGCGCAAACTCAAAACATTTAGCATGCCTGTCTTTTCATTGTATGGCTGATACAGATACATGCAAACAACTCTGTGGCAATTTCTGCAAACAAGCTGCAGCACAGCTGATTCAATATCTACCTACAAATTCAATTCGGTATCCTTGTATGTATGTGTGTGAGATTAATGTATTGTGCAGAACTATTTGACGTAAATTGCCGCTGATGCTGCCATTGCTTCTGCTGACTGCGGAAGAACTTTTGCGTTCGTGTATTTTGTATTTTGTGATATACTGTGGGGGAACGTGTGTGAGAGGTAGTAGGGAGGTTATATACAGTATACAAAATTGAGACTTTTTCCTGGAAAAAATGTCTGCCTAGTCAGAAGAATGCAATCTTTGTTTGAAGTAAAGGAAATACAAATCTTATGACTTTAAAATCAGGACGTAAATTTCATTGAGATTTGAAATTAATTGGAATCAGTTAAAGATACTTAGATACACCTAAAGTCACTTGCAATTTGAAGTCACTTGCAGAACTTGAAATCACTTGAACTATATTGGGATTTGAAGTCACTTATAATCATTCGAAGTCACTTGAAATTTTAAGTCTCTTGAAGTTAGTTGGAATTTAAAGACATTTTGATTCAGTTTACTCCACTTGGAATATCATGAAGTTACTTGAAGTCCATTGGGATTTGAAGTCACTTAGAGTTATTTAAGGTCACTTGGAATTTAAAGTAACTTGGAGTCGCTTGAAGCACTTGAAATCACTTGAAGTATATTGGGATTAAAGTCACTTAGAGTCATTAGAAGTCATTTGAAATTTTAAGTCGCTTGTAGTCAGTTGAAATTTAAGTCTTACTTTACTTTTAATGGCACAACAGCCCATGGAGCGCCTAGGCTGAGCTTTTCTCATTCACTCATGTTGTGCGTGTTATATTTTAACATGAATGGAAGGGACTTACAGTTTAATACCGAATCCGAACGGCGAAGTGAAAAGCATTTCATAGCAATTTTTACTTTTGTAGGTTTGCCAAGCACTTGATATTTTTTTTTTTTTTTTTGAATTTTGTTTGTGCCGAGATTCGAACCCCGGAGACTCTGCGTAGCAGTCCAACGCATTACCACTACGCCACAGCACCCACAATTTAAAGTAATTTTGATTAATTTTAAGTCACTTGGAGTATCATGAAGTTACTTGAGGTCCATTGAGATTTTAAGTCACTTAGAGATATTTGAAATCACTTGGAATACCATAAAAGTAAGTTGGATTCACTTAAAGTTACTTGACTGAAAATTTCAATATATGGACTCTAAGTGACTTCGAATCACTTCAGTGACTCCAAGTGGCTTCCATCAAATTACTTTTGACTTGAAGATCATAAGATTTGTACTGGCATGGCTTCAAAAGAGACTTCACTAAATTACTTAATAATTAATCGGTGAACACAAAAAAGTCTTCGGACCTTATTTCGTGTTCTGGATATAACATTCATAACTGCAATCGGAAAGAATTGGTCATCACTATGACTTCAATATATTACAATTGAATTGCATTCATCCTTCTACAGCTTCACCATGAACAGATTTCGAAAAAATTTCAATTTTTAAAGACTTTTAAAATATTTTACAAACGCTTTGGAACTTATTAAAATTGAATTACCAATTAAGATCAAAATGTGTGCATACTCAAAATCAAATCACAAGTACAGAGATGTGAAACAAAAATTTTGTGTGGTCTGCATAAACATAAAAACAAAAATATTATTGCCTAAAATCAACAATTTAACTCCACAGTAAATATACATACATACATATCTATACATGCTGAAAATATATATGTAAATATCAGAGTAAATAATAACAGCTAGAAAAGGTACTTGTCATAAGCTATTACTTTAATATTTGAAAATGTCACCTCAGCCACTCGCCAAGCCTCCCAACCACTCAAATTTTGTGTGACAACAAAAATTAATAATACATTAGTGATGGTTAAAAACCGCATAAAATCATAAAAACTTTTATCTAATGCGACAGGTGGAGGGTGTAAAAGCTTTACACACGCACACAACCACACCCACAAAACACCGAGAAGCTGACAAAGCATAGTATAATTTCCGGGGCCAAGCGGCATTTTAAGGAAGAAGGAACAAAAATCACAGTTGGACTTGGCACAGCTGCTCAATAAGCTGATGTAGCGGAAGTGTTGGGTGGTGTCGCTCTCTCTCTCTCTCTCTCTCTCTCTTCTTATTACACCCTCTTACACACACACACTCATTTGTTGCTCATTCTCTTCTTCTCTTTAACTATGGATGTGCAAGCATTTGTTTGTGTATGTTTTTTGTCAGGTTGGTGGCATTTAGTTGTTTTTTCTTCTTCTTCTTTTGTTCAATGTTCGTGTTTTTGCGCTCGGTCAAGGCCAACCAAGGCCATATGAAAAAAGCACGGAGCTCTTAGTTTGTGTGTCTGTGAATTTGAGCTTTTGCCATGCTGCACTTATGTTCTCCTGCAAAGGCTTAGATTACAACAAAAGAAAAAGCTCACACTTTTTCTCACTTTATAATTTTTTTAAATTCACAGTAACTTTTTGTACTTTTAAAATGACGGCGATAGTGTTTTCTTGTTTTGTGTGTTTAAATCATTGGGGGAATATGAATAATTAACAAACATTGTGTACATAAATTAGGTGCATAAGTACACAAAACAATATACAAAACATAAAAACAATAAGTACATAATTATTACATTACATACAATGATTTCGATAGTAGTGGCAAATTTACGATAGTGATGACAAATCTTTATTAAGTATCATATATTGTAAACCTAATTGTCGATGCGTGTTTCGTTTGTCACGCATTGCTAATTGTGTGCAAGCGTCAAAAGAAATACGCCTACTATTACAATTTATATATATTTTATTACCATTCTTACTACTTTTTTATGCAACTAAGAAACATAAATTTACTGAATGAAAGAAAATTTGAAGATAAACGAGGGCAGAATTCCACTTATGAACCGAGTATCGTCATTTTTCTGATCATGTTGGGAGTAACGGCATTTTTGGCCATGTATAAAGGGTATGCGAACATGAAAGCGAAATGGAAACAGGAAACGAAACAATATTTTTAATACCCCCATAGAAACAATAAATTCCATGGAATGCAATTTTAAGTCTTTAGCCCTACCAGGGATTTTGCTCTCATATGAGGACAGTAGTTTAAAAAAAATTCGCTAAAAATTTAATTTTTAATCGTATTTCCATTAAAAGTTTCGCGATTCAAACCAATTATTCAGAAATATCACACAGAGAAACGCTTGTAAGCCAGAAACAGGAAGTTAAACAGAACGACGACGGGGAATCCCATAGAAAATAGGAACAAAATGGACGAATCATTCTCCTTAAAGCAGAAATGGACAAATGGTATAACGATCTTCTATTTTTCAATTAGTTTAAAGCATTAGCTTATTAGTTAATATTACATTGATTATTTCTAGTAAGCTGTTAATAAAATTGTCCTGAGCGACATGATGAGCACAACTTGTTAAGTTTTGCGTAACTTTACATGATTCGAAGTAAGAGAAGCAGTTTCAAGGAACGATCATTAAAACTAGTATTAAAGCCTTGAATTGCAAGTCTTCTCCAAAACGAGAACACCGAACAGATAAGAGGATTCCGTGCAGTTCTTTCCTCGAACCCGAAGCTGAAACGCGAACCCAAACTACTCGTATCTTACTTTGAGGCACTAACGATCCTAGACGGGAACTGTGTGGTTTAGGGTTCCAACTTATAGTTGGAGAAAAGTTGCAGAACCTCTGTATCTATACAAAAGTAATCAACATATTGCTTTAATTAGTGTCAAGTTAGCTTATTAATACAAAAAGACAAATTATAATGAATGTGAAGAAGAACGAAAAAGCTTTTGATATGTAAAGAATTTTTAACTTTTGGCAATGACACTAAATTTTGCTTATACACAAACTACAAAGATAATAAGTGTAGAAATATATTAGAAATAATACAGTGCCGTTACAAGGCGATTAACCGCCTTAGAAAAACAAAAAAGTTATAACATAGTAGATCTATAAATTCAAAACAGTGATAGACAATAGCGCAATTAAAATCAAAAGAAAAAACTTAAAAGCTATTTGAAACTTGCTTCCAAACAACTATTTCAATGTTAAAGCCAAATTAAATTGCAAAAATTTTTTGAAGCAGTATACGTTTGCAATTTATCAATAGTTTAAAATGGCAGGCACTGGTTTATAGATATAAATATATCATTGATGAGCATTCCCAAGCATGAGTTCAAAGGGCTTTTCTCATGCACAAGCTCATAGCTTTTCGCTTGTGATCATTGGAATTTCAATACGTATAAATATGAAGACTTTATACTCATGAGCATAATAAATGGTATAAAACAAATTTGTGGGCGCCCCAATAAAAAAAAACGGACATGAACTAATGCAAGACAGTTCATTTCGGGAAAGCTTTCAAAGAAACTATTGAAATTTCTGGTATGTATGTATACCGGTATGCCTAAAAGATAAAAGTATGGATACACACTTGCACATCTCTATATTTCTAAGGACGTTGGTTGAAACACTTCAAACAGGAAGTTTACTAAATTGAGGAAAAAATATAAAATTAAATTCTTTATTAAACTCTATAGAATAATAGGCCTGTCATATGCAGACTGACATGTTCATATGTCACATGAAATCCTAAAGTATGAACCTACATCAAGTATGTGTACCTACGTAACCATAGTAATGTAAATTATCATCTGACACAGTTTCTAAGTGGGCATGGGGCTTCCGCCAATACTTGTTTAAATACAAGCACGTAGAAGACCCATACTGTTTATTTTGCAACAACAAATACGAGAACGTGGAACGCGTTGTGTGAGATTCGAGTGCGCTAGGCATGAACTGGAACAGAACATGGCACAACCAATAACGCCCAGTGATCTTATACACTACATGCTGAGTTCAGAAGAGGCATAGAATGATGCGAATGCCATCTTGACGAAAATGATGTCAAAACTACGATGCGATGTGAAAGCTGTAAGAGCCACAGCGGCCTCAACAATGGATAATAGTTAAAAACAAACTAATTCCTGCCTTGCGAAGGAATGCTTCAATTGGCGGTGCCACGATCACTCTGTCAATCAGGACAGATTGGCTCCGGAGTTGGTTTTAGTACGTAGGTGCACTGGAGTGTGAATCGTGCATACTGAACAGCAAGGGACTGCAAGTATCTATGAAGATTTCCCCTACCTTGTCGCACACAAAAAAAAAAAAAAAAAAAAACAACATACGTGTGTATTACTTACTTTTACTTTTAATGGCACAACAGCCCATGGAGGGCCTAGGCCGAGCTTTTCGCATCCACTCATGTTGTGCGTGTGATATTTGTACATGAATGGAAGGGACCTACAGTTTAATGCCGAATCCGAACGGCGAAGTGAAAAGCTTTTCATAGCAATTTTTACTCTTGTAGGTTTGCCATTGCCTGCCAAGAGGTGGTGCTGTGTAGAAAAATTATTTTTTCTACTTTTTGATTTTGCCTGTGCCGAGATTCGAACCCCGGACACTCTGCGTAGCAGTCCAACGCACTACCACTACGCCACAGCGACCACATACGTGTGTATAAAGTATATAAATGTGTGTATAGACTACGAGAAGTACTTAAAAAGTTAAGACAACATTTGAGTAAATACAGAGTGAAGCAAGCTGTAGAAAAACTTAAAGCAATGGTACCAATGAATCTGGGACAAATTCGCCAATCTCAATTTGTATCTACACACTGATTTTGCGTTTTCATCTGGTATTTTTTTTGTTTTGCTGTCGTGAGAGAGTGAAAACTTAATTTTAAAAAAACGAGGACTGAGTACATCAATCGACCGCCTCAGCAAGCCTTTACTTTCCAACCGCAATTTCCCTTTCTCTCTCCCTCTCTGTTTCTTAACAGACAATGAGTTACATGAGACGTCATTTCGTAAACCACACAGTAATTAAAAGAAGAAGAGTACCATGTATACTCCTATATCTTATATTATATTTTTTTTAATGCATCACCATAGAGACTGATAGACTGAAATAGCAGCAGTAAGCCGAATGTGCTAATTGAAGCGTAAAGTGCTACTCACGTTTTATCTTCTGTTTATCTTTAACATGAATGAATTATTTTACTATGAACAGTAAGTGATGTTTAATTTTAACACTTCATTAGATGTTAATATTTATAAATTAATCAGAAAAATAGGGAAACTTATTTATAAATATGTAGATGAACAAAAAAATTAGGTAAATTAGCATTAATCAGAATTCTGATTGCAATATCTTAGAATGCAAAAACAAAAAATAGAGAAGTTAAGTAGTTCAATTTGATTAAAGTTTTGATGAGGAAGGCAAAGTCACGAAATAAGTAGATTGCAGCAACTAAAGATGAGATATCACACAGATATTGAATAACATTAAACAACTTCATTTTTAGTTACTTATAAAATCAATCGAGAGAACTTTAGATGTTTAATTTCCCCAAAAGGATTTTGCAGTTTCTTTTGCAGGCAGAGCAAAATATTTATTTCCCCAATTTTATAAAAAAAAGAAGTCTATGTATGCCTTTATCTCATTTATCACTACGATAAACAAATTTAAAACGGCATCAATGGCATCACAATAAAAGCAGAGATGTCGACATCAATGTTGGCTCTCTCAGTTGCAGTTCATGTACTCTTTAGTTTCACACTATGCACATTTCCAAAGCACCCATTTTATTCACTCTCTCTCTTTTTGAAACAAAAACCACAACTATTAAGCTGCCCCTAGAAAAAAAATAGTAAAACACTGCATCCTTTTACGCGCGAATTGATTAAGGCAACTCATTATTAGAATAAACGACAGTCTTTTGGTTAAAATATTATATTATATATTAGCTTTGCTTATAAATTTCTTCATATATTTCTACCAATAGTAGCAATAGTAGGTAGCAAATGCAATTATATGTACCATATAATGTTAAACCTAATGAATAGTGTAATATCATAAAACATTATTAAATTTATATCCTGCTTTTCATCAAACAATATTTTTTCTTAGCAATAATTTAAAAGTACTTTAAATAAAAAGTAATTAACTGGCAGCTATCAACAATATGGTATATTACATGTTAACCACACCCACAAACAGTTGTAGTTGATGGTAGCTGACTCTCCTGCTTGCTTATTATGTAGGTAGTAAATAAATGTCACTACTACGCAGAGCATTGTGTTGATTGGAAGGAAGATTGATAGCTGGGAGGAAGAAGTAGGAAGAATGAGGGAGGGAATGCAATCACAAGATACCGATAAAGAGATAGGACAGTTATTGTGGCAAGTGTTGTGACTTTACCACGATGAACTTCAGTTTATCAATGCCGACTATGACAGCATGTAGCGCCAACGAAAGGCATAGGAAGGACGAGGAAAATGTACCGTTGCCTGCCAAGAGGTGGAAAAATTTTTTTTTTCTTCTACTTTTTGATTTTGCCTGTGCCGAGATTCGAATTCCGGACACTCCAACGCACTACCACTAATCCACAGCGACCACTTAACTTGATAGAAATATAAAGAATACTATAAGCTCTTACACACACATATGCACGTGTAGATACCTGCTCTTATAGGCAAATACTTTCAATGTCAAGGTTACAGAATACTTATGCACATGAGTGTAGGTGTCTGTAAGATTGAAAAGCTGTCAACATGGAAACACTTCAACTTATGACGTATCTTGTATTTATTTAATAGCAATATTTTGACAGCTGCAAGATTCAAAATGCCACAGTACCTTAATGGTTTCTTTTTTCTTTTTTTGTGGTTTTTTTTTTTGGTTTTTGGTTTTGTTTGTTTATAAATAAGAAAATATTAAAAAGTGAAAGAGTGTTACTTAAATATTTATATTACTTTACTTTACTTTTAACGGCACAACAGCCCATGGAGGGCCTAGGCCGAGCTTTTCGCATCCACTCATGTTGTGCGTGTTATATTTGTACAGGAATGGAAGGGACCTACAGTTTAATGCCGAATCCGAACGGCGAAGTGAAAAGCTTTTCATAGCAATTTTTACTCTTGTAGGTTTGCCATTGCCTGCCAAGAGGTGGTGCCGAATAGAAAAATTATTTTTTTATTTTTTGATTTTGCCTGTGCCGAGATTTGAACCCCGGACACTCTGCGCAGCAGTCCAACGCTCTACTACTACGCCACAGCGACCACTTAAATATTTATATACATACATAATTATAAACACATCCCATTTGCGGGCGTTGAATATTTAATTTCATATTTAAATGACAATTTCCATGCAGTTAGTCAGACATAAAAAGAAATTCCTATACAAATTTTATTTCTTAGTATAAAGAAATGAAAACAAATGAAAACAAACTCTTAAACGAAGACATTATTACAGTAAAGATCTGAAGAGTAAGTACAAATTGCGACAAACTAAACTAAAACGAACTTAATGGAAATGACAATTTTTCATAGCAAATATTTATTCAAGGATTAATTTAAATAATTTCTTAAGCATAAATTCTATTCAACTTTCGAATAAACACAAAATAAACAAACAACAAAAACAAAACAACAAAAACAAAACAGCCTTCATGGCACTCTTTATTGCCTGTAATGTTACACAGCTACCGTGTGATTGTGGGAGTGTGTAAAAGATAAATCTAATTTAACTTCCAAATTGCGTGTCAATAATTGTTAAAAGACAGTCAACTGAATTTGCCATATACAACCGCAAGAGTAAGCAGTATTTGCCAATGTCAATGGATTAAGAGTAAAACGGTACCCTACTCACTCTCTCACAATTATACACTCACTCTTTTTCTGATTTTGCTCTTTCGTTTATGTAAATGTCAACAGTTGGTTCATACCAGCGAGCCAGCAAGTCAGTGAGCGAATGAACTGTGTTGGAACTTAACCCTAAGTTACCAACCCAACACAGATATCCTAAACCCAACCCTAACCTAACGAATAAATGTTTAACCTTGACCAAGAATATTGATTTCCTGTTGCGTTCTTAGTCTTTTTCATTTCAGTGTTTCCTAATGCATTCTCGTGCTTACATATTTTGTCTTTTTGTTTTTACTTTGCTCCAACTTTTCTTGTCACTTTATTTGATGTTGTTGTCGTATGTTATATTGTTGCTTGTTGCTGGAAAGTTTTTACGTCAATTAATTGTAGTACATACTCGTATACGTCTTTATATGTTTGCTGTTGTAATGTAAAGCTTAAACATATTTGCAGAAAAGTTTTCAATATAACTTTGCTGTCATCCAAGGAAATAAGCTTTTTTCATTTTATTCAAACACTCAAAAGCTTTAAATTTCTACTGATATCTCGTGCTTAAATTGTTGTTGATAAATTGAAATTAGTGAGTATAAATAGTAAATACATACATATGTTCTCGTAGGTACAATACATAAAAATTTGATTCTTGGACTTGACTTCAATCAAAGTTGCCTAAATCGGTTATAAAGTTATGGCGGAAAACAGTTTCCACGAACATTTTCAGCTTGGCATTCACAGGTTATTGGTCGCTCTGGCGTAGTGGTAGTGCGTTGGACTGCTACGCGGAGTGTCCGGGGTTCGAATGTCGGCACAGGCAAATTCAAAAAGTAGAAAAAATAATTATTCTACACGGCACCACCTCTTGGCAGGCAATGGCAAACCTACAAGAGTAAAAATTGCCTATGAAAAGCTTTTCACTTCGCCGTTCGGATTCGGCATTCAAGTACAAATATAACACGCACAACATGAGTGGGTGCGAAAAGCTCGGCCTAGGCCCTCCATGGGCTGTTGTGCCATTAAAAGTAAGTAAAGTAATTCACAGGTTGCAGTTATAACACGAAAACACCAAACATGTTTAAATCTCTGAACTGATCGCGGTTTATAATTTTTCTAGGTGGGAAAAGTTATCGTAACGACAAATTTCAAATTAGATTAATCAATTTTGACTAAAAACACTAGTTGCACATTTCTACTAAAGTATATAAATCTCAACAAAAAAAAGGTGGCTAGATAATATTTATCCGAACATAAAATATTTAACCGAGAGGTTACATTTAACTGAAACATTATAATTTCAACTATGAAGTGATATTTACATATTTCTACATTGCATACGTAAGTATTTGAGTAAAAATTATCCGAATGGTTATATGAATGAGGTCTTATTAATCACATATTTATTGTGACTAGAAACCACTGGATTTTTACACACATAGACTTCGAAATGTGCAACCGGATAAAAGTTGTCCGAATTTAAAAAAATTATACCAGATGAAACTTAATGTTAAAACATTAATTTCGAGCTCCAGTCGGTTGTAATCACTGGAATAGAAGCTTGATAAAATTTTCTTGCGTACAACAAATTATCCGGACGGTTAAATGATAAAAATTAGGTTTATAAAGGGTGGTTATTTTTAGAAGTGTGGTTCTCAATCTGGCAATACTTTTTTCGGAGTTGGTCTTTTTGACAGCTGTCACATGATTTATGCTCGTTTTGGTTTGCCATTTCATAATGGATAGACTTACTCCTGAACAACGTTTGCAAACCGTGCAAATTTATTACCAAAATAATGTTTGGTTCGCGCGACGTCCAATATTCGGTCGACATAATCGCCCAGTCGAGTCGGTAATTCAAGCAACCATGGATCGGTTTCGCACCACGTTTACTCTAGTGGATAATGCGCATCCTCAGACACGCCGTACAGTGCGCACCGAAGACGCTATTACTGCTGTGGAGCAGAGTATCCATCCGCCATCGCGCGCAACAATTGGAGCTGTGCCCATCCACTTTATGGATGGGAAGATTTTGCGGAAGGATCTTGGTTTGCGATCTTACAAAATCCAACTCGTGCAAGAATTGAAGCCGAACGATCATCAAGCACGTCGGACGTTCGGTGAATGGTTGAATGGGTACGTTAATAAGCTAAATTGTCGCATTTGGAGTGATCATAATCCACAAGCCATTGTTGAGACGCCGTTACATCCTCAAAAAGTCACTGTTTGGTGTGCTCTATGGGCAGAGGGAATCATTGGTCTATATTTCTTCAAAGATGAAGCCGGTCATAATGTTACAGTCAATGGGGAACGCTATAGAGCCGTGATTAATGACTTTTTCGTGCATGAATTGGAGGATGTTGATGGGAACGACCACCACACTTCTAAAACTAGACGGCGCTACATGCCATACATCCAACGAAACAATCAATTTATTGAAGGAAACTTTTGGTGAGCGCATTATCTCGCGTCGTGGGCCTGTGGCGTAACCTCCAAGATCGTGCGATTTAACACCGCTGGATAAGCCCGAGAAGATTGACGCCTTGGAAGAGAATATTCGGCGCGTTATTACTGACAATTGCTGCAAAAAGTGGTCGAAAACTGGGCCCCTCGGCTGGAATTTATTCGAACCAGCCGCGACGGCCACTTGCCCGAAATCGTTTTTAAAACATAATGGCAAATCCTTATCTTTATAATAAAGCTAAATTCTTGGCCATAACATTAGATTATATGCATTTTATTTCTTCTTGAAAACCACACTTCTAACAAAAATCACCCTGTATATATTAAATACAACTATAAAACACTGGTAACATTTTTCTATATATGTATGTACAAATATAAATTATGAAATTTGCTACAAGATAAAAATTTAAACTAATACAAAAAATTATCCGAGAAGTAGAATTTGAGTTAAACATATTAATTTCGACAAAAAAAACACTATTCTCTAATTTTTACTCATGTATATACCTTTGAAATAGTAACCAGATAAATTTAATTTTTGTAAAACAAATTATCCTATCATATCATTACCAATTTTATATGATGAAAGTTTTGAACACACATGTAAATCACCACTAAAGAAAACTAATTTCCTTTTTTACTTACATTAATTTCATAATGTGCTCCTGGAACAATTTTCTCTGATCACAAAAAAAATTATCTGGTGCAAAATAATAATAATTACTAAGTGGAATAAATTTGTTTGAATACGAAAAACTATCCGAGCTGTTAAATTACAAAATTTAGCTTAGACATACCTACCAAATACAAATCGGAAACATTAGCCACATTTATCCTACATACCATATGTTGTACATAAATTTGGAAATTGGTAGGTAGACAAAACTTGTCCGAGAGTAAAATTTAACTTAAGTATATTATATCCGATTAAAAATCACTATTCACTTTTTTCCAATGTATAGACACTTGTAGGTAACTGAATAAAATCTATTTGGATACAAAATATTATCCGAACTATTAAATGATCAGACATAGATTATTAAGAGCACTTTTTACAAACATAAATTTCGAAATGTGCCACTGGATAAAGTTTAAACGAATACAAAAGAATTATTCGATTGGAAAATTTAGCTTAAACATGTCACTTACACCAGCATCAAATACTAGTTGTGCATTTTAAGACATAGCAAATCTATTATATAAACTGGCAATTAGAAAAATTTTATCCGAGAGAAGAAATTAAGCTTGCCAGGGACTTTGTTCCTTGTGACAGCTTGACTGTTTCATGCTTTTAGTCTAGGGCTAAAACGAAACACAGAGTAATTTTCATTCTTATTCAACTGTAATATGTACACTCCCAAAGCACATGCCTCATAAATTATATCTACCAACAATGCATCAAAAAATAATTATGTCTAATGACATTATTATCAAAATACAAACAAAAAACGAAACAAATATTTTTAGGTTGATTTTCAATTTGGTGCTTTTTTCGATTTATACGCTGACTCCAAATCATGTGTTTTCATTTTACTCAATGTCGCGTGTGAGCTTATGAACGATTATGACTTTCTTTTATACCATACCAAAAAAAAAAAATGTAAAACCAAAAAATAAAAGATTAAAATCAATAAAAATTACACACAATTAATTGAATGTGGGTAGAGGAATAACTCCAAAAACAATGTGCAAAAAATAAGAAATATATTGACTTTGCATATCTGTTAATGATCAAAACAAAAACCGGTTACAAAAATGCAAGAGTTTTTTAAATTGTTTATAAATTTTGTTTGCTTGAATCTTGATATTATTTTATTTCATTTCATTTGTAATAAGAAAATAGTTGCAAGAGAAGTGCAAAGCTTTCAGCAATGAAATCATTTCTTTAAAAAATAAATAAAGTTATAAATAAAAATATCAAGCCTGTTTGTTTTTTTTTTTTTTAAATGTTAAGTAGTAGCACGTTTCACTCGCTCAATCACTCACTGAATCCAATTGCCTTTAGATTGAATAGTGTTTATTTAATATATTTTCATATGTTATTGTTATAAATTTTTTGTTGTTATTTTATACATACATGTAAAAAAAAATTACTTTGGATGAGTTAATTAATTATTTCGTGGTTTTCTTTTTATTTTATTTAATTCTAATGATATTTTTACAAAAATCTTATTTGTTTATATTTCATTTAGTTGGTATTGAAATGTTAATAAATCATGCTGCATAGTGTTGATATTATCTTTAGTTTCGACATAATTTGACATTTATAATATATTATATATAATATAATACTCAATAAAACAATCAATATTATTTTTGTCTTCGCACTTCGCTATTCTAAGTACAACGCTTACTTCTTCTTCAATGACACAACAGCAAATGGAAGGCCTAGGCCGACCTTTTCGCAGCCATTCATGTTGTGTGAGTTATATAATATTTGCGCATAAACGGAATAAACGGACCTTCAACTTTATGGCAGTTCCGAACGGCGAACTTCAAGCTTTTCTTAGACAACTTTTACTCATGGAGATTTGCCATTGGGGCAAGAGGTCTTGTTGAGAAAAATCTATATATCTTTTATTTTCCATTTTTGAATGCGCCGAAAGAGAAAGAGCCAAGATAGAGAACATGCTTTTTCCAAAAGAGTATACTGTTCAAAAGGAGTACATTCTTTTGAAGTGAACAAGTTCTCTGCTGTTTCTAAAATGTTTAATTAATTTAATTAATTTTGTTAAAAGAAATAACATTAAAATCTTTTCTGCCTTTGGAGATTTAAAAAAAAAAAATTATATAACTTGATTTTGTAATACTGTAAATAAATAATTTATGAAGACTAGATGATTCAATGACATTGACTGTCACGGAAAATCTCAGTTTACCGGGTAGAATGGTTGCTCAACTTTTCTGTCACACAAAGAATTTTTGGAAATTTTTACAAATGTGTAAGTAGAACAAATTTTTCCATTATTCTCATAATGAACTATGTCTTACATAAATAGAGAGGATCCTGATACTGATTGACTACACTGAAGCTTCTTACGACTTCAAAACCATGCCTGCTCTATAAAACTTTGATACCTGATACAAAAAATCGCTCTTGGTTCTAGAGATTTTCTCCTCCCTTTCAGCACCTTTCTTTTAGGAGGTTTTAATACCAATGTCTAAAAAAAAAATATTATTTTGGTAGGTCATGAGCTAATTTGGATGTTTACCTCTTCTGAATCCAGCTTAACAGACAAAACAAAGTTTTATGAACTCTTTAATAGCATTCAATGAGACAAAAATTGTGGATAGTCGCCTCTAGCCCCAAATTTTCCATTTTTGATATCAATATCACTGGCATTAATAACATTGTTCACCTCCTCAAGCTGAAAATTCAATGTTTTAGCAATACCCTATTGAATTCGGGTTATCATACATAGTAAAGGTTAGATGTATTTGCAATTATCTATCCAATGAGAGCAATATCGTTGACGAATAAAGTTATTGATGGCCGCATAAACCGAAATTTATATATTTCTCCTTAAACCTTTTACTCCCTATTGAGTTCAACTTAACTCTCATAGTAACGTGCAAAGAAATAATAATTTTTTATCAAATGAGACGATATTGTCCACGATATTGTCAACGAATATCGTTGGCATTTAATGCGACTGATGGCTTCATCTAACCTAAAATTACCACAGGTTTCCCCACATATCTCTTTCTCATTATTGAAAACACCTTAGTACTCAACAATGAAGTTTTATGGACTCTCAGATTTCCTTCTAATGATACCAATATTGATGGTGGACAATATCATTGATTAACGCCACCATTCCAAGATTCACCGTTTTCGTTTCGCTCAATTTAATCAAGGAAGCATAACTTGCTTAGTACTTACAGCACAGTTCAATTCAATATCATTGATGTCAATATTCAATTGAATTCAAAATTTTAGGTTTTCTCACTAGTTTCTTCTATAGAATTTAGCTTAGCTCCCGTACAGTAAAGCATGATGTATGTATGTACATTAGAGTGGGTCGGTCCCCATACAAAAAAAAAAAGTATGAAAAAACCATCCGCTATCTGAAAGCTTATGTTGAGAGTATTTCAAATAAATTTTTTTTTTTTTTTGACCACCCTAAAAAATGCCAAAATGAATTTTTGTTTATAACTTTGGCAGTTGATGTCCGATTTTTATAAATGATATATTGTTGTAAAAGGCTCAACGATTGCTACATGATCTTCTTAGGTGTTATTCATCTCCGATTGTAATAGTTAGGTCGCGTACTCAGAGTTGTGGAATTTTTTTTTTTCAAAAATTTTGAATAAAATAAGGACTGCACCAAAATTTAAGCAGCTATAACTTTTTCGTTTATTAACCTAATGGAACACTTCTTAGGAAAAAATTTAATGATTTGTTGAGATTGAAATTTTTGAAAAAAAAAATTGCCCTTAGGAGGTACAACTCTGAGTACACGACCTAACTATTACAAATAACTTCGGAGATGAATAACACCTAAGAAGAACATAAAGCGATAGTTGAGTCTTTTACAACAATATATCAATACCTAGTCCTGCCATAAGTTCTGTTACAGTTTGAATATAGTGTAAAAATTAAAGAAACGAGTTTTTTTCATGTGTTGTAACTTTTATTTTGTTATTAAATTATAGTGTTTCTGAAAATCAACATCTTATTCAAAATGGCCGCCTCTTGCTTTAATGGACGCCTTTAGACGATCAGGCCATTGGGCTATAGCGGTACGTATGGTTTCGATGGGTATCGATGACGCTGCTGAAATAAGAGCTTTCTTAAGACTCTTCAAATTTAGTTGGCGAACTTTGCAGGCCACACCCTCTAGCTCTGACCACAATTTGTAATCAAGGGGATTCATATCTGGGCTTCCCGAGGGCCAATCTTCAGCACTAATAAAGGCTGGAATATTCTGACGTAGCCACTCTTGAGTCATTTTGGCTTTGTGTGCCGGTGCAGAGTCTTGTTGAAAGACCCAGTGCTCTCCATTAAAGAGGATTATTGTCAAGTCTTTCACCACGCCTTCCACGACATCTTGTTGGTACACCTTTGCCCCAGTTTTAACGCCCTTTTCGCAAAAATGCAAGGAACTGACGCCTTTATGGGATACTCCCCACCAGACCATAACGGATGTTGGATGATGCCCTCTCTGAACCCTTGGCACAATAAATTTAGCTTCTTCAGATGTTCTCGCATAGATTTTGTCGTTTTGCTTATTAAAAACTTCCTCCACCGTAAAAATTTGTTCATCCGTGAAAAGGATATTTTCATGACCGTTTCTTGCGTGCCACTGCAAAAGCTTCTTACATCTTTCCAATCGTATTTGTTTTGGCCGTGGAGTTAAAAGATGGCCTGTGCACCTGCGAAAGGCCTTCGTGTGCAGGTCATCATGGATTAGTCGTGACATGGATCTGGACGACATATCCATTTCTCTAGCCATGATCTTTTGCTTTCTTAAGGGATTTCGGCGAATCCGCTCCCGGATAGCTTTTATGGCTCCACTCGTACGAACAACGCGAGGTCGACCACTTCTCAGCCTGTCTTCCACTTGAGACGATTCCAAGAAACGATCGATGGTACGATAAACAAACATTTTCGATATTTCGAGTTTTTTTAAGCAACGTGAATATTTGACTTGCGCTATTTCCGCATTTGTGCAATGCAATCACCGTGATGCGATTTTCGTTATTGCCCCACTCCATATTAATTACGCAAAATTTGAAACCAAACTGATTTGAATTTGTTTTGCAATAGAACATTGTATCAAAAAATGCGAATAACGGGATCGTACAATTTAAAATTTCAAAGCCTACTAGTTTGAAAAGGTTCGAACCGAACTTATGGCCAGACTAGGTATATATCAAAAAAAAACATTCTACTAATTTTTATCAAAAACTTTTACTGTTAGTTAGTTTCAAGTTTTTTGTTTCTATTTTTTTTTCCAAGCGTAATAAGTTAATTTTTTTTTATATATTTGGACTTTCAGAAATACCCTCATATTTTTTTATTTTGAAATATAATGGAATAAGTAATAAATAAAAATTATAACATTGAAAAGAAAATTCATTTTACAAAAGAAAATTTGAACATTAAAAGAAAAATAGGTCGTTTCTCTTATTTTTTCCATCACTGTATATCATTTATAAAAATCGGACATCAACTGCCAAAGTTATAAGCAAAAATTCATTTTGGCGGTTAGGGTGGTCCAAAAAAAAAAATTTTTTTGTAATACTCTCAACATAAGCTTTCAGATACGGGGTGGTTTTTTGAGGGTTTTTTTTGTGACCCGCTCTAATGTACATATGTACTCCAAAATATAGTATTTCCAAATTTGGACAAAGTTATTCCCTAGAACCCCCATAAATGCTCTGAACATTGTATATTTAAGTAAAAACTCACCTTTTTATTGGTGTTGAAACCAAGAAATGATAATTTCCGAACATTATCATTTGAGCTGTTCCTACTGAAACTCATGTTGATGCTGCAGCATTAATCGATTTTGAAAAACGTTGAGAGGTGGTGTCGGTAGTTATATAGGTAGTTAAAGTATAAGATTAACAATGACAATGACAACTATATAGGTATAATTTCAACAACAAAAGACAATAAAAAATGTTTATGGTATTATTGCCAACTTCCAGAATTCGTCTTTAAACAGCCTCGGCATTCGGAGTACGTTGATGATGTAGTGTGCGCGATTATTAGCAACTGGAAGAAAATAAATGGAAAATATAAATAAAAAAGCGTCATCACGTTGTCAAAAAGAAATGCTAATAAACTAAGTATTTTCATAGGATTTTGTTTATTATTTTATTGTACATATGGAGATAAACTTATATAAAAAAAATGTCCCCCCAAATTTCAATTTAAGTCACGCGACTCTTCTTTGCTGATCATCAATTAAATTGAGACATCGCATGTTGCCTTTGCTCTGTGCGATGCGATCATCGAAGTATTTTTCTGTTTAGAATCTCGTAAATATGAAAACAAAATGTTGGGATACATTTATTTCAATTTCAATTGGCATGTCACAACAACAACAATTTAATATGTGTGTACAATAAAGTGTTAAAAAATAATAAACACTAAAAAAAAGTAATTGAAATTGTATGTAATAAAACAAAATTGTTGTGACTGTTAAATTTGTGTGTAATTAATAAAGTTGAATGCTCATGTTGTATAAATGCGGTGCATCAAAGTGTCTTGAATACAACAGATCTGTTCCTTTCTGATTCAAGGACAAAAGATATTCATTCTTCTTCTTTTAATGGCACAACAGCCCATGGAGGGCCTAGGCCGAGCTTTTCGCATCCACTCATGTTGGGCGTGTCATATTTGTATGGAATGGATAGAAAGTTTGTTTTTTCTACTTTTTTTATTATTTTGCCTGTGCCGAGGTTTGAACACCAATCAGGATTTTTAAATATTTTAACCCAAAGTACCTTGACTTTTCTATTAATTTACATAAATCGAATCCCACTAAGTATTTAATATCATGAGAAATGACTGTTTGGAAATCCGAAATCCCTCAAATGGAATGGTAAGTTTTTGTAAAATTCGAAACATTGACATAAATATTTTTAGCATTTGAGAAGTGAACACGCATGAGATCGAATGGATGTTAAATATTGTTTAAACACTTTTCTTGTCCTAGTTTATTACACAGTTTTATTCAAACGATCGCGTAGCGGTAGTGCGTCGGACTGTTAAGCGGAGTGTCCAAGGTTCGAATCTCTTTCAATATACGACGAAAAAGAAAGATCTGTTAGATTTTACAAGAGTTGCCATATTTTTACGAAACTTAATAATATCTGCATGCTGAAATATGGTTTATTACGGACAAAACAAATAGAGGCCAGCTTGTTGGCAATTCACACACAAAGGCTTTGCAAAACTCCTCCCTTGGGCTAATGCTGGACTCATCCCTTTGATGTAGTGTCTCTTACATCCTCTAGGAAAAATCTATATGCTGAAATATCGATCGATGACATCCATGTTAGTCATTTTAAGCGTGGTTTCCATTTTCGTGTAGCTTGGCCTGACGATTGGTGGATGGGAACGGGGAGTGCTTTCTACGACAAATGTCGAAATTTTAAAAAAAAAAATTTAAATAATTTCCGTACAGATTTTCCTACATTTCTACACATATATGTTCTTACAAAAGTAAGCTCTAGTCTCTGCAAAATGTATGTAGGATACAATTTGAAAGCAAGAATATGTAGAAATTTTAAACTTTGTTACTTTTGGGATATTTTTAAAAAAGTATTTTTGGTGAATTTTCAAAATACAGATGTTCAAAATGTATTAAAATTATAAAGCTTAAAGACTAAGATTTACGTGCATATTTTAAAAATAAGGGCTCCGTAAGAGGAACATCCTTTTTAACCCACGGGCCTGTAATATTTCTCCACGGCCCTGCCTGTTGCGAAAAAAAACAAGGAACCTGGGGAGCCGACTCTAATTATTGTTATTGGGTCATCTCTATAGAAAAGTATGTGTAAACCTCCTGAGGCTGACCGATCTCTGCAAGGCTTCATTGATTCCACTCAGGATATTTCACATTATGTACATTGAACGTTCAGTGACACTATCTTCCCAGATAATTTTTAAGCTATTTACTTATATTTTTTACTACTATTTTCTAGCTTCTTTTTTATAACATAAATATTGAAAGTATGTATAGTATGTACATAAGTTTACTGACTATTCATATTATACTATGATATAAAAAATTGAAAAAAATGGCCACGCAATTACGAACGAATTTCCCTATTTGAATGCAAATTTATAACAGAAAGAACCAAAATGCTGAATTAAATATTCTATTTCTTTAAAATGATTTTTTTCATTTCATTTAACATGGTTTGCCCTCTAAAATGTTTAAATACAAATATTTTCTTTTGGATTTCTCCGAAAATGCAACTAATCTCCCTTTTTTATGTAGGTTATATTTATACAGTTTCATGTTTATGTACCCTACCATTTGTCAATATTTGTCAAATTCAATATTCAATTTTGAATTCACAATAAAGAAATTTGATAGAAGTAATCAGATATGTAGATACCATATTAAGATTTACTCATACATGTATGTAGATCCATTCTACTTCAAATCAGTGACGTAACTAGGGGTGTGTTTCGAATGGTAACAGAATGGTAGGTAAAAATAACAAGTTTACGTTGAGAATTTAAAATTACTCAATCAAAATTGTATGGAAAAGTTCTAAGAATTTCACGAGAAATTAAAAATTAAAATATGTACAGTAGATTTCGGTGAATAGTATCCTGTTAATATTTGTGCTATGGAAATTTCAATATATGTGTTTACTCTTTGAACAAGTGCATAACCGTCAAATGACAGATAGGGCTCCTGGACCATCATTCGTCATTCAACATAGCCAAAATCCGCAATTCGTCATGGTATGGGATGGAATTTGCGTAAATGGCATGATACCCTTGATTCTTGTGGAACAAGGAGTCGAAATCAACCAAGAAGTGTTTCACCGTGAAATTTTCGAGTCTATGGTATTCCCTTGGGGCCGACAGCACTTTGGCGATAATGACTGGTAGTTCCAGAAAGACTCTGCGCTCGCAGCTCACAGACGACACAAGAATGGTGCAGTGCTCATTTCCCTGATTTTATCACATCTCAAGAATGGTCACCATGTTCGTTGGATCTCAATTCGATGGGTTACGGCGCATGGGCCATGTTAGAGGCTAGGGTCTGTACTAAACGCCGTAAAAATTTGCAGTCCCTGAAACAGTCGTTGTATCGTGAATGGACCATGTGATGGTAGACGACCATGTGCAGCCCACAGACAAAAGTTTTCCAAGCGTTTGAAGCAGTGAATTCGTGCCAACGGTGGTCACTTCCAAACCGGCTGAATTTATTTTTAATCCTGCATTATGTATGTTATCTTTTTCTTCGGTCTGTTTTTCGGTTTTAGTTTAACAATAATTTTTCAATATTCAAAACTGTTTATTAATTGTCACCTGTATGTATATAACATTTATAGTTCGAAGGTAGAACGTCAAAAGGATCTACTTATAATATTATGTAGCTGTGTAGAAGATATTGCTTTGTTCAACTTTCAGTACAACTAAGATTGTTTATAATGTGTGAGTTCTCCAATTAACCGTGTACCGGATGATTCTTTTGGTTTATTGTATAAGAAACTGTGCATTTTTATAGTTCAAATTAAGAAGAAATTACTGTACAATTGAAATTTAGTCAAAGAATTTTAATTGTTAAATAAATCACCTAAAGACAATTAAGGATGTGGTAGAAAACCTATAATCAACGAGGCCAATTTACAAATTCCTACAGTCGATCTGTGTCAAGTCGAATCTAGTCGATTAAAATTGAGGAATAATGTAGAAAATTGAGGAATTGAAAAAACACAAATTTTTTTCCAAAATCAAATTGTTTGCAAATTTTAATGGGCCGTAGTCATTTAAATCGGAATCAGCCGAAAACACGATAGTGACCAAAACTTTTAGTTAGGGCCTTTTTACATTAAGGTAACGATATATTCCTAGGCCTCTGGCGTAGAAAATTTCCACCAAGTGCATACAAATATTTGTGGTATTCACAAGGAATCTTATTCAGTGTCGTATCCCCTCAAATATCTTACAAATTATTCTAAATGTCATAATTTCTCATACCAAATTTTACAACTTCATTGAAATGCGATAAAATGAAACCCCAAATCTATATACCGCAGTTCGAAAGGGCTAAGGAGAAACTTAAAACATTATTTTTTCAAGTTTTTTAGAATGTTCCTTCATTGCCAATTTCTTTCTTGTTCAGTCTGAATTTGAAACTCAAAGGACTTGAACGACATTTTCGGATAACATTGATGTAAAACTTTATGCTGATTTTAAAATTTCAAAAAGTTTTGACAACACCTGAACAAATATGTACATGAAGAAAAAATATGTAAAAAACACAGAATTAAATACCATTAGATTTACTGCAGCTCCGGCCGACTTACTCAGGCAATACTTTTGTTCTTTTTTGTGTAAAAACAAAATTTATTCAACAAACATTCAGACTTCCAAATAAAAGAAAACTTTTTATATCACACCCGAAGGATAATTGCAACGCAATGAATTCGTATTAATAATTTATTATTTATAAATTACAATTGGATAAATTGAAATCAGCAACAACAAAAATACCCAGCACACAAATAGCTACGAAGGACACACAGAAGCGTTAACGCCACCGCTACCGATACTAAAACTTCACAATACCGATACAATAACAACGGCCAACGACAGCGAGTACAACGACAACGATGCCACCACCGCCACCAGCACTTAAAGAGTACCACACAATTGTTTTTGTTCACTATAAATATGTGCCTAACAAAAATATTGGCAAACATAAAAACAACAACAACAAAAAGAAAAGAAATCAGCTGCTACATTAAAATAACAACAACAACTAAAACAACAAAAGAAAAATTATAAAAACACACAAGCACACATACAAAAGTTAATGCTCAATAAATAAAGTGCAACCACATGAAGTCAAAAGAAACAAAGAGAGAGAGAGAGAGAGCGAGAGAGAGAGAGAGCGAGAGAGAGAGAGAGCGAGAGAGAGAGAGAGCGAGAGAGAGAGAGAGAAAATTGAACGGAGCAAAAATCGAACCGATCGATCGAACCGCAATGACAAACGACAAATGTTTCAAAATTGAACTTGTTGCGGCAACATGTTGGCGCTTATTTATACGCGTTTCCATGCTTCCTCCCTTCCCCCTCAAAAAGCGAAGAATAAATATGCACATATGTATGTGGAACAACAAAGCTGTGAAAAACAATAAGCAATGGGTGGAAGTGAAACGAAACGAAACGAATGAAATGAAACGATTTTCATAAACGACATCGGGTAGGGTCGAATTGTATGGATACAACCCAACATACAATTGGATTGAGAGATTTACGTTGATGATAGGTTGGTGGTGCTGGTATAGGGCACCGCACCACCGTAACTACAATGACTTTTCACATATAGCCTGAATACAAGACAAAGCGGAAATTTTCATTATTTTCTATTTATACAAAAGCAAAACGTTCATGCAATTGTTTCTCTTTTCTGTTTATCTATAATGAATTCTAATTACGAATACACATAAGTTTCTACAGCAACCAGCACACATACTCGCACCATCATGAACAATTTCACTTTGTAGGAGACATACCATCCCTGAATCACTCATAAGTACAGTGGCTCAAACGCTTAGTCGGACGTACTCAACGTTCAACTTTAAAATAGGTTTTCGTAATGACGAAAGCTATTGCATTTTGAAAAAAGCATATTTCTCATTTATTCAAAGTATCCTCTATTTAATCATATACATAAATTATATTTATTCTTAACATTTTCATAAAAACAAGGAAAATTACAAAATTCATGTCAAAACGAATAATCGTACAAAATTAAATGTTTTTAAAATAAACTACAAAACTCTTAAATCAGTATTTAGTGGTCAATCATTTAGCCTTTATTACAGCATTCAAGCGTCTCGGCATCGATTCAACCAAGTTTTTGCATAAGTCTGGTGAAATACTATATTATACCAACCGCACGCTCTGCAGGCTTTCTATTCGTTCTTGTTCCGAAACACGTTATCTTTTACTTTTCTAGACAATTCCTCCCAAACATATTCAATTATATTGATGTCAAGTGATTGTGGGGGTGTTTGGAGCAGTTTAGGACAATGGTGGATGATCAACATCTTCGCAACCATGGATGTGTTTCGAATCATTGTCCTGATAGAAAGCAAATTCGCCTGGGAATTTGCCTGACGTTAGCTTTAAGGATGTTAGGATTTTGATATTTATCCATATTGCCTTCTATAAAATGAATATTTCCAACTCCTGCACTTGAAACACACCCCCAAACCATTACAAACCCACCGCCATGCTTCACAGTAGCCTTAATATTTTTGCATTGAAATTCAGTGTTGGGTTTACGCTAAACATAGCACTTTCCAACCGACACTTTTAAATTGAATTTGCTCTTATCGGTGTATAAAACCTTGAAACAATAGACTTACATATTATAAATAAACAGTATTTTAATTATATTTTTCCAGAAGTCTATATCTTTGGTTATATAGTCTGTAGCAAATTCCATGCCAGCGCTTTGATTTTTGGAATTAATGAAGGGCTTCTTTCGCGCATTTATTTTTAGAACATTTCGAATTGTTTCATCACAAACCACCTTATTAGTCTTTTCTTTGAACATTTCAGTATTTATTTTACTGTTTTTAAAATCATTCGTTCTATTCCTTTATCTAGACGGCTTTTGCAATGGAAGTTTCATCTTTATATCGTTGTATAATGTATTGCACTGTTCACTAAATCTCCAATTTCTCTAAAAGTTTTTCCCTTTTTATGCAATTTTACATTGAGCTGACGTTATCCTGTTGAGAATAAATATACTTTATGTACATGGAGAAATAGAGGGAACTCCGAATATGTAATATGCTTTTTTCAAAATGGAATAATCTTCTCATTTCGAAAAACTATAACATTTTAAAGTTAAACGTTGAGTATGTACGATTAAACGTTTGAGCCACTGTACTCATACATATACTACTGTGGGCAAAAAGTAGAAAGACTTTTTAATTTAAATTTCGCGCGGAAACCCATTCATCAAAATATTATTTTTTTAAGGTTGGTATGACTGTCGGTGACATCTGTGCCAAATGTCACATCAAAATAATCATTAGTGTTTAGTATACGCTTGTCTTTCTGAAGTACAAAAAGTGCATTCGCCGATTTTCACAATGAGTGAAATTATTCAACAAAGAAGTTCCATTCAATTTTGTGTGCGGAATCAAATTTCTGGTGCCGAAACGTTCAGAATGTTGCAAAAGGCCTTCGGTGATAATTGTATGTCGGGAGCAAGTGTTTTTGATTGGTACAAATTGTTCAAAGATGGTCGAGAACGCGTTGACGACGAACCACGTCCAGCACGGCCATCAACATCAACTGATGATCAACACGTCAATAAAATCAAGGAATTGGAACTCGAGAATCGACGATTAACAGTCAGACACCTTACTGGCATCGTTGGAATATCGGAAGGATCAGTGAAAACCATTTTAAAACATCATTTGGGCCTAAGAAGAGTGAATGCACGATTGGTTCCAAAATCACTGCATTGGTTTTACGAGACCATTTTGCCAAAAATTCGACTGATATCGTTCCGCAACCACCCTATTCGCCTGACTTAGCACCGTGTGACTTTTGGCTATTTTCTAAACTCAAAAAACCGCTTCGTGGAAACCGTTCTGAGTCAATTGAAGACATTAAACATGAATCGCTAAGCGCATTGAAGGCTATTCCGGAAATTAACTTTAACAACTGTTTCGAGAATTGGAAAAAACGTTGGCACAAGTGTATTGGGGCCGGGGGGGGATTACTTTGAAGGGGACGAAATAGATTTGGAAGAATGAATAAAAAAATTTGAAATTATGAACAAAGTCTTACTAATTTTTGCCCACTGTAGTATACTAAGGTTCTTGCACTTGAGAGAAAATATTATATGTACTATGTACATATTTAGTGTGGAAAATGTTATGTCGTCAGTGAGTCGATATTGCTTTTATTTATTGATTATAATCCCGTGACTTTAGGCGAGTTTTTTCTTTTCTACTTAGGTATATTGCGAGGGTGGTAAAAATATATATACATACTTACATACATACGACGCGCCGTATATATTTAAGAAAAACAAAAAAATTTACACCTTTTGCCAACAAAAACATAATATCATAAAATTATATACCTAAACTTACATATACTTGAATAGTTAAATAAAAATAAAGCAAATTGTAAATTTTGCTTGAAACTTGTCTTCTTTTATTATTATGTAATTTAATTCCAAAATATAAAGTGTTTTTAAATCCAAAATCACTATAGAATTAAAAAAACTTATTCTTTCTTTTAAAGGATATAAATAATCTGGAAATAGTTTGGATTATTCCCGCCATTCCCTGTTACAAATAGAAATGTCATTCACTGTTATAAAATTTCTGTGTTTTTTGAATTTGGAAAACCAAGCTCTTAAAAAATTACCCTTTATAATGTGCAGATGCTTGTTTAAAAACCACTGGGTTAGTTATTTCAGACTTCCACGTGTTGCGTCACACAAACAGTTCGGACTGTGTCTGTTTCGGGCATTAATCCATTCTTTATGCGGATGGGGGGAGGTAAGTGGATACATTGGGATTCGTCGAAAAAAAAAATATACATAGATGAAAATTTCCTCCACAAATATAAAATCATGATCATGGATCGATTTTGTACACTAATTATCGCGGTTGCATTTAGCAAAATAACAAATGAAGTCGCTGACGTTTTTTAGCTCTACAGACCGACAATAAACATATATCATACGTAATTTAGTTATTGTTTTCTGAATGTACATATGTGTACGATGAGCACGTGAATTATATCGTAAAATATCAAGGAGAAACAAATCACTTGATGCGTCATAATGCCTTGGCAATAAAATCAGTTGATCAATGGGGTAGAGAGAGATATGGTAATTTTTCAACTGCAAGTTAAAAGTAAAGGTGTTAAGTTTTAGAAACAAAACAAGCTAATAAAAGTAGGTGCGATCGTACTTAACTTAACTGGGATCACTTTAAACCCAACAAAAATAACTTCTACCACTCGAAACCTCACAGAAGTAGATGCGATCACTCTGTACATAACAAAAGTAACAGTAATCACTTTAAACTCCACAAACGTAATAATGATCACTTTAAACTCCACAAACGTAAGAGCGATCACACTAAATCCCACAAAAATAATTGCGATCGTGATAAAACCCGAGCATTTGTTTTAATTCTGCCCATGCACATATCACCATCAATTATTTGAAAAGATTATTATACAATAACTTATTTAAATATTCCATATTTGACATATAAATCTATATCAACAACAATTATTAATAAACAACTTTATAAAATAAAATAAAATGAAATAAAAAGATAAAGAAAAGTGTCAACAACAATTGATGTACATATTTACCATAGGCTCTTCACTTTCAAGTGTAATAAAGTACAACAGTGAAAAAGGTTTACGAACAGACAGGAAACTCATTAGTTAAAAAAAAAATGCGATAAAGCGTCAATGAAGTGTCAAATTTAAGAAAAATGCCTAACAAATGGAATAAACGTGATTATATTTTATTGAGAAATTGTGATAAAGCTATGACGACACATTAGCATTATTGATTTTGCATTGTACATTATTACATACATATTTCTATTATTAGAGAAGGAAGTGCGAAAAATTGATTTGCCAAAAGAAGTCAAGTCGGAACAAAAGGAATTTCAGTAGAACTAGAACGATTTATAAAAATGTTTTGCTGATTAATCAAAATATTATTTGTCTTATTACTGAGACACTTATTTACTCTATTATCAATAATGTGACTACAAAAAACCAGTGATGGAGAGTGATCGTTAATGATGGGTTTTTCAATTCCAATAAGTTAAATATCTACCATAATATGTTGAAGTTATAGGAAAGTGCCCTTGAGATATGAGTTTTTATAAGGTAAAAAAGTCTAGGTTTTATGTGAACATAAATAAAACTCCCTTTCAAGAGAAGCTACTGGTAGAATTTGATATAAGACACGAGGATTGGACAAAAAAGTACACTTCTATTGAAAGTGCTTCGAAGCGCTGGGTTTTTTATAATTGTTTGTTTTAATTTTCCAATGAAAAATTTGTTCACTTCTTGTTTTTCATTAAAAATTCTAAAAAAATTTGAAAAGTTTTGACAAATTTTAGCGGTACAAGTTTGGAAAATGGAAAATTTGTTCACTTTTTGTTTTTCATTAAAAATTCTAAAAAAATTTAAAAAGTTTAGACAAATTTCACCGTTACAAATTTGGAAAATGGAAAATTTGTTCACTTTTTGTTTTTCATTAAAAATTCTAAAAAAAATTTAAAAAGTTTAGACAAATTTTACCGTTACAAATTTGGAAAATGGAAAATTTGTTCACTTTTTGTTTTTCATTAAAAATTCTAAAAAAAAATTTGAAAAGTTTAGACAAATTTTACCGGTAAAAATTCAATTATCTTAAATTTTGGCGCCATACTTCGAAACTGAAATATTAATAAATAATTTAAATACTATCGTTATAAATCAATTTTAAATTCTCAACAGGTAAAATATTGTTGACACGTAAATAATTACCTACTAATTTGGAATTAAATAAAATGTATAAGTTTTCACAGCGAAGCTAATCAATTATGCAGTAAATCATAAGTACAAAAACAAAGACAAGCAAAAGTTATTTGTACATTTATGATTAGATTATAAATATTTGACATTTCTTTATGATAAAGGTAAACATCTGCTGATTGGTTTTAATATAAAAATAACGCAAACAAAAGAGAAAAAGTCGACAATACCAATTCTTGAGTCCTTGAAATTAAACGCATGATTGAAAACTTTTTGAATTCAATTATAAAAACAATTTGCTTTCTCCTGAAGAAAATAATAGGTAATAATTTCCTTCAGTGAGTTATTTATTATGATGACATTCATTAAATCTTAAGAATAAATTAAATATAACGTGAATTTGATACCATAGTTTCTTTGATATAAATAACTATCTTATGTATACTCAATAGCAACAAAACAAAATATTGTATTTAATATAACAGCAACAACAACGAAACCCAGAAACCTCGTAAAATTCCATTACGCAACAGCTAAACAAGAATTCGTTTATTCTTTTAAGCAAAAGTAAAAAGTAAGTAAGAAAAGATGTGAACTGATGAAACTGGTTTAGTCCGAAAATGAGCAAGCTAATAAATTATTCGACAAATGCTTGATAGCCCGCCTGCAGCAAAATAAGCGCGGCAACAGTAACAGCAAACAACAAATAATAAAATATTGTACAGTACACATACAGCTCCGGTAAAGGTTTGGGCGAACATTAACAAGCAAGGAAGGAAGAAAGGCAGGCAGGCTAGAAAATAGTAAATAGAAGAGAAACAACAAAAAAGAGAAGGTAGGTAAGTACGAGTATGTATGTAAGTGATCAGAAGAACCCTTCATACAAAATAAAAAAAAACATAAGGGTATTCATTAAAACTCGATGACTCGAAAAACTCGAAAACTTTCGAACTAGCTCGAAAATAGTTCTACAATGACTATCACGGAAAAAAGTTTTAATCAGCCACTTGACAGCTGTAGCGGAAAGGGTTGTAGTATTTTCCGATCCGAGCTGATGTATTGTTGTAAAGATTATTTAAAATTGTCTATTTTTGTTTATGATTTACTAAAAATTTCAATAAGCTTTAATGTACTATAGGCAACAAACATTTTCTTGAAATACTTAGGTATAAACAATCATAAATAATTCAATATTAACCATAGGCCAAAATGAACGTTAGTGCCATTACGAAATCAACGAATGTTTGTTTTCTTCTCATTATGGGATTTAAGTAAAAACAAACCAAAAAGGAAAATTAAAATGATAAAACAAAAGTGTTGTAAGGAAAGTGTGTTTGTAGAGTGATCAACAGATTCGGCTTCCACTAACAAAATTGCGTTTACAACGTACTTATTTATGCAAGTACATCACGCGTTAGCCAAATCAATGCACTTTAGCAGTTTCGTATCAAAATTTTTCCACTACAGGCAAGACTCAAACATTTGTGTAAACTTCCAAGACTGTTTTCGAACCAGTTTTGTCCCGAAAACTTTCGAGGTGAGCGTAAACTATTTTCAATATAAAATTTTATAGTTAATTTTCGAGGATCGAAAACTTTTGTGGTTTACGCGTTTTCGAGTCATTTTCGAGCTTAGATGAGTACCATTAACAAAAAGCATACCACTCATTAATTATGCATACGAGAAATTTCCATAATCTAGCAACGCAGTTCACAGTGTTTTTGTGCTGCACGTGCATATGTTTGTATACCACTGTGCGTTGTAAGTAACAGCAGCTGAAACAGCAGCAGCAGCAGCAGCAAATAAACAAATAAACAATAGGCATATTTCTTTTGGCGCTTATTCACAATTAGCTATATATTTGTATGGAGAGCTATGTGGCGCTATTCATCCCTACTGATGTAGCTGCTAGTTGTGGTTAAAAACATGATGAGTTCCAGCAGAGTTTGTGCAGTTTGCTCTTTGTTATCGAAATTCACCAAAGAAGTTCAATCTCTAAACGTCAAATGAGTCAAATAGAAAAAATGGCCGAAAGATTTGTAGTACACAATTAATTGAAATTTTAATTTATTTAAAGAAAACTACTTTAAAAATTTTAATTTTTATAACTTCTTTCTCTGCCTCTTTTAATGGCACAACAGCTCATGTAGGGCCTAGGCCGAGCTTTTCTCATCCACTCATGTTGTGCGTGTAATATTTCTACCTTAAAGGACCTGGCAGCTACAGTTTTATGCCGAATCCCAAGTGCTTTTGATAAGCAACTTTTACTCTTGTAGGTTTGACATTGCCTGTGGTCGCTGTAGCGTAGCGGTAGTGCGTTGGACTGTTACGCACAGTGTCAGGGGTTCGAATCTCGGCACAGACAAAATAAAAAAAAAAATTTAAATTAAATAAATGCAACAACAACAAAATTAACGGCATCACCTCTTGGCAGGCATTGGCAAACGTGCAAGAGTAAAAATAGCCAACAAAGAGCTTTTCACTTCGCCGTTCGGATTCGGCATAAAACTGTAGGTCCCTTCCATTCATGTACAAATATAACACGCACAACATAAGTGGATGCGAAAAGCTTGGCCTTTGGCGCTACATGCGGTCATATTCGGCACTGATAAACTGAAGTTCATTGTGGTTGGTAAAGGCATAACACTTGCCACTGTGTGATCACGTTCACTCTCTCATTCTCCCTCCTTCTTCCTCTCACCTGTCAATCTTCCTTCCATTCAACACAATGCTCTGCATTCATAGGGGTACATCCTGTGTGTTGAATGTAACAATAAAAAAAAGAGGCGGTGCCGTGTAGAAAAATTGTTTAATTTTTGATGTTTGCCTGTGCCGTTGCAAGCCAAGTCACTACCAACTACGCTTGCGACTCCAACTAGCTAGCGATAAAATGTTCCAACGCGGAGAAGTTGTGTAGTTGCTGAAGTGCTATTCGGCCCGAAATGATGAGTTCCAGCTCTAATAAAGGGTGTTTTTTTTAGAAGTATGGTTTTCAATACTTCAATACTTTCAAATACTGTGGCAATACTTTTTCGGAGTTGGTCTTTTTGACAGCTGTCAATTGATTTATGCTCAGTTAGGTTTGCCATTTCATAATGAATAGACTTACTCCTGAATAAAGTTTGCAAATCGTGCTAATTTATTACCAAAATAATGGTTCGGTTCGCTGCGACATAATCGCAGAGTCGGTAATTCGAGCAACCATGGATCGGTTTCGCACCACGTTTACTCTAGTGGATAATGCGCATCCTCAGAGATGCCGTACAGGGCGCACCGAAGACTCTATTGCTGCTGTGTAGCAAAGTATCGAAGAAGACCCGAATGAGTCCATCCGCAATCGCGCCACACAATTGGAGCTGTGTCCATCCACTTTATGGAAGATCTTACAAAATCCAACTCGTGCAAGAATTGAAGCCGAACGACCATCAAGCGCGTCGCACGTTCGGTGAATGGGCCCAAAGCGAGATGGCCACCGATCCCGATTTTCACAAGAAAATTTTGTTCAGCCATGAAGCTCACTTTTGGTGAATGAGTACGTTACTTAATAAGCAAAATTGTCGCATTTGGAGTGATCGTAATCCACAAGTCATTGTAGAGACGCCGTTACATCCTCAAAAAGTCACTGTTTGGTGTGCTCTATGGGCAGAGGGAATCACTGGTCCATATTTCTTCAAAGATGAAGCCGATCATAATGTTACAGTCAATGGGGAACGCCATGATAGAGCCATTATAGAGCAATGATTAATGACTTTTTCGTGCCTGAATTGGAAGATGTTGATGTGGACGACCTTTGGTTCCAACAAGACGGCGCTACATGCCATACAGCCAACGAAACAATCAGATAAGCCCGAGACAATTGACGCCTTGGAAGAGAATATTCGGTGCGTTATTACTGACATACGGCCCCAATTGCTGCAAAAAGTGGTCGAAAATTGGGCCTCTCGGCTGGAATTTATTCGAACCAGCCGCGGCGGCCACTTGCCCGAAATCGTTTTGAAAACATAATGACAAATCCTTATCTTTATAATAAAGCTAAATTCTTGGCCTTAACATTAAATTATATGCGTTTTATTTCTTCTTAAAAACCACACTTCTAAAGAAAAACACCCTGTACTTAATGATTAAATATATTTTGATATCGTATACCGAATTGTGGATGCGTGTCTTGTTTGTCACGCATTGCTAATTGTGAATAAGCGTTAAAAGAAATACATGCTGACTGAGTAATAAAATACTGAGAGAGAGTGTCACGTAATTAACTTAGAGCAATAATAACAACAACGTGCATGCTGCATGTACAGTGTTGCCAGATGAGTTTGCTAGGAAATCGTCATCCAAATAAAAAAAAAGTCAAAAAATTTAATTTGATCTTAGGCCATGATTATATTGATATATATAGGCCTTCCTTTTCACCACAAATTGCGAAAAATTTCCAAACCTTCTTATTCACTCAAAACTATTGTTTTTTCTCATCTACTTTATTTTGATACCGAAAACTATAACCATAAAGGAAAATAATTAGAAATGTATATTTTATGCATATCCAGCAGTCGAACCTGCTTCCGCTGAGAGGGGTTTTGCTGAAAAGAAAACGCAACTAAAACTCAGCACACTAAAGGCTATTCTCATCGATAAAGTGAATTCTAAAATGATGTGCCTGTGTTCAGACTTGAACATTTGTTTTAAAATAATATTAATGTCAATATTAAAAGAAATATAGACTAACAGATGTCTCTTATCCGGCAGATTAAGATAATAAGGAATCAGTATGCATCATTTTATGAATAAAGACCTCAACAAAACCGGCTGCTGCTGGTTCAGTGACGTTACCACTTTCAAGCAGCAAATCAACACCATCCGAAGTGCCGGAGCTTAATGCTACAGATACAGCCTGGAATTCCATTCTTTTATTAAATCAAAACCTGATAAATCTTATTGAAATCAAAATATAATAGGCGCACCAGCGAACAAAGCTGACGGAGATGACTTTAGAGAAATGGCCGTAGAATAAGTTTCATCCATTATTGTTTACTTTTAAGCTCTACTAAATCATCTAAACTCTGTGTGGAAATTACTACATGCACCTACATATTTAAATTAAATAAACATCATTTGACGTCAAAACGATGGATTACTCACTCGTCAATCCGGCAACATTATACATGCATATCACCGAATGCACCAACAACGAACGAATCATCAAACGAGCGAGTGTGTGTGCGGCGTTAAGACAAACGAATGCAACAACAACAAAAACAAGTTTCATCTACACTTCCGCAAAGCAAAATGCAGAAAGAAAAAAAAACAAACCACAACGGTAACGACATTGAACTTGAAATTGCCTACTCTAACTATTTACTCTATTCGTTTGTTTCTTCCCCAGTTCTCTTGTTCTCTCGTTTGCTCTCTCCCTCACTCTTTGCTCAGCAACAATGCAGGTGAGCAAGCGTACAAGCAACAACAATGCTGTTGGCATGAATGCATTATGTGTGACGGCTAAAGATCATCGTCAGATGACGTTTTACATATGTATGGTATATACAAAAACAACTACAACTACCATTCCTATGCAAATCCGGTTTGCTATGAAAACCCGGTTTCCAACAATGACACACATTACAAATACAAAAACTAAGATAATATCTATGTACATATATGTATGTATGTGCATACATAACATACATACATATGTATGTGTTTGTGATATTCACTCAGTCAACTGCATATAAAACTGGCACAAAACCCTCAATTTAATTTTTTTTTTTTGGAAAATTTCACAAAATCGGTGGCAATATGGCAGAATAGCTTATGTCAGTAATTTTAGTTTTGAGAAAATCACTACTTTATCAAAGCAAAACAGATTATAGGAAATTATATCTGTGAACTTTCGGCAAAACAACTTGTCTCTCCGAGGTTTCATCTTTTCATTTCAATTTGACGCTTCTCCCATCTCTACACACATATTTAGTACTTTTATTTTAAGAACTGTAGCTTAAATCTGGAAATAGAACAACAAAAGTTTATCGAACTTAAAATAAAAGACAAAACCATAAAGTTTACATGGTTCAGCAAACAAGCGAAGAGCAAATTCTTTTCGTTCATAAATACTTAATTTACCGCGATTTACATGCATACATACAACAACATACTGTATATTAAATCCACAAAATTCTCTTTGCGATCAGCACACAAATTATTTTATTAAAACATTTGTTCTTTTTTACTTTTCATTTTGCATCGTTTTCAATCATTTTCAATCATTTTCAATCTCATTAACATTCATAACCCGCAGACAATTTGACGCCACGCACATTCATAATGCGCTCTTCCTCTCGCTTGTACCGATGGTATTGGCGATTGCTACCAGAACCATGTATGGGAAATTTTCTCTCTTTGGAAAAAAAAATCCCAAAAACCGAGAAGTGAAACACCAAAATTATGAAGAATTAAATATTCATTTATGGATTAATTCTAAATGTCATAGCATAATTAATTTATAATTATTGTAGCAAAAAGCATGTTCTTGGCAGTTCACGAGTTGTAACTACCGAGATAATTTATTTATTGTATTATGCATAAAATTGAAATTATCATTTTAAATGAGGAAAACTAGTTAAGATTTATGCATCAATCAAAGGTTTCGAATAGAGTTCGGATTCAGGTTAATGCAGAAACCAAAGGTGGATTTGTGTTCAGAGTCAAACAGTAATAGTCGCTGTGGCGTAGTGGTAGTGCGTTGGACTGCTGCGCAGAGTGTCCGGGGTTCGAATCTCGGCACAGGCAAAATCAAAAAGGAAAAAAAAAAAAATTTTTTTTACACGGCAATTTGTCCACCTCTTGGCAGGCAATGGCAAACCTACAAGAGTAAAACTTGCTATGAAAAGCTTTTCACTTTGCCGTTCGGATTCGGCATTAAACTGTATGTCCCTTCCATTCGTGTACAAATATAACACGCACAATATGAGTGGATGCGAAAAGCTCGGCCTAGGCCCTCCATGGGCTGTTGTGCCATTAAAAGTAAAGTAAAGTAAAAGTCAAACGGTAATCAAACCAATAATAAATTCTTACAAATCATATTTAAAAACTTGAATAGTTTGTTTTTTTTTACTCTCTTGTGCGTTGGAATTTTCCGTTTTAAATTCATTTCAAAAAGGCTTTAGCCCGAACACGTCAACAAACAAATCGAACCCGTATCAGGGTGCGGGTTCGTTATTTGGTTCTAAAGGCTTTGCAAAAACGGTGATGCACTTAATTTCAAGAGAGTTGATATTTCTACTGTGCATACTGAGAGAGACCTTAGAACAGAGAGCCATAGAGAGAGAGAGAGAGAGGGCTTGCTTTCACTTGATGGAAGCTAAGCGATAAGCTCGGCGTTTGACGCTACATGCGGTCATAGACGATACTGATAAACTTAAGTTCATTGTGGTAAAGGCATAACACTTGCCACAATGGCTGTCTTTCTCTTTATTGGTGTCCTGTGTGATTGCATTCCTTCTCACATTCTCCTTCCTTCTTCCTCCCACTTATCAATCTTCCTTCGATTCAACACAATGCTTTGCATTCATAGGTGTGTGTTGAATGCTTACTTTACTTTACTTTTAATGGCACAACAGCCCATAGAGGGCCTAGGCCGAGCTTTTCGCATCCACTCATGTTGTGCGTGTTATATTTGTACATGAATGGAAGGAAGGGACCTACAGTTTAATGCCGAATCCGAACGGCGAAGTGAAAAGATTTTCAAATTTTTACTCTTGTAGGTTTGCCATTGCCTGCCAAGAGGTGGTGCCGGGTAGAAAAATTATCTTTTCTACTTTTTGATTTAGCCTGTGCCGAGAATCGAACCCCGGACACTCTGCGTAGCAGTCCAACGCACTACCACTACGCCACAGCGACCACTGTGTGTTGAATGCATCAATCACAAAAAAAAAAATAAACCATAGCATGGAATAGCTTTTCAATAGGGATATGTACCGGTATCAACTCTTTTGAAATGAGTTATGAGAAACCGGGCTGTAGAAACCT
Source organism: Palloptera scutellata (assembly GCA_958295655.1). Classification (NCBI taxonomy): domain Eukaryota; kingdom Metazoa; phylum Arthropoda; class Insecta; order Diptera; family Pallopteridae; genus Palloptera; species Palloptera scutellata. Next base: position 37,682,076 of record OY282449.1, read on the forward strand.
CTTCTCCCTTCTCTCTTTACTCCTTATATGGTATTAAGAAACATTTAACTATAAATAACTAAACAATTTTGATGTAATAAGGCATTTCACCAACCAATTAGCCAATTTAGCATCAAAACTTTTGTATGAAAGTCACTACTCTCGTTCTTGATATTAAAAAATAGAGTAACAATTTTTGAATATTTTACGCTGTAACCGATTGGTTTTTTGTTTTTTTGTTTTTGTGTCACATCAATTGATTAATAACTTCGGTCAGTCAGTAAATTTATCATAAAAAGTGGTTGACTATCAACGCAAACGCAAAGATTTCTTTAGATATGAATATGAATTTCGGATGTTCGTTATACATAACTAAGTATCTATCAGTGACAATCTCTCAATCAGTATTAATTCACACACAAATGACAAATTGTACAATAATTGTCATCAGTATTATTGGTGTTGCCGTTGGTGTATTGTTACATACGAGTATGTGTGTGTGTTTGTTATTGAAAATGCGCAATTTGAAAAATGTCAAAAGTGTTCTTGCTTCTAGGTCGAATTGTTACAATTTCGCTTTTATTATTTATCGTAAGTTGTTTCATGTATTTGCATTTCGGTGAGTGTCAACCACTGTCATTAGATTTTATTGCCTAGTATTGTATACACATATTGTATATTCAAAGATTATACCAACGAGAAGAGAATTAAGTGCCTACACTCCATAAATATTCATCATCAATACAATATATGTATAAATATTGTAGGAGTATTCTCAGTTGGACTGTAAGTAATTAGAGAACACAACAAAATAAGGTAAATTTTATTCATTACTCGCTTAGTTTTATGTATAACGAGCAGCGATAATAGCGTGGCAAAACAACAATAAGGCCGCAGAGATTTATGTTAAGTACAGATAGCATATTGTCATACTTACTTACTTTTAATGGCACAACAGCCCAAGAAGCCGAGCTTTTCGCATCCACTCATGTTGTGCGTGTTATATTTGTACATGAATGGTAGGGACCTACAGTTTAAAGCCGAATCCGAACGGCGAAGTAAAAAGCTTTACATAGCAATTTTTACTCTTGTAGGTTTGCCATAGAAAATAATTTTTCTACACGGCACCACCTCTTGACAGACAATGGCAAACCTACAAGAGTAAAAATTGCTATGAAAAGCTTTTCACTTCCCCGTTCGGATTCGGCTTTAAACTGTAGGTCCCTTTCATTCATGTACAAATATAACACGCACAACATGAATGGATGCGAAAAGCTCGGCCTAGGCCCTTCATGGGCTGTTGTGCCATTAAAAGTAAGTAAGGTTTGCCATTGCCTGCCAAGAGGTGGTGCCGTGTATAAATATTATTTTTTCTACTTTTTGATTTTGCCTGTGCCGAGATTCGAATTCCGGACACAGATAGCAGATCTCTTCCAAGGCGTCAATCGTACTTACTTACTTAGCTGGCACTACAACCGATGATCCGTCTTGGCCGCCTCAATCGTCTCGGGCTTATTATCAAAAAAAATAGTCCAACGGTGTTAAATCGCTCGATCTTGGAGGCCACGCCACACGTCCACGACGCGAGATAATGCGCTAACCAAAAGTTTCCTTCAATAAATTGATTGTTTCTTTGGCTGTGTGGCATTTAGCGCCGTCTTGTTGGAACCAGAGGTCATCCACATCAAAATCCTCCAATTCAGGCACGAAAAAGTCATTAATCATGGCTCTATAGCGTTCCCCATTGACTGTTACATTATGACCGGTTTCATCTTTGAAGCCATAGAGCATTTCATAATGGTCATTATGAAATGGCAAACCAAACTGAGTATAAATCAAGTGACAGCTGTCAAAAAGACCAACTCCGGAAAAACTATAGCCAGTTTGAAAACCAAACTTCTAAAAAAAAACACCCTTTACATCCCTGGTTTGTGCGACAACCCTACTGTGAACTGTCAATAATGAAAGAAAAATAAAGTTTGGTGAAAAAGGTTAACGAAGTATGTTCAATTATTCGCCGGCGAAATTGAGTAAATTTAAAATGGAATTGAAATTATTTCGTGGCGCCAAAGCACGACTTTACACACATAAAAAAGATGAGAAATGCCAATGGTCATGTGCTAAAGTACGATATGCAGCTGCCAGTGCTATTGATCAGTTTCATCTTTATGGATAATACAACAACGATAAGAGATATACCAACTTGATCATTTTATAGTGGTCGAATAAAACGCAGCTATAGTTTCTTCGAAAAAAAAATCTATTATATAGTATAAAATGGGCAATCATTAATAGGGCGAATTAACACTGTCTGAAAGTATGACACAATACAGTGACTAAGTTCAGGTTAGTGATGGAATTGCAAGAACAATTGCACTAAAGAAACTCTCATAAAAACCACGAGAACAAAGTCCGTCATTTGCTAAATGTATTCGAGTTAGTTGTTTTTTTTTTATAATAACAAAAATTGGTTTAAAGTTGTAAATCTGAGTAAATATCACGAGAATAAATTTTATATATTCTTTTTTCTTTTTGCATAATCACAAATTCAAGATATGCAAATTTTTTAATTTAATTTCGTATTTTATTTTCGCTGTAGCAAAACTTTACGTCATGTTACATTTATAAATCCATAAATAAATTTTGAATGTTTTAGTTTTTTTGCGATAATTAACAATTATAAATCTAAATTAATTTTCAACCAGAAAAACACCAAAAATAAATAAACTTCAAATACATACAATACTTTTTATAATGCAATAAATCATGTCTGGACAGTTACTAAATACCTGTAATTACTTTTAATTCCATAAAAATAATAATAAAAAAGTCTGAGTTGCTAATAATTTATCTATAGCTAGTAGATGGACTTAAAAATAAATAACAAAAAGATACAAAAGACAATATCTAGAAGATAAAAATATCGTTTGTTTTTGGAAATCTTTATTTATTCAAGTATTTGTTTTTTTGGCAATTAAGTTTTTAAAATTTTTTTTTACCTATTTTGATAACAAAATGCTTCTAGGTAAAACGTAAAAAAAATTTGCAATTTTTCTTTAGTACTATTCTTATTTATTTCACCTTTTTTGTGTTTCGATATTTATTAACAATAAATTAACTCAAACTAAAGTATGCTTTTGCTTTTTTGAAAGCTTCAATTATTGCAAAGCAGTAAGTAACACTACAAAAAAAGTGCAAAAGGTTTACAATTTTTTAGAGTTGGTTAACTAAAAAATTGTTGTACTTGCTTTCCTTCAATTCATTTCCATTTAATATCATTTTGTTTTGCAGTCGTTTCTGTGGTTGTTGTTGTTGCTTTAGAATCAACAATTCACTATTCAAAATATTATTTTATTTATTAATTACACGATTGTAATAAGTATTAATGAATTGTTTGGTAAAGTTATAATTTTTTTTTTCCAATTTCTGACAATGTTTCACACTCCACTAACTTTTAATATTATAGACATTCCTTGTTTTTAGCTTTTTTATTGATAAATGATCTACCCTGTAGGGAAACCAACTGGTTTAAAGTTTGTCGATAAACTGGTTTACTGAACACCACGACTAGTCCCACATTTGGTGTCGTTCCTCCTCGCCAACTGGTTTCTTTAACATTGTGTTCTCCTATGCACAAGTCAATTGTTTAGGCTTGCACATCTTTTCAACTAAGTAGTTGGTAGATAGATGATTTGGAATAAATTTGGAATCAACTAGTTGAAAGATACTCGTACATGTTTTTGGAATAGCTTGCAAAAATTTGTAATTTTTCCTTTCGTGACTAGTACCTACTATAAATTAAAAATGTTTGTTGTTGTTGTTGTACTAGGATTAATTTCTTCTTTGGATGCCACAACAGCCCATGGCGGGCCTAGGCCGAGCTTTTCGCATCCACTCATATTTTGCCACAATGGTTAATCGGTGTCCTGTGTGATTGCCTTCCCTCTCTGATTCTCCCACCTATCAATCTTCTTTCCATTCAACACAATGCTTTGCATTCATAAGGGTACACCCTGTGTGTTAAATGTATCAATAAACAAACAAAAAATTATTTTGCATGTAAAATTTTTAAATTAATGGACCTACGATTAACAGTTTTATGCCAATTCCGAACGGCGAAGTGAAAAACTTCTCATAGGCAATTTTTACTCTTGTAGGTTTGCCATTGCCTGCCAAGAGATGATGCCGTGTTGGAAAATTAGTTTTTCAATATTATTTTTTATTTTACCTATGCCAAGATTTGCGTGCAGGTCAACGTACTACCAACTACATCACAGCGACCACAACTATTCGAGAATACATCGTAACCGTTGAGAATTCGAAGCTGCATTTACAAATTCAAATTATGTGTATTCTAGAAACCAATCGGAATAATTTTAATTGTTGCATCATTAAAAATGAGTGATTCAGCGAAATGCGGAAAATTAGCATTTCTCTTGAAATTAAGTATGTAGTCTATTTTTCCATATTTTTCGTCGCTGAAAAATGTACTTTAAAATGTAGTAGTATGGCGATTATAGCTAAAACTAATATCGAATATCATAAGGAAGTATTTAAATTTGTATGGTAGTATACGGGAGGAGCCAAAACCCCTCAAAATGTCTCTCCAAACACGGCTTTACTTAAAACAAATTCTAATATTTTCAAAACAAAAAAATTTGAGAGTGAGATCTAAGACAACATAAAAAATGAGAAAGAAGAGCGACTTACTTTACTTTTAATGGCACAACAGCCCATCGGAGGCCTAGGCCGAGCTTTTCGCATCCACTCATATTGTGCGTGTTATATTTGTACATGAATGGAAGGGACCTACAGTTTAATGCCGAATCCGAACGGCGAAGTGAAAAGCTTTTCATAGCAATTTTTACTCTTGTAGGTTTGCCATTGCCTGCCAAAAGGTGGTGCCGGGTAGAAAAATTTTTTTTTCTACTTTTTTGATTTTGCCTGTGCCGAGATTCGAACCCTGGACACTCTGCGCAGCAGTCCAACGCACCACCACTACGCCACAGCGACCAGAAGAGCGACACTTGATCGATAAATCTGCCACTTAACTCAATAGAATAGAGCGAGCATAGATTTTGGAATCTCTCAATTTGAGTGGGCGAAAGAACTTATGATTTAGTTAAGTTACAAAAGAAGTTAAGTTACTTAAAGAGTAGGAAAAAAACGACAGTTTGTATTGCACATGTAGAGTTATTTCATTATTCGAACACAACCTAGCTCACTTTCATGCTCGTTACGTATGACATTAGATTTTAACCATATCTTAATTACTGTGTTGACAATGAAAATAAACTACGGCAAAAACGAAAACAGTAGTTCAAATCATATAAAACAAGAAAAATTTAAAAACAGAATAACGTAGAGAATGTAAAGAATTTTATGATTGCCTTCATGTAATAAACGCATGTAAAAATTTTGTCAACGAAAGTTGTTACAATTTGAAAACACAATTTGTTCTGCTCTCTCTCTCTCTCTCTCTCTCTCTCTATCAATACAATAATAAAGCAAAACGATGTAACTCAAAATGTTCAAATTTTTAATGAAATAAATAAATAAATTTTTACGATTTAAATTCGTTAAAGAACAGGCAGTATCAGCAACTCGAAAACTATAAATTTTGAGTTACTATATATCGTTTTGCAGTGAAGCGAATTATTATTAACTATTCACGTAAGTAAAGTTATGATTTTAAGAAAATGTGATCTAAGTATCACATGAGTTTCATAATATAGCGACCACAACAAAATCAAAACAAAATCAAAACAAAAACAATTAACAAAATCGACCCTGTACAGTAGAGACAGCAATCAACAGACTGGATAGAGCAACTGCAGCACGACGTCACAAAGTAATATAACGTAACGAAACGTTAGTCAAAGCACAAATGCTGCGCGAACAACTTTCGAAAACAAAATAAAAAATACATAAACAAAATACTTAGAAAATTCATTTTTACTGCAGTGGCACAAAAAGCAAAAAAATTAAAAAATGCTTTCATAAAATTTTAATTGAAGTTCATTGGCAATATTAAAATCGATCGAAACTCATAAAGGAAACCTAATTATACAAAGTGAATGCTAAGCATATAGCACATATTCGTACATATGTATACCTATATATTAATGGATATTAGCGCGTATCGATTTGCAATGATGAAGTTTTTTGAAACAACTAACAAAGAAAAATTGTTTAACCGGGTTTGGAAGTCTGAATCCCTTCCTCTTCTCCCTATATAAGGAGAAGAAGAAATTAATAAATAAGGAATAAATTCATATAAAACAGTTGAAACTTCTACGAATTTTGCGGTTCACACTTCATTTTTTGCTCTGCTTTATTCGGCAAGGTTGGTTAGGAGACTAACTCTTGCCAGCAGGTGTTACTACGGGCTCAGTAGGCAATTGAGAAGTAGACCCCTCTCGCGACCGACGAAAATAACGCTCTATAAGTCCCTCATCCTTCCCGTCCTAATGTATGGCGCAGAGACGTGGACATTGACCATTAATGATGAGAGGCTGTTAGGAGCGTTCGAGAGGAAGATACTCCGTAAGATCTACGGTCCAGTATGCGTGGACGATGTGTATCGAATAAGATGGAACGATGAGCTGTATGAGCTGTACGCCGACACTGACATAGTCAAACGTATAAAACTCCAGCGGCTTCGCTGGCTGGGTCATGTTGAGCGAATGGAACAAGGCACTCCGGCTAGAAGGGTGTTTTATTCGAACCACGGTGGAAGAACACGCAGAAGAGGACGTCCTAATCTCCGTTGGAAAGACCAGGTTCAGGGCAACCTGACTGCACTCGGCCTTATCAACTGGCGCCAGCGCGCGCATTGCAGAAGTGACTGGCGGAGCTTTGTGGAGGCGGCCAAGACCGATTATCGGTTGTAGTGCCAGCTAAGTAAGTAAGTAAGTGGTCAGAATTTAACAAAGAATTTTTCTGTTCTTGTTGCTTGCCAAAGAAATTGATACGCCCTAATGTACGTCTATATAAACTTCTACAAATGTTTTGCTTTTTAATTTTAAATATTTAATTTTTTTCCTTTGTTGTTGTAACTTTTTACTAATTCATTACATTTGAATGCCATTTTCGACAAATTGTTGATTTTATGATATTATCAGAAAATAAATTGTTAACACTAAAGTTATTTGAAATTTTGATTAATCCATAAACGGGAATTAACTGGAAATAGTAATTCCAACAACTATTAACTATTGGGCTTGGTTTTCTATAATAGACCAGAATGTTCTTTTAGAACCGTGCAAATTGTTTTTTCAATTAAACTAAATGAACTAAAATTCTAATTCTAGTAGAGCAAAGTAAACGAATTAGAAACAAACGTTTCGTTTAAAGGAATTAAATGTGCAACTCTGCTTTAACCGTTATGTAGCTGATAAAAACTTCTGTAGGCTGGCTGTTAAGGTACCCGGGTTCCTAATATGTAATATGAATTTAAAATTCGATATCATTTAACTTAAGAAATTAAAAGAATATTTATGTAAATTTCGATAACAAATATCAAACTACACTTTGCCAACACTCCATTTTATGCACAACTACCAGCTAAGTAGGGATGAATATCGCCACTTAGCACTCCATACAAAGTTATGTCGCTAATTGCGTCATAAAATTGCGCTATTAGCGTCAAAGGAATACTTTTATTGTCAATCTTTTCAAGTCATCCTTGATGCGTGGGCTTAGGAAAATTTACGATTTTCGATTTTACTTTCTTTACAAATGTGAGCAATAAAAAGCGGGCAGCCTACGTTTTTGTGAACTTTGGAGTAAATTTCGCCTTAGGATCTATAATTAAACCTCCTTGGTCATCGTTGCTTTAACTCGATGGTTCCAATGTCAATCGCTGACCAAGAATTCCACAACATATCCATCATGTTCTTGATTTTCAGCGCAATGTTTACTTCTCTTCAAACAATCTGCCTTCCATTCGATATTTAATGATTATATTTAGGTTCATCTGTAAACATAACTTTATCCAAAAAAATGTAAGGCTTGTGAAGGTGAAAATAATTTTATTTGATTTAAGAAGAAATTATCTTTTTTGCGCTCAATAGGACTAAGCAAACCGTATTTCCTTAACAATGTTCTCATCAGATATTGTTTTCTTGATGGTTTTATTTGCCACTTTATCAACAACCTTTAAATACTACATATTGCTAGCTTAGAGTGAGAAGGTGCTAAGTCCACTTTTACAAATTTTGCAAGGTACATATTATAATTAAGCAGCAATACGAGATCGCATTCAATGCGAGTGCACAATTTGAGTGAAATTAAATATTTATTTTTTTGAAATATTTTGCAATATTGGACAACTGCGAAATTTGCATTTTTACGCATCATTGTGTAACGACACGTAAAATCAAAACAAGTGTAAAATTATTTTTGCAAAATAGTATAAGTTTTTTTTTGGACTTAGCGATTTTTCACTCTAATGCTATAATAAAACTTTTTCAATGACTTACTCACTTTGTCATATTTTTTAAAATTTATTTTATAAACAATACAAAAAAAATGTAGGGTATTTTTTTTTTAAGTTTAAGTCAGGGTGTCACACAGGGTGTAACCCTATGAATGCAGAGCGTTGTGCTGATTGGAAGGAAGATTGATAGTTGAGTGGAAGAAGGAGGGAGAATGAGAGAGGAAATGTAAATCACAGGACACCGATAAAAGGCTACCAAAAAGAAAGCCTATATTTTAGGGAAATAATGCAGTTTAATAACCGTTTAGGTACCCGGGTACCTTATTAGCCCGCTGACGGTTAAATCTAAAAGTAATTACCATAATATAAGTAGGTACGACTTTTATAAATTAGTTTTCAAGAAGCAAAGCTTATAACCTAACTATTTTATTATTAAAGATTAGTTATTAGAGGCTCAAATGTCGTATTAAAATGTCAAAACATGCCAAATTGAAAGTCACTTGTGACTATACAATAGGTGTCGTGTTTTCACACCGACGGTAGAGATCGTCCATTGCAACGCGCTCAGTGTCGATGTGAATGCACTGCGAGAAATTATAGTATAAACTGGAAATTTTAGATATTGGAATTGATTCTGGGGAAGCGTAATGTTTGTTTTGCCATGGAAAAATTGGATGCACAAGAAATTTTTTTTTTTGTGTAAAAAAGAATAATAATAGTAATAATTTTAATAAAAGCCATCATTCATCGCAATTTTTCCAGTGTACGAAATGCTGGGATTTCCTTTTTTTTTTTAAAAATTAAATTCATTAAGAGATCTTATGATTGGTTGATTTAAAGCATAGTTAGTTCTGACATTTTATGTAGAAAAACTTGTTTTGGCGAGTAGTTCTGATTGGGACAAAAAAATTTATATTACTTAACAAGCAAGAGCAATCAATGTTGCCACAAACGATGTCATAAATGAACATTAAGGAATTTACCATTCGTCTGCTTTCTAGGGACTTCAAGTCAATTAACAAACAGCGAGATTTATATGAAGGAATAGGTTCTTCAAAATGGAAAGAAAAAAGAGCAAATTTTAAAAATTTCTTTCGGACCCTTTCGAGACGATCGCTATGATAGCGTAATATGGATTCCAAATAATAGCAGCATATTCCAACCTGGATCTTACAAAAGCTGTATATAAAAGCTTGTAAGTGTAGGGGTCATTAAACTCGGAACTATTACGCCGCACAAATTCCAACATGGCATACGCTTTCGGTATAATGTAATTTATATGATTCACGAATGTTAATTTGGGGTCAAGTAAGACACCTAAATCCAACATTTCATCGACTTATTTTAAACGGGTATTTGCAATAGGAAACTCATGAAGGAGAATTTAATATGAAAACATATTTTAACATTCAAAGCTAGATGGTTTTTCAGATTTAAATCATGTTGGATATCAGTTAAATCACTGACACTTTTTACTTTAAGAAATATTTTCAAATCATCTGCGTACAACAGGTAATTTATTTTTAAGAAGCATGAACCTATATCGTTTATAAAAAGAAGGAAAATAAGCGGCCCAAGGATGCTGCCTTGTGGAATACCCTACGTGGGGACAATTCATAAAATATGATTGTGTTTGTTTTGGATAGCACTGCCTTAGTCATGTCCTATTGGAAAACCATGACATCGAATATGGCAGTACGTCAAAACTGTTCGCAGAAAAGGCAGTGTCGCGTAGATTTCATAGTATGTCAGACTGAGAGAGAGAGAGCGACAGAACTTATCGCTCGTTTGCGGCAAGTAATGCAATGTTAACAAATGGGAAATTTTAGAAAACTTTTGTGGCAACAATGGTCTCTAAACATTCTGAATAATATGGTGCATCCTTTCGTTTCGATCTAGAGATCTATGCAATGTCAATTATTTACGTACATACTTCAACTATTCGACACGTTTGTTTACTCAATTTCACAGTACAGTAAGTAAGTAAACTACGAGTACTCTACATGTACGACTTCATACATACATCAAAAATTTAATAGAAAAATGTTTTCCATTGTTTATATTTTGGCGTTTTTATTTGTCACACGATAAACGTGATTGCACATAAATATCATTTAGTCCCATCATTAAGCGATAAGCAACGACGGAACAAGTCTACTTGAGTGGTTCGATTTGTGAAGGAGGAAAATGAGCACGTGACTCATAGTCACAATAAAAGAAATGATAAAATAAATAAATTGCGAAATAACAAAACAACAAACAAAACAAAATTAAACAAATGGAAAGTGAATGAATGATGCCACTGCGTAGAAAATTTCAAGTTTCTCAATAATTTTGTACTTCTGTGTGTCAAATATAAACGAAAAATTTCCGTTGAACTTAGATAAAAGTTATCGAATTTAATTTAATAATTTCCTTCAGTCATCGAAATATGAAGGCAACTCTATTTATTCTATAAGTAGCAATAACAATTGCCTACAGTGTATTATCGAAATGATATCAAATTCCTGAAGTAGAGACATTTTTGTTTAGAAAATAAATTTCTATTTATAGTATCTGAATTAGTACTCTTTCTTTATCTATTTTCTCTATTAAAAGCAAAAATTCCCTTAAATTAATAATTAACAATGTGTGTATGTACCATATTAAATTGCCATGATATGCAAAATATTAATAACAAATAAGAGCATGAAAAAGTATAGTCCAAAACATAATTCTCATACACCAACAGCAGCACCACTACTGGTGGCATTAAATTGTGCAGAACAACTACCATGGAAATACCGATAGCATAAAGTCACTCAAGTCACGTGTCGACTATCTTCCAAAGAGTCAATAGAGCTGGAAAATCCGAAAGTCTAGCTATAAGTTTTATCGCTCGGTGTTGAATATGTTCCTTTACTTTACTTTACTTTACTTTACTTTGAACAACACAACAGCCCAAGGAGGGCCTATGCCGAGCTCTTCGCATCCACTCATGTTGTGCGTGTTATATTTGTACATGAATGGAAGGGACCTACAGTTTAATGCCGAATCTGAACGGCGAAGCGAAAAGCTTTTCATAGCAATTTTTACTCTTGTAGGTTTGCCATTGCCTGCCAAGAGGTGGTGCCGTGTAGAAAAATAATTTTTTCTACTTTTTGATTTTGCCTGTGCCGAGATTCGAACCTCAGACACTCTGCGTAGCAGTCCAACGCACTACCACTACACCACAGCGACCACCGAATATGTTCCAGAAGCTCCAATTACGTACGCAAAGCACATGTCCATAGGTCCGAATAAGGTATATTTAATTTTTGGATGAATATACATATGTAAGTGACTGGAGAAAATAATTCGAGCTGCGAACATCGACTTCTCTGGCACTATCTTCTACAAGAGTGTCATGCTGCTAGCATACGCTGATGATATTGACATCATTGGCAAAAATGCTCGAGCAGTCAGTGCAGCATTCTCCAACATGGAAAGGGAGTCTCGTCGAGTGGGTCTAGTGGTGAACGAGGACAAAACGAAATACCTTGTGTCAACAAATAGAGAGTTACGGCATCTTGGACAAAATGTCACTGTTGACAACTACACTTTTGAAGTCGTCAAAGATTTCGTTTATCTAGGATCCAGCATAAACACCAACAATAATGTCAGCCTTGAGATCAAGCGGAGACTAACTCTTGCCAACAGGTGTTAGTACGGGCAGTAGGCAATTGAGAAGTAGAGCCCTCTCTCGACCGACGAAAATAACGCTCTATAAGTCCCTCATCCTTCCCGTCCTAATGTATGGCGCAGAGACGTGGACATTGACCATCAATTATGAGAGGTTGTTAGGAGCGTTCGAGGGGAAGATACTCCGTGAGATCTACAGTCCAGTATGCGTGGACCAGTTGTATCGAATAAGATGGAACGATGAGCTGTATGAGCTGTACGCCGACATTGACATAGTCAAGCGTATAAAAATCCAGCGGCTTCGCTGGCTGGGTCATGTTGAGCGAATGGAAGAAAGCGCTCCGGCTATAAGGGTGATTTATTCGAACTACGGTGGAGGAACACGCTGAAGGGGACGCCCTAATCTCCGTTGGAAAGACCTGACTGCACTTGGCTTTATCAACTGGCGCCAGCGCGCACATAGCAGAGGCGACTGGCGAATCTTTGTAGAGGCGGCCAAGACCGATTATCGGTTGTAGTGTCAGTTAAGTAAGTAAGTAAGTAAGTGACTGAATCGCATCAGTCGGAGTTAAGTAATGCTTACACCGCTTTATGAACCCGATTGCGTCTTTCGACACGATAAAAATGCGATTATTCCAACGAACTTCAAAATGTTCATACTTAATTTTCAATCGCCACTACCAGAATCACAACATTTTGATCATAACCGTTTGTCAAGCGCTCAAAACTTCAAAACTAATAACAGAATGCCTTGATAAACTTAGTAAGCTTAGCGTTCATAATCAAGTTTGGATTCTGAGGGTTCCTGGGCACACTGAGATTGAACGGAATCAAGTTAGTTATGAACTAGCGAAGAAAAAAGCAACTCCTATCGTCGAATCAAAGGAGGATGGCAAAATTAATTTTGTCACTATTCATTATGAAAAATATTAGAACAATAAAGTTATGCACTGTACTGTACTGTACTTAGAAAGCATCTGGGACGCCATCAAATACCAGCTTTTAAAATTAATTCCATAGAAGTTGAACCAATACAAAAATTTATGTTGGAAGTTGGACTTAGAACTGTATTTAGTTTCACTACCAAAAAAAAATATTAATATAATATACCTACTTTTAAAATAGAATTAAGTATTTTCAGTTCAACCGGAGAATTAGCTGAAATATGGAATCTTTTGAAACCTTTCCCCAGCAAATAAAGATTCGTCACTGTCGCTAACAGGTGGAACATATTTATTTATTTTCCATGGAATTTTAACTTGCAACTACACAGTTCGGTTCGTTCAAACGCATTTACAATTTTCTTTGCTTTTTTTATTATTGTTTATTTGTTTAGAAAGAAAAGCTTTTATGATATACGAGCTGCTTGTGGATAACTAAATTACACATGCATTGTTCGATATTCCAACTTTCAATAGAAATGTTAATTGAAAGGTGTTTGTTGGTTGGTTGTTTGTGGGTTGTTTGTTTTTATGAACACGAATCTCTATATGTGAAAAACTAAACGCATAAACAAATACATACTATATTTATGCGTTCGATGCAATTTTCAACGAATTTATATTCGTATTGCCGTACTCTTTCCCTTTTCGGTATAATATGAATTTAAAGTTGATTGAACTGTTTGTAATATGAGAACGTTTTATATGAGTATATATCACATAAAATTTGTAAGCAAGTAACACTAACGATTTGTGATATTTTCCAGTAGCATTTTTGTATCTATAATCGGTTCCATAAAATAAACCAACGTGGTTTTATGCTGCCTTTTCGCTAGAATCAGAATTTCTTATTCAAATAGGAAGACCAAAGTGATTCTGTTCAAACCAGTGTCGGTCACCTTGGCAACGATCTCTTAAAGGTGTCGGGTTGCTAGCAAATTTCGCTTTCTCAGCTCGTTGCCCTTCAGTGGGCAACGTGGCACTCTTTTTCTACTTTTTTTATATGATGTTTTCGTGCTCTCTCAGTTTTGACACGGCACTGTCATATTCGAATTTTCGATCAGATTATCCATCACTGATTTCTCTAATCTCCATGAAAAGCTAAATTTTTGAAAAATAATTAAGTAATTTTGGAAAGCCTTTAGATATTTTATTTATTGTATTTTCATTGAATAAATTCTTGTCATTTCAGTTAATCGTAGCTCACTCCTCCACCACTCCACCCAAAAAGCAATAGTTAAAATTGCCAAAAATCTTTCTTAAAATAAATATGAATTACATGTTTTCTGTGGGTTGTCATTAAAGACTTTAAGTTTAAAATATTTTCACACTTTGCAAACAAAAAAATTCCCAAAATAGATTTGTCTCTTTTTACACACATCAGAGCAGATCATCTGGGCTGAACTTTCCATGTATGTTGGCCAATTGCCTTTAACATTTGTATCGTTATATACATATGTAATAATTTTAAATAGTCTATGTATATACGCAATATCACAAATGTATATTTTGGTAGCGATCACTGTTTTTCTTTAATAGTTTTGGTTTTTGAGATATAAGCAGTTACAAAATGTGCTATCGATGTCAGCAATTAGTGCTGTTCTCTTCCTCAAGTGTGGATATCCAGTCTTCCTCAAGTGGAGAAACAATACATTCTGAAGGAAAACGGAACATTAGCATCCAGTCCAAATCTCCAGCGAATCTTAAATATGCTATCAAGTATGTAACTCAAGTTGGATTTCGGACTGCTACATTACTTCCCATATTGGAATTATAAACTAATGAATTCAGATCCAGCAATTTTATAGATTTATGTAATATTAAAAATGAAAAAATATTTATTTTGCCTATATCATTTTGACATATACCACAAGTTTATTTTGTATTTGGGTTATATGTTATTGTTCCAAATATCTATTATTATTCCCAATCTAATCAGAAATAGGTTAGTCCAATGGATTAAATTCTGGACCAGCAGCTGACCATTAATCATGTGTAATAAATTCAGATAGTTTTTCTTCAGCAAATAAACATTCGCGGATGTCTTTACTCGTTTTTAGCAATAATTATGCTCGGAGACGTCATCCATCCTAGCTTACTCCTCCACCACTCCACCCAAACCGTCACTGAAACAAACAAATGTATGGCATGATGTGTAACATACCAAACATGCATTTATTTGTTCTACGTTTCTTCACTTTTCGGTGAGTGTTTTGTAAGCACTGAGGCCAAAGTATTTTTTAACAATGCGAGAGGATCAATTGTTTTGATATTTCATTTCTGTTTGTTCAACGGATGTCGACCAATCCTTGTCTTCACTACTTTGATAGCCGGTGATGTACGAACCCTACGTGAACGATCAGATAGTTTTCGGTCATTTGTACCGCCAGTATCTTCGAACAACATCACAGCACGACATACAAATTGGCGTAAAGTTCCGAGTGGTTTTAGGGTTTAAAAGATGCCCATCCACTCTCTCCCTTCAGAGACGTGAGAGACAGATGGTTTATTATAACGGTGAATTTATACCTCTCCAGGTATACAGGGCGCATCTTTCCTATTCCCCAGGCATTAGCTAAGCATTCCTCTTCAGTGTGCGAATTATTTTCCTATGCATTTTCTATAAATTTTTGAATAGTGTCAAATTTTAGTTCGAAAGATTTAATCGCGACAGGACTACCTTGATTGTTTGTATCAAAACTAAGGTAAATTTAAAAGAACGTCATCTAGAAATTATGCCAATGTTATGACAGCCAATCGAAAAGTACACGTTTCGCACTAAAAAGTACGGTATGGCAACACTGAACGTGTGCTCGCCGAGTTAAAATTCCTATATAACCACGGCCTAAGCTTAGTAAAACATATTTCGCAAACTCATTATCATTTGTGAAATTTTTCAAAAGAAACTAAAGTTCTTATCACTAACTTTTTTTTCTCACTTACCTTCTACGAATTCCAACAAGAATGTCAACGTAATGCAAAGGAAGAAGAAGAAGAAACGTGATTCATGTATAACGAATGAATTGGCAAGAAAACAAAACAACAAAAAAATAAAATATTAAAGTTACAAATAATTAAAAGAAAATGGTAATTAAAAAAATATGCGCAACACCTGGCGATTAATGAGAAAATCAAATATTAATTTAAGAAAATATTACAAACAAAAAAATAAAATAAAATAATAATATAAAATATCAAATTAAAAATAACTAAATATTTATATAAAAAATTTTAACCGATTTCTTATGAAACTTTTAAAAGCGTTTATTGTTTTTCTTTGGCAAATTTTCTGTTTGTTGTTTTATTTAATATTTTCTTTTTACATATCTGAAATTTGTAGATCGTTAGGAGGTTCATTTTTTGTATATGGACAATTAGGCTGTTAGAAAGACAAGGCGACAGACAGCTGCTAGCCGTTGTCTTTTTTAAGCACTCAAATTATTTTAACACTTTTCAAGAACACGAAAACAATTTTTTCTTTTATTACTTATTTTAAATACAAAAGTAATTAAGCCAGATATTTAGTTTTACTGCGGTCGGTCTGGGCAAATATTAGAAATTGTTGACGTAGGTTGATTCCGTTTCTCAGTTTATGAGCAACAACAATGAGGTTTTCTAATTTTTCTCTCTACGTTTCCGTGTGGTTGGTTGCAGCAGGCAGTACCATAAAATGGGCAGTATATCACAAAAAAGCTGACACAGCCGCAGAAAATGCACTTTGATATTTTTATTTATTATTATTGCCAAAACGAAAACCACAACACCATAAATTATTCCATTTTATTTAGGCATGATCGTTCGTTGTTATAGTTTTTTAGATTTCTGTATTTGCTTTTTAATACTTCTTTTATTTGGTTTGGTAAACATTTCACCTCTTAAATTTCTTCTTTGATTTCATTTGAATTCACATTTTTGCATTTAGTTACTCTCCCCACTTCACTCAATTAAATCAAAACCCCGAGCGGACTGCTCACTTACATTTAACAGACCCGAAAGTAGCGACGAGAAAGAAATTGACAAAGAAGTAGAATTGTTGTTTGTGTATTTTGAAGAACGACGGCAAATGATAAAAAGAAAAAAAAGAAAGCCCAAAAGCAGAACTTGAGATTGTTGCCGGTTACACGTTTCTCACATCAATGATTTACTGTTCCTTTTCGTAGCACGTTTTAAACAAAAATCAAAATCCAAACATCTACATACATTTGCACTCACTCACTCACTCATTCACGATTGCTCACACATGCTCGCTCGCGCTGCTCACACGACCACAGCGAACATACAAACAAGCAACACGACCGGATCTCTGGCTCTCCTCAATCGATCAGTTGTTGAGTAGTCCGTTGAAGTCTGTCAACAATGGATGGCATCGTTTACTTTGCGGTTGGTGTCGTTCAGTTGCACATTTGCAGAGAGTAGATAAAGAGAGTTGAAGTAGAGCAAAATTTAACTTCTCTCAACTTATTAGGGATGTTCACAAATATTGCGTACATATTTTTTGAAGTCAGAGGATAACTTCTTCTGAAAGTGTGGAAATGAAACATTGACATTTTGTTGTTATTTTTTTGTTGTTATTATTTTAATATTAAATAATATTCCTTTTTTGTTATTCTTTTCACTTTTGTATTTCGGCTTTTTCTAATCTGTAGAACATTTCCACATCTTGCCCTGATGTGATCGGTTGTTTAAGTTCAAAACTATCAAAATTTGACAATGAAACACTCATCAAGACTCCAAATTTTCCGAAATCTTCAGTCTCATTCACAAAGTCGTAGTTTGTAAATGGCTGTTTAATAAAGTGGAATTGTGTTTTTTTCGTACGATTGTATCGTAACTGATGCTGAAAATGAAAATTGCTCATTATTATATGAATAATGGTTAGATCTTCATTAATTCTTTATAGTTATGGTAGGTACACGTGTTCCTTGTTTCACTGAAATATTTAATGAAACATTTTCAAATGCGACGACAAAGTTACAAAGTCAAAGAAAAGTAAACGATATTGCAATTATTTTTCTTTTCAGGAATGTTGCCATTGTGTTTACATTTGTCAGCGTAATTAACATTGACAATTGATAAAACAACAAATGCTAAGTAATTAAAAAATAAATATTTTCAACTTTTGTAACTAAAATACTTATGTTAAAAATATTGAAAAAACTAGGAACACACATAACTTACTCGTAGCTGAAAAAAAAATACTGAAAAGTCCACAACATTTCCCCTGATCATAGGTCTAGCCCCTTGCCGGGAATCGGACAGCAGAATTTATAGCCTAGGTCACGGCCATTTGATCACCAAAGCGAAGACAACTTTTTGAGAACATAGACTCATTTTTTCTTTCACAAATCGCTTACATATCCTTCTACTTAAGGTCAGAAGCTGAATATTCAAGTAGTTGTTATGATTGCCACTTTTAATATAAAATTTTCCAATTTTGATTCTAATGAAAATCCTCTTAGATTGAGATTAGCTGGCTACCACAAAGGAATGCCCAATATATGCAATAACCCCGATTACCCTTATTAAATACATACAGACTTATATAGCATGTGGAAACTTCACAGCAAATAGTCACCGAACCGGTGACGAGCCCGGTGAGCGATTATGATACTTTTGTAATATTTTTTTTCTTGGTAATTCTCGCATTCTCCCTTACAATAAGTTTTTATTGGATCCCTTCATATAAAAAACATTTAAGAGCTGCATAGATGATACACGAGAACATACTACTTTTTCATGTTATATTTTCATAATAACCAACGTTGTTTTTGCCGAGTAGTCCGAGTGTAACACGGAAGGACAGTATTTTTTTCTTTTAATGGCACAGCAGCTCATGGAGGGCCTAGAATGAGCTTTTTACATACACCAGTGTTGTACGTGTTATATTTGTAAATGAATGGTAGGCACCTACAGTTTAATGCCGAATCCGAACGGCGAAGTGAAAAGATTTTCTTACGCAATTTTTACTCTAGCAGGTTGCCACTGCTTTCGATGTCGTGTGGAAAATTTGAATCGTGCCGAGATTTGAATCATGGGCACTAAATTACTTAGTCCCCCGCACCATTTATTTGTTTTTATTTTTAACAAAATCTGTGGTTCAGTATTCTTTTTTGATAAATTTACCAGAAATCGGAAAACATAGAAAGTATTTTAATAATTTAGTTCAAAATGAGTATGTTCTTTTCCATTGTATTAACTTGTACCAAGAACAGGTTTTTATTGTCCGCGAAAACTAAACTACAAAACTAAAAATTATATAAATTCATTAGTTTTTTTTTAATATTTATTAAATATTCAAAAGTATTTTTAAGCTTTTTTTTTGCTATCGAGAAACAAAAACTAAACACGTGGAAGCGGAATACGAGTTTTTTTTTTTTTTTGATTTTTACAGTAGTCCATAATATGAAAATGGGAGAATTTTTTCCGATTGCGGAGGACAATAGCATTCGACGGCACTGAGGCTAATTCTCTTCTCATTCTCTGTCTCACTAAAAAATGAGAAAATAGTGACACACACCGCAGTTTTATTGCGAACTCATATGTCACAATGTTTGGATGAATAATTGTGGTAAAACACAATAACAGCCTAAATCGAGTTAAGATCGAAAATTTGATCTTGTAACGAATTTTAAAATAATTTCAAGACTGCTCTTCGACCTGAATAATAGAGTTATTTTACTATACAGTAAACTCCTGTTAAATGTCATTACCGCAAACTACTTTTTTCTGCAAATATCCACAGAACATTTTCCCCCTTTTAGGGCCTTCTCCGCTTAAGCACCTCAAAAGCCTGGCATATACACAGCTGAGGTACTTAACAGGGGCTTACACTGTACATTTTTCTTTCTTTTGATGGCACAACAGCCCACGGAGGGCCTAGGCCGAGCTTTACGCATCCACTCATGTTGTGCGTGTTATATTTCTACATGGATGGAATTTTATACCGAATCCGAATGGCGAAGTGAAAAGCTTTTTCTAGGCGATTTTCACTCTCGTAGGTTTGCCATTGCCTGGTGCCGTGTAGAAAAATTGTCTTTTTTTCTTTACTTTTAATGGCACAACAGCCCATGGAGGGCCTAGGCCGAGCTTTCCGCATCCACTCATGTTGTGCGTGATATATTTGTACATGAATGAAAGGGACCTACAGTTTAATGCCGAATCCGAACGGCGAAGTGAAAAGCTTTTCATAGCAATTTTTACTCTTGTAGGTTTGCCATTGCCTGCGAAGAGGTGGTGCCGTGTAGAAAATTATTTTTTCTACTTTTTGATTTTGCCTGTGCCGAGATTCGAACCTGTGCCGAGATTCGAACCCCGGACACTCTGCGTAGCAGTCCAACACACTACTACACACTAATACACCACAGCGACCTACTTTTTGATTTTGTCTCTGCCGAGATTCGAACCCCGGCCACATAATTTCTATGATTTTTCCATTCTAAGCTGTCAAACCCGTCGAACAAGAAAATTCACTTAAGTTGTTATTGCTTTTTACCACACAATTGTTTCTTTTTACTCTTGCGTATTCTTTTCTTCTTCTTTTCATTCTGACTTTCTCTATTATTATTATTATTTTTAGTTTTTTTTTTTTTTTGTTCTTTTGAAGATATCATCTACATACGCTGTGAGTTGTTTCTGTTTTCTGTCTGCTCAACTCAGTTTCAGATATACGAAAAAAGTTTATAATAACCGACAAAACGCATTAACTTATCGAATGCTACTGACGCTCCTCCTCATTGTTTTTTTTTTTTTTGTTTGTTTGTTATTTTATTCAAATGCTACGCAGCGCATTTTTCATTAATATTTATTTGTTTTGCTACCAACAACAACAGCAACGACAAGAAAAAACTATAGTGGGGATCTTTTTTGCCAATCGAATGTAGAAGCATGATTTGCATATAGAATAGGAGAATAACATCTGGATTGTACCATCACATCATACAATACTATATATGATGTGATTGTGAATATTAAGCAAGTAGATAATTGTTAGGTCAAAGCTGACTAGCTGACCCGGCGAACTTCGTATCACCTAAAATTGATTTGATTGTAACTGTTCTTCCAATCAACGTTTCATCTCAAATTTATTGTGATCAGTAATATTGACCGCACTGTGTACGGTTTGAATTTCGTTTACGGTGCGACGCCCCTCTGTCTAACCATCTTCATATGTGACATGGAGCTTAGACTTGAACACAACATAACATAAAGCCATGAGCCAAATTTCGTTTAAAAATATTCAAAGGGAGTCGAGTTATATCATTTTGAAATATTGTAGTGTATGGGCGATGCCACGGTCCTTATTTTCTTTCATACAAACCTTGACCTAATGAGCCCAACAAAAAAATTCTTCAAGCTAATCGGGCGCTCCGTTCTCGAGTTACCATATAAAATTACTAACATATTTCACGACTATGTTTTATGTATGCAGATTAAAAAGAATATAAAAATTCTTCATTAAAACTTTTCACTGGGTATGAAAAACCTTTCTTTGGCAAGTTGTAATACTGGTAATTTTCTTTCACCTAAAAATCTGGAAATGTGCTGATGATTTCAAAAAGCTTGTACGCTGTAACCAGAGGTAACTGCAGAGTTAACTCTTCTCTCTCACACTCAACTTTCCCTCTCTTTCTCTCGCTGCTTTGTTTTCTCAGTCTTTTTCTCATATATCCCAGCAATTAAAATTAATATTTCGACTCTTTTTGTAATTCAAGCTATTATCAAGTATTTAAATCTGGTTTTACGCTGGTACAATTACGATGGAAATTCCGATATTAACGTAGGAGATCCTAGTTAATTTACTCGAGTTATCGCGTTCCCAGACAAACGGACCGACAGACAGACAGACATATCCACCTATATATTGACTACACTATGCCCGCTGATCATTTATAAAGGGTTTTTCAATAGGGACATAACAATTTTGTATACAAATAATACAAAGAATAATTGAGATATCGGGCTGAAATTTATTCCAGGTTTAGTACACATGTTACTTTTAAGTATGAAATTCGATATCGCACATATGACGACCACCGTCAGCACGTTTGCAGCGATCTATTCTTTGGAGCCAATTTTTCAGCGACGTTCCGGCCGATATGTGTGGAACAGTACATATCGGTCCCTTTAACGTGGTTGGCTTAGCGTAACCCTTTAAAAAAAATTCCAACGGCGTTAAATCGCTAGGAATGGGCGTCATTGCTTAAGAAGATTTTTCGTTAAAATTCACGATTTTCATCAAACTTTTACATAGCCCAATCGGAGAAATTTCGGCGCGTCAAATGATCACGAGGCTTTACTTCTTGTGTTAATTTGATCTTGTAAGATGTAGGCCAAAATCTTTACGCAAAATTTGCCGCAATGTGGATTGAGAGATTGCCAATTCCTGTGAACTGCGTGGAATCGACTGATTTGGCTCATTATAAACTGAAGCAATAAAGGCTGCTTTTTTTCGGTACTTCGACAGCTGCGTTGCCTCACTGGGCCACAAACATTTAATAGTGAAGATGTTGACTCGAATTTATCTAGTATGCCATAACAGAGCGTGCCTGGTGGGATAATTATTACGATGATAAAAATTTAAATATAAATTTTTGACATTGCCAGATAAAAAATAAATGAACGGTGCGTTTGTATTTAAATACAAAATTGTTATGTCATTATTAAACAACCCGTTATAAATTTATTTATGTATGTGGTTACGCACAACATGAATGGAGTCGAAAAGCTCAGCCTAACCCCCTCGGCCTAAGATAACACATACATTCTCATGCCAAAGACGACTTATTGTGGGCGTCACATGCCACTGATACTCGATCAAGACCAATATACCAGTGTGTAGGGTATAAAACCAGGCAACCAAAATATAGCAACAACAACAAAACGTCTAGGTATTGTTGCACTCTCAGCCGATAAAGTGGACGTATCGACTGTCGCAGAATATGTTCAGAGAAGAAGCACGCACACGAAGAGAGGGACGAATTTTGCTGAGAAAAGTTTAACTGTGATTTGAGACGGATACGAAATGAAGCGGGCAGCGCAACTGAAAGATTGAGCATGAAATCAGCCTCGAGGCACTGTTTCCAGATTGGGGTAAATTTACCAAAAAGGAGTTAATTTTTACTTAAAATTTTGGAAAAGGTAAAAAAAGAAGTGATTTAAAGCGAAAGCGGTAAAATTTATATAAAAAACCATTCTTTGTAATCTGCCCGCTTTTATCGATATCGAGATATTGAGATATTGCGCATCTATAATGGAAGAAATAAATAAAATAAAATAGAAAAAAAAATTTTTTAAGCTTAATTGCCATTTATTAAAGTGTAAAATTGAAATTGTTCAAAATAAAATTTTTTAAAGAAATGTTTTGAGTATGGAAAAGTATAATTCAAAAAATCTAAACTAAAACTGTTACTTACGAAAATGCTTGTTTTTCATATTCGTTCAATGACACAACAGTGCATGAAGGGCCTAGGCCAAGCTTTTCGAAAATATATGCTAGTATTTTTCAATATTTCCAAAACTATCTGAAATACTCTAGCTTTTATGTTTTCTTGTTTTATTGAACAAAACGTTATGATTAGAAATTGTATACGAAGTCTATAGCGGATCTTACACGGTCAATAATAATGACATCATTTACAAATATTGACATTTTCATTACTTGGAATGACGAGTGATGGGAAATATTGGCGGAGTTCAGAAATTTCTGTTTTTTTTCTGTCAATACTTACAATAATGTAATTTTTAATGATCGTGTATGTCTGGCATCAATATAATGATGGAAATATGGTAATGGCAATACTAATATTGTGTAAGGGTCGCTTATGAATTTGTTGATGAATATTTAAGAGTGGTAAATTTTGTCAAAATATGTTAAGTTTTGATTTACGCCAAGCAAGACATTTGAGAAAATTTATCTGGCATCACGGGGGGTGTGTGTTGGGTTTATGTTTATTCATCACAGTGCTGCCATTTCACTAAAATCGTACTGTTTTCACTACATTTCCAGTCTTAACACAACGTCACTTCCTTTTATCGAAAATAACTACAATTTCCACTCTTTTTTTCCAACACATATTAAGATTTCGAGTCTTACTGTAAACACAATAATATTTGTTAAAAAAAATGTTGGGGGGAAAAAATTTAAGGGATTGAAATCCTTTTAAGTATGTACTTGTTAAATACAATATAATAACTCTGTCCTAGTTTTTTATCTTATACATATATCTTATAGATATGCATATCTTGATTCCCAAAGTTTTATCGAGATTGATTAAAAATTGCTAAAAATGTTTGTATGAAGCGATGTAGTCACCGAGGAAAACGGTGATCACCACTGACTTCGTTGGCCCTGAATTAGGCAAGGTCTCCGAAAACAACTACGATAGTGTATTCATTCAAACTGAATGAATATGATGCAAAACAATACCAGGTGTACAAGTATGAAACCGGTAATGGCATCTCTGTGTCGCTTGGCAAAACTATACGCTTTGTTAAACCAAATCATTGGCGCCATTTCTTCGGATTTAGTTCTGTCCACAATATTCAGTTCATAACAATCCAGTTTCATACAACAACATATTTTTTTCGCTCGTAAAAATATCGAAAATATTTTGTGCGTACAAACTACGATATGCGGACGGACATCATTGATTTTCTGTTTCCAATAGAAGAAATCTGCTTTGGAATCTCATCGAATGTTTGTGGAAGCTCTAGGCGCAAAACACTGTGCAACAAGTGCTTCAATAAGTTTAAAAGTGGCTATTTTGATGTGAGAAACGATGAACGTGGAAGACCACCGTTTGAAGTTTGAAGATGCCGAATTGCAAGCTTTACTCACTCGATGAAGATGATGGTCAAACGCAAGAACAACTTGCAGAACAATTATGGTAAATGTGACCCAACAATGTATTTCTCAATATTTAAAAGCCATGGGATTGATTTTGAAGGTTCCGCAGAAGGAAGATGGGTGCCGCATGAATTGACTAAAAGACAGCAAGAAAATGGAAAAACCACCTGTGAAATGTTGCTCGCCAGGTACAAAAGAAAGTCATATCTTCATCGAATTGTTACTGGCGATAAAAAAATGGATCTATTTCGCGAATCCCAAACGTAAACGATCATATGTTAAGCCCGGTACACTGGCCAAATCGACAGCAAAGCCAAATCGCTTCGGAAAGAAGACAATGCTCTGTGTTTTCTGGGATCAGCGAGGTGTTATCTAGTTTGACCTTCTGAAAATAGGTAAAACAGTTACTGGTCAACGCTACCAACAAAAATTGGCCGATTGGAACCGTGCTTGGCACCAAAAACGTCCAGAATATCAAGCTAGGCAAGACAAAGTGCTTTTTCTTGATGACAATGCACCATCACATCGAACAAAACAGACTCGGGAATTGGTAGATTTGTACAGCACGGGAGCCCTCCCCCATGCGGCCTATTCACAGACTTGGCTCCATCTGACTACCATTTATTTTCATCAATGGGGCACGCACTTGCCGAGCAGCACTGCGATTCGTACGAAAATGTGAAAATATGGCTCGATGACTGGTTTGACCCAAAAAAAGAATAGTTTTTTTTGCGAGGCATTCACAAATTGCCAGAGAGATTGGAAAAATGTGTAGCTAGCAATGGCCATTACTTTGAAGATTGAATGTATAACAATTTTTCTTAAATAAACGTGTATTTTCGTAAAAATCCCAATGAATTTTTTTGCCTGGGTCCGTGTTACTTAGCTTCTAAAATTCACCCGAATTTGTGGACTTAGGGTAGATTATTTTTGATAAGAAAATTTCCTTTTTTATTACATCACAACGAAATAGCTCAAAAAAACTAAAAAGTTCTAAAACGGTTGCGGCTGATACATGGTGATTTGAGAGGTGAATCAGTCAGATGTCTCTCATGTCTCTCTCTCTCTCTCTTTGGGAATCTTATTATGTATAAAATTATGTGCTACATTTCAAAGTAGAAGAAGTTCACTTCAATTCCAATTCCATTTAGAGATTGGCGACATGAAGCCTCCTACATTAGTATGTATTAAGTATGGTAAGTATTTTGTTATAGTATTTAATAATAGAAAGTACAACGAAAAACCATCAAAATTAAATGATTTATCAATTGCATTCAATATAAATCTCAAATTAATGTAAATAGTACTAAATCATATGGTGTGAATGATAGTGATCAATATAAATAGCACATATTCACTAATAATACCCAATTATCTAACCACTTGCCAAGCTAACTACCAATCAACCTACCGACCGATTCCTACTCGAGGTACCTTCTTACTTCTGTCTTAATTGTTTACTGTGGGAATTTATGGCAATCGATTTTTAATGTTCTTTAATTCAGAAACGATTAAAATACTCAAAACGAGTCAACGAGCAGCATTTGAAATTGTAAGTACCCACCTACCTGCTTGGCTTTTGTTGTTGTTGGTTTCGTCGTTTTATTTGACTGATAAGAAGGCGCTGATACTTTTGATTGTGATAAGACCGAAAGACTACACACACGTTTCAAAAATTGGCTTTGTTGTGGACATTGTGATTGATATACTGAAGAAAATTACGTACGCTCTGTTGCAAGTAAACAAATTTAATTTTTGGAAATTAATTTTAAATGCCGATAGACGTAAAAAAGCCGCAAGTAGAAGCTTTGTATGGTTTGTTTAAGGGACATTCGGAAGGGAGAGGTACTTCCGAGTGAAATAAGAAAATGGAGGTGAAGAACTCGCATATTCTGAGAGGAAAAATAGATTGTATTTGCCAAAATTGGCAAACACCAGAAAGAAGTCTTCAAAAAAATAGCAACTTGTGGATGTGAAACAGGAGCTGACATCACCTGGTAACATGCCTAGTTATTACCAGTAATTCATTTCTGATAGAAAACTCTAGCTCTCAAGCAAAGCAAGGGGAGGAGGAGGAGGATGGTTTAGTATAAGGAAATGGTAACATGGTAATGAAAATAACTTGAAAAACCTTGAATCATTAGGTAAAAAAAGTCAAGGCGCCTTTTAGAAAGATTAGGAAGGAAGATACATTGCATGGAGGGAAAAGGCTGTGATTCGGGGCATTCAAGAATGATACAAGAGGCGAATTTTAAAGACGAAAGAGAACCTAAAACCGCAACTATCAAAAGCCAAATCCGTGAAACGGTCTGTACCGCTAAATTGTGTGCATCATTGGAACGCCCTACAGAAGTTTAGAATGTTTGCGTTTTAAGTTTTCAGATAGGGCTTAGTAATCTTGTAAAAACCAGAGTCCATTGCAGACATTACAGGCGTGGCCGAAGCAATTTTTAACGATGTGATTTATGCAAATGATAAGCCTTCTGCAAAACCATCATCCCAATTAAAATATTCGTATTCAAAGAATGTGCATTTTTTTTTGATACATCATTATAATTATAATCTTACCATCATCATCAATCTATTCATGTTGTATGATCCCAACAGGTGGAAAATTTGCCACTTGCCGGTCTGAGAACTCGCGAATGTTATGAGGTATGTTTTGTTGTACTGATGCGAGTTGTTTTCTTTCCACGGAGGATAGATTTTCAGCAAAATTTCCAAGTAAAACTTCTGCCCTTCTTTTTCGTTGAAAAGTTGGGAATTTGGTCACCTCAATGACTGCCTGGTGCTGTATAATCTGAGGTTCTTCGTCGGGACTCAATGAGATGAGTGTCATTTGCCATTCATGCTGTCTCTGCGCATTAGTCTTTGCGAGTTGTTTTTCAATGAAATTCGAATTCTTTTGTGTCTCAAGTTGCTTGGGAAGTCTACACTCTTGCTATCTCACGGTACTGGTTTTTCACGATAGCAGGGTCTGAATTTTTTTTGGGCTCCATTTTTCGGCGAAGTATACATTCTCGCTGTCTCTCAGCCGCAGTTTTTGCTGGAGATTTTATCGTTACACAATCGCCATTTGTTTGTGTCTCATCGTATTTTTTTTTCAGTTTCTACTCGCTCATCTTCAACAAATCTTACGACAAACTGATGGTCAGCGCTCTCTATCAATCAAATTTTTTCATACTCGATTAATAGAGGGTGTTGCTCATCATTTCCGTGACAATTTTCGCTGCGACGATCATATTTCACCCGCGGCGTAAATATAAAAAACTATTCGAAAGAAGTAAACTTTAAAAACGGAAACAACTAAAATCATCACCAAATTGATAACAAAAAAAAAAAAAAACTTGAACAGAAACATGGAAACTTTGAGCTCATGAGTAGAAACACTGCCATCTTTAAAGCGGATATCTAAACCATTTATAGGAGTGCCGACTTCATTCGCAAACACAAATGACAGAATCAAACAATTGCGATCCTAACTTATAGTCAAGCAGTTATTAATGCACTCAAATCTCACTAGGTTACCTCGCAACTAGTTATAGAATGCCTTGATAAACTCAGTACGCTTAGTTTACATAATTCGGTTTTTATTTGGTGCACTAGAATTTCTCTCAGAACTTGAACTTTTGAAGCATTTAAAGAATTTAAAATGACGTGAAAGCCATCCTCTACGCACGACATTTCATAACTTTTTTAGCACGTGATGTTAATAAGCGGAAGGCCTACTCATTGCTAAGTCAAGAAGCAGTTTTCACAACAAATCGAAGGAAACACTTTCTTCACCTAGAATCTCTCAAGAATGCCAAGCGGAAGAAGTGATACAATATTTTGTTGAATGCAAACTTCCCAAACCCTTAGCAAAGACAACTTATTTTCTTCCTTTCTAATACATATGGAGTCCTTCATATAGCTTCTATCGGAAGTATTATCTACTTTTCTTGAGACATACTATTTCTTCGTACTTCTTCTTCTTCTTTTAATGTCACAACTGCCCATGGAGGGCCTAGGCCGAGCTTTTTGAATCCGCTCATGTTGTGTGTGTTATATTTTTGCACTTGAATGGAAGGGACGTACAATTTTATGCCGAATCCGAACAGCGAAGTGAAAAGCTTTTCATACGCAATTTTTACTCTTGTATGTTTGCCATTGCCTTCCAAGAGGTGGCGTGCAGTGTAGAAATATTGTTTTTTCTACTTTTTTATTTTGCCTGTGCCGAGATTCGAACACCGGACTCTCTGCGTAACAGTCTAACGCATTATTACCACTTCGCCACAGCGATCTTGTTACAGTTCTGGAAAATACTAAAGTACTTTACAGTTCTTACTCTTTTTAATGGCACAACATGGCCCAAGGAGACTCTAGAGTCGAGCTTTTCGCATTAATTTCAGTTGCGCGAGTCAGACTTGCACACAATTAGAAGGGAGCTGGAAAATGAGAAGCTTTGCCCACAAAAGCTTTTAGCCAATTTTCCAATTTTTTATTTTTTTTTACTGTGTTGAAATTGGAACCCAGTAGGGTAGGGTATAAGTTCAAAACACTACCATCTAGGAAACAAAGCCCAAAAATGCTACAGCCCATGGAGGGCCTAGGCCGAGCCTTTCGCATCCACTCATGTTGTGCGTGTTATATTTGTACATGAATGGAAGGGACCTACAGCTTAATGCCGAATCTGAACGGCGAAGTGAAAAGCTTTTCATAGCAATTTTTACTCTTGTAGCTTGTAGGTTTGCCATTGCCTGCCAAGAGGTGGTGCCGTGTAGAAAAATTATTTTTTCTACTTTTTGATTTGGCCTGTGCCGAGATTCGAACCCCGGACACTCTGCGTAGCAGTCCAACGCACTACCACTATGTCACAGCGACCACAGCGAATCTAAAATTAATTAAGTCAATATTTCTTTATGCTTGTTTCCTCCTTATTAACCTTCTTAAATGAATGACGTCAATTGTGAAATTTCAAAATTTTACCTATAACATTTCTATGTCCGATTTATAACAACAACAACCAGACAACAATTAACGTTTCCTTCAAAAACATTCCATCCATGCCCAGAGCTGTTAATTTAATGCTAACAATCGAGCGAATTTATTTTTCTTTCAATTATTTCCTACCTACTACAGTGGGCAAAAGTTAGTAAGACTTTGTTCATAATTTCAAATTTTTTTATTCATTCTTCCAAATCTATTTCGTCCCCTTCAAAGTAATCCCCCCCGGCCCCAATACACTTGTGCCAAACGCCAACGTTTTTTCCAATTCTCGAAACAGTTGTTAAAGTCAATTTCCGGAATAGCCTTCAATGCGCTTAGCGATTCATGTTTAATGTCTTCAATTGACTCAAAATGGTCCAACGGTCCACGAAGCGGTTTTTTGAGTTTAGAAAATAGCCAAAAGTCACACGGTGCGAATAGGGTGGTTGCGGAACGATATCAGTCGAATTTTTGGCAAAATGGTCTCGTAAAACCAATGCAGTGTGAGTGTGATTTTGGAACCAATCGTGCATTCACTCTTCTTAGGCCCAAATGATGTTTTAAAATGGTTTTCACTGATCCTGCCGATATTCCAACGATGCCAGTAAGGTCTCTGACTGTTAATCGTCGATTCTCGAGCACCAATTCCTTGATTTTATTGACGTGTTGATTGATCATCAGTTGATGTTGATGGCCGTCCTGGACGTGGTTCGTCGTCAACGCGTTCTCGACCATCTTTGAACAATTTGTACCAATCAAAAACACTTGCTCGCGACATACAATTATCACCGATGCCTTATATGACTTTTGCAACATTCTGAACGTTTCGGCACCAGAAATTTGATTCCGCACACAAAATTGAATGGAACTTCTTTGTTGAGTAATTTCACTCATTGTGAAAATCGCCGAATGCACTTTTTGTACTTCAGAAAGACAAGCGTATACTAAACACTAATGATTATTTTGATGTGACATTTGGCACAGATGTCACCGACAGTCATACCAACCTTAAAAAAATAATATTTTGATGAATGGGTTTCCGCGCGAAATTTAAATTAAAAAGTCTTACTACTTTTTGCCCACAGTAGTACTATGTACTATTTTACGTATGATGTTAAATAATAAAGTAAAAAGTAAGTAAGAATCAAATTATGTAAATAATTTCAGATTTCAGCTTTCAGCTTGGTCTATATTGACATAGTATGTACCATATTATTTGGGATGATTTTGTCACAACGTTGGTCAAACGTGTTAAGTTGATACGAGTCGAGTTGATAATTTGGGAGTAATTTGTCAATCAATCAACAAAAAATTTAATATTATTTGACAATCTATTGCTAACAAGGTCGTAAATAAAATTTAATTAAAAAAATGTATGAGAAATTCTATTTTATAAGTTTCGATTCGATTTTACTAATTCTATAAGCAAATTTTTGGTTAGTTGTGATAAAAATAGCAGTAAGTGGAATTCTAAAATCAAATATGGAAAATTTATAAATATATTCTCTTATTTTTTTGTTCTTTTTGATGCAGACTCTTTGTAAATGGCGCAAATTTATTGAGTTGAGTTTCTACTTGAAATTGTCACAGACTTTCATTAGCATAAAATTATCTTTAATTATTTTAATTGTCCTTCTCTAATGAGTGCGATTTTTAGTGTAAATATAGTATGAATTTATTTCCTAATAAGCTTCAATTTAGTTTTAAGTAAGCATTTTTCGTGTATGACAAAAACGATGACGTTTCATGCATTTGCCTTTTTTCTCTTTGTAGCGCATATCTCTCAGGCAGATACGGTAGCCACAAATCTGGCAACACTAGTCCGATTATGTCAAATGAACATGTTTAATAGGTAACATTTTGCTAGTGTAGAAAGTTACATGGACTTAAAACTGATTGAAATATCTGAAGAAGATGATAGAGAGGTGAGGATGCTGAGAGGGAACGCCAGACTCGGGAGTGATTTGCTCGATTCCCTTCCCAAAATTTCGATATCAAAGATGCACTGAAGGTCACTGAGGCCTCAAACATTAACCGGTTACTTTTTATATGACCCAATATAAGTATGAAATTCGATATCGCTCATGTGGCGAACACGTTTGCAGCGATCGATTATTTGGCGCAAATTTTCCATCACTTCACGGTCCAATCACACCTCCGGCATGAAATCCACATCACACGGTCACACAGTGGTCGCAATGGAGTCAGTTGTTGGTTTGTTGCTGTCCAATAATTCATATATTATTTATTTTCGAAGCCATTTAGCCAAAAATGAGCTTCATCGCTGAATATGATTTTTCGATGAAATTCAGAATTTTCATCAAACTTTTACACAGCCCAATCGGAGAAATATCGGCACATCAAATGATCACGAGGCTTCACTTCTTGTGTTAATTTGATCTTGTAAGGGTGTAGGCCAAAATCTTTACGCAAAATTTGCTGAAATGTGGACTGAGAGATTCCCAATTCCTGTAAACGACGTGGAATTGACTGATTTGACTCATTTTGAACTAAAACACTGGAACACGACTGCGATATTTTCGGTAATTCGACCGGTGCGTTGTCTCACTTGCACTGGAACATTCAATAGTGGTTATGTTGACTCGAATTTATCGCACTGTCTATTTGATGGGAAGAATATTACGACCGGAAATTGGAGTAAGCGCTCTAAAAATTGCAACTATCGACTCAGAATTTCGGTAGTAATTTTAAAATTTTCCAAACTGTGCACGTTCGTGAACTTCTTTCCTTCTTTCTTTTAATGACACAATAGCTTTTCGCATCCACCCATTTTGTGTGTGATATACAGTTCTATGCCGAATCCGAACGGCGAAGTGAAAAGCTTCTCATAGGACATTTTTACTCTTGTTGGTTTGCCACTGCTTGGCAAGAGGCAATAACGAGTAGACATTTTTTTCTATACCTTTTGATTTTGCCTGTGCCACGCAGAGTGTCCAGGGTTTAAATCCCGGCAAAGGCAAAATCAAAAAGAAAGAGCTTTTAAATTCGCCGTTCGGAATTGGCATAATACTGTAGGTCCCATCCATTCAAGTACAAAAATATAACACGCACAACATGTGTGAGTGCGAAAAGCACAGTATAGGCCTTCCACGGTTTGGCCTACAAACATGTGTCAGCTTAGAAGTGAGTCATCTATTATGAGCTGCTAAAACCAGGTGGAACTATTACGGGAGAAGCTGTATCGAAAACAATTCGATTCGTTTGAAGAGAGCAATGGCCCAAAAACGATCAAAATAGGCGACCAGGTACGAGACCGTTATTTTCCAACATGGCAACGCGCGCCTCATGAGTTGAGACCGCCTCATTCAACTTACTTACTTACTTAGCTGGCGCTACAACCGATGATCGGTCTTGGCCGCCTCCACAAAGCTTCGCCAGTCACTTCTGCTATGCGCGCGCTGGCGCCAGTTGATAAGGCCAAGTGCAGTCAGGTTGCCCTGCACCTGGTCTTTCCAACGGAGATTAGGACGTCCCCTTCTGCGTGATCCTCCACCGTGGTTCGAATAAAACACCTTTCTAGCCGGAGCGCTTTCTTCCATTCGCTCAACATGACCCAGCCAGCGAAGCCGCTGGAGTTTTATACGCTTGACTATGTCAGTGTCGGCGTACAGCTCATACAGCTCATTGTTCCATCTTATTCGAAACACGTCATCCACGCATACTGGACCGTAGATCTTACGGAGTATCTTCCTCTCGAACGCTCCTAACAGTCTCTCATCATTGATGGTCAATGTCCACGTCTCTGCGCCATACATTAGGACGGGAAGGATGAGGGACTTATAGAGCGTTATTTTCGTCGGTCGAGAGAGGGCTCTACTTCTCAATTGCCTACTGAGCCCGTAGTAACACCTGTTGGCAAGAGTTAGTCTCCGCTTGATCTCAAGGCTGACATTATTGTTGGTGTTTATGCTGGATCCTAAATAAACGAAATCCTTGACGACTTCAAAAGTGTAGTTGTCAACAGTGACATTTTGTCCAAGACGCCGTGACTCTTTGTTTGTTGACACAAGGTATTTCGTTTTGTCCTCGTTCACCACTAGACCCACACGACGAGACTCCCTTTCCAGGTTGGAGAATGCTGCACTGACTGCTCGAGCGTTTTTGCCAATGATGTCAATATCATCAGCGTATGCTAGCAGCATGACACTCTTGTAGAAGATAGTGCCAGAGATGTCGATGTTCGCAGCTCGAATTATTTTCTCCAGCATTAGGTTAAAGAAGTCGCACGATAGGGAGTCACCTTGTCTGAAACCTCTTTTGGTATCAAATGGTGCGGAGAGGTCTGTCCCAATTTTCACTGCGCTGGTGGTGTTGGTCAGTGTCATTTTGCAAAGACGAATGAGCTTTGCAGGGATACCAAAATCAGACATTGCGGCGTACAAGTGATCCCTAATCGTGCTGTCGAAGGCGGCTTTATAATCGACAAATAGGTGATGGGTGTCGATCTGTTTTTCTCGGGTCTTTTCCAGGATTTGGCGTAGTGTGAATATCTGGTCGATGGTGGATTTACCAGGCCTGAAGCCACACTGATAAGGTCCAATCAGTTTGTTGACGATGGGCTTCAGTCTTTCGCACAGTACGCTCGATAGAACCTTATATGCTATATTAAGAAGGCTGATCCCACGGTAGTTGGCGCAGATCGTGGAATCACCCTTCTTATGGATTGGGCAGAGTACGCTGAGATTCCAATCACTTGGCATGCTTTCATCTGACCATATTCTGCATAGAAGCTCATGCATGCGTTTTTTGAGCTCTTCGCCTCCGGTCTTAAACAACTCAGCAGGCAGGCCATCTGCACCTGCAGCCTTATTGTTTTTCAGCCGAGCAATGGCTGTTAAGACCTCCTCATAGTCAGGCGGCGGTACTTCAACGCCGTCAGTGATTGGGGTTTCCGGAGTGGGTTCCGCAGTGGCGGGATTATTGCCGTCTTCGCCATTAAGCAGCTGCGAAAAGTGCTCCCTCCATAATCTCATTATGCCCTGGATATCTGTCACCAGATTTCCATCTTCATCCTTGCAGGAAGAGGCCCCGGTCTTCAAACCAAGAGTCAGGCGTCTTATTCTTTCAAAGAATTTTCGGACCTCGTTCCTGTCCCGCAACATTTCGATATCATTGAACTCGCGTCTTTCTTCATCTCTTTTCTTGCGCCTGAAAAGACGTTTCTCCTCCCTCCTCAACTTTCTGTATCGCTCCTTAGCAGCTCGCGTTGCAACTGACTGCAGGGTGGCTCTGTATACTGCGTTTTTTGCTTCAGTAGCATCGCGACACTCTTGGTCGTACCACATATTTCTCCGTCGACGGTGGTAGCCTAGCACCTCTTCGGCAGCCGTACGCATAGAGCGGGAAATGTGCGTCCACTGTGCGCATATATCATCAAGTTGAGGGGTGTTTTGCGAAAGGAGAAGTGCAAGTTGGTTGGCAAAGACTTTGGCTGTCTGTTGTGATTGCAGCTTTTCGACATCCAGCTTTCTCTTTGTACCTATCCGTACGCGATTTGCTACACATATACGTGTGCAGACCTTGGCTGCAACCAAGTAGTGGTCTGAGTCGATGTTTGCACCACGTATTGTGCGTACGTCTAGTACATTGGAAGCGTGCCTTCCGTCGATCACAACGTGATCAATTTGGTTTCGTGTGTTTTGATCAGGGGACAGCCAAGTGGCCTTATGGATATCCTTATGTTGGAATCTGGTGCTACTAACTGTCATGTTTCGTGCCGCGGCGAAGTCGATCAGTCTCATACCGTTATCGGTGGCTTCGTCGTGGAGACTGAATTTTCCGATCGTCGGACCAAAGAGACTCTCCTTGCCCACCTTGGCATTAAAGTCGCCTAACACGATTTTAACATCGTGGCGGGGGCAATGCTCATAAGCTTTGTCGAGGAGCTCGTAGAAGTCATCTTTGGTCGTTTCATCCTTCTCATCCGTCGGGGCATGGACACAAATTAGGCTGATGTTGAAGAATTTTGCCTTGATGCGGATAGTGGCTAGGCGCTCGTTCACCGCTGTGAACCTCGAGACTAGATGACGCAGTCTCTTCCCAACCACAAATCCAACACCAAATTCGTGTCTCGACGCATGACAGCTGTAGTAGATATCACAGGATGCTCTTTTGGAGCAACCCTGTCCCGTCCATCGCATTTCCTGTACAGCGGTGATGTCAGCTCTATATTTTTGGAGGACATCCACCAGCTGGATAGAGGCACCTTCCCTGTAGAGGGTTCGGACATTCCAGGTGCATATCCGTAAATCGTTGTCCTTTGGGCGTTTGCGGGAGTCGTCAATATTAGAGGGGTTCATCATCCGAGGCTTGTTTGGAGGTTTCATTGGAGGGTATTTTAACGTGGTGGGTTCCAAGCCCGACGCACAACCATTCATTCAAGGCCATGGAGAAGCCCGCCGCACACATTAGTTAACTCACTGACGGTTGTCAGATCGCTATCCAGGGGACGCCACGAGGAGGCTGTGTGTCGACTTGAAACGTAGAAGCGCAAGGATCGACCATGGACGCACCTGCGACTGTCACGAACTTTACCTTGTGTCCTACGCCCCAGGCCCCCCTAGTCATTCAACTAGACCGGCTAAAAATTATTTGGAAAATATTGGAAAGGAAGTTTTGTCTCATCCGCCGTATGTACGAGACCTTGCGCGGTCTGACTAACACTTATTTCAATTGATGCAGAATGGCCTTACTGGAATGCGCTTTACTTCAGTTGAAACTATCAAAAATTTTATTGATTCGTTCATAGCCTCAAAAGATGGACGGTTTTTTTTTTAGCAAGGAATCCATAAATTGTTTGAAAGAATGCAAATGGCTTAGCTTCCGATGGACACTACTACTTCGAATAAGGTATTCATTTTTCTTGTCATTGAAATCAAGCTATGGTAGTTTTGTAAAAAAAAGTATCCATCATTTTCCAGTTATACACCCAATAATATTTTTCTTGTTTTTCTTGTTAGTTATGCTACAATATAACTGGTTTGAAAGTAATTGAAAATAAACTAACTTTCAATTAGTTGCGAGTATATGCAGAGATGAATAATTGACTTACTCGTACGACATCGCGGACATCGCAGTGTTAACGACGTGAGTTCGTTCCATGAATAAAATTCAATTTTTAAAAATAATTTTGCTTGAAAAAAAGGTTATTCTAAACTACTTTTAAATTAGTTGATTTCCTTGTAGAGACGGAAGTAAAGTGGTTGTTTTTTCTTTTCATTCGAAGTCTTGTTATCATTATCGGCGGGTAGTTTTACTTTCCGATTTGTAAGTAAAGGGTGGTTCATCTAACATTTGGAACTACTGGCTAGCTTCGGTTAGAACTGATGAATTAGTTTTATATTTTGCGGTTAACGATTCATGTACAAATTTAACACGCACAACATGAGTGAATGCGAAAAGCTCGGCCTAGGCCCTCCATGGGTTGTTGTGCCATTAAAAGTAAAGTAAGTAAAGTAAACGAAAAAGTCATTAATCACGGCTCTATAGCGTTCCCCATTGACTGTAACATTATGACCGGCTTCATCTTTGAATAAGTATGGACCAATGATTCCCTCTGCCCATAGAGCACACCAAACAGTGTCATTTTTCAGGATGTAACAGGTATATCAACCCATTTAACGAAATGGCTTGATATACCTGTTTAACTCCGGCGTGAGTTAATATTACTTTAATTTAAAGATTGGAATTATAACACAAGGAAATCGTGTTAATCGGTCCTTCTAGCCCTGTTTAATTCAGAAGTGAATTATATAGCTATCAAAACACAAGCAGTTTGTATTTTTAATTAAACAAGATTAATAAATTTATTGAAATGAAAAATGGTACAACAAATTTATTGAAGAGCCCAACCGACCGATGTGAAATAGTTATAGAAAAGAACTAAGAGAAAGCAATAGCAAGAAAAGAAATAGAATGAAAAGAAACAAGGATAGAGAAAATGAATAGAAATGAAAAGGAAAGAAAGGAAAGAAAAGGTAAATAAGGGTGGCTTAAACAATACCCTTGAACAACGTTGGGAAATACTAAAAATGTACTTGCAAAATGGTGCATTTTCTACCGAAAGTGTAAGAAAATCACGTTCAAAATTCGGTAAAAGAGAAGCGCCTTTCACTCAATTTGTGGATCTATTTGTGAAACGTGTGCGTGAAATTTGATCTTTGTTGAATAAAATAACATGTGCTCGTAATTCTACAGTGTGCACAAACGAAAAAATTACTGCTGTTGCTCAGAATGTGCAAGGAGAACCAATCACATCAACTCGCCATCGTTCTCAGGAACTGACTTCATAAATTTCTTCGTTGCGAATTTTTCATAAAGCATAAATACCTCGGTATGAAGCCGTCCAAAGTCCAATGGGAACAACAGCTGCAGCCACATGACTATCAGCAACATTTGCGGTTCGCTAATTGGGTGCTGAAAGCTTGAAAGAAGTTGAGCATTTTAATCGAGAAATCATCTTTCCTGACGAAGCTCACTTTGTCCTCGGTGGTTACGTTACGGTAAGCAAAATTGTCGAATTTGGAGCTGAGAAACGTCATGCACGATTGTTGTGAAGCCAATGCACCCTCAACGAGTAAGTGTTTGGTGGGGATTTTTGGGCCGGCGGTATTATTGGGCCATTTTTCTTTGAAAATGAGGAAGAATATGCGTTACAGTGAATGGATAACTGAATGGATAACGCACAGTGATAACTGATTATTTCTTACCGATTTTAGAAGATATGGACTTAGACAACATTTGGTTCCAAAAGGATGGCGTGCCGTGTCACACAATCGATCTTTGCGTGAGAAGTTTGTAAATCGCGTTGTTCGTCGTGTTGGTGATGTGCATTGGTCACCCCACGCCAATTGCGATCCGACTCCGTTGAACTATTATTTGTGGGAAGCCGTTCAAGATAAATGTTACGCTAACCATCCAGCAACGATTGTAGGTCTTAAGGACGAAATTGGTGGAGCCATCGGTCAAGTACAGCTCCAATGCAGTTGAAGATTTATTAAAAATTAAAAAAAAAATTATTCGTTTCTTATTTACACCAAAATCATGTTCCAAACTATAAATGTCCCACCCTGTATATCGTCACAGTCAGCATGTGCTAATAAAATTAACACCTTATCTGTATTGTTTAGAGAGGCTTAATATTCAAGTAGCAGCTACCGTTTAAAATTGGAATTTATTGCATTTTTCCACGTACATAAATTGCGCCTTAACTTCAACATCTGTTTTGGGCTTTAAAAGTAATCACCATGTTAAATACAATCACTTCAACTGAGAGACTTTTCAATAACTTCATTTTTCTTCTTTTAATTTCTTGGGTGGCGTAATCAGGATGGAGGGGCAGAGAAGGAGAAGCTAGAAGCGCATACCATTTCTAATTGAAGCATCGTAAATAAAATGCATTTAGGGGCATTTTATTCTTGGAATCTTATTAGGAGCTTGTTCCGAGGAGAACAATTCTCTTGAAATCGTTGACACTTGCGAAAACATTCTAGTCAGTCTAAGACATGAACCAATGTCCGAAATCGGAGTTCTTTGAATAAAGATTTGGGCCGGCCCAATCAACTGAAAAGAATCGAATAATATCATTTTTTCTTATTTTTTCATTATCGATACATTCAACACACAGGGTGCACCCCTATGAATGCAGAGCATCATGTTGAATGGAAGGAAGATTGATAGGTGGGAGGAAGAAGAAGGAGGGAGAATGAAAGAGGGAATGCAATCACACAGGACACCGATAAAGAGATAGACAACATTTGTGGCAAGTGTTATGCCTTTACCTTCATGGTGGTTTCAGTTTGTCAGTGTTGACTATGAGAAATATTTTTGATACTGCCTTTCTAAAAGGGACAGATACGCGTAAATAACTTACAACATTGTTTTTAATAAAGTATTGTTTATAAAACTTTTATACATATTCTATATTAAAAAAAAACAATATTTATACGATCCATTTTTGATATTTTCGGCTTACCTTTGGGCCGCGGACCACCAACGGAGAATCGCTTAACCCGATCAACTGCTATGCTGTTATGAAAAGCGAACGGGTCGAAAGTGTTTGATACAATTTTCTCTTTCTAAGTACCATAGATATAGTGAATGGAACAAAATAGAAAGGAAGACGTTGTTTCCTCTTCTGTAAATTTTGTAAATTTAAAGTAAACACTTAACACTTTTACGCACTTGAGAGAGAGAGAGAGAGACAGCGAAGCGAAAGAGGCGAAAACTAATTTCTAATTAACCTAACTTTATATCCACCTCATTTGCGTCCTGCCGGGGTTTGCCTAATCAGGCGACAGATTTGATGCGCTGTTGTTGTTGTTGCAGGGCAATTTTGAATTTGCATAGGGAATCTTGAGCGCTGAGCGAAAATACAGTCTGTCGAGTACGCCATCGAGCGTGTACGGCATGGCCTAACTTGTAGAACTTGCCTAACTTGGTAAAAGAAATTGTCCCGATATTTTTAATAAGATTGTAGAGCGAGTTTCTCTTCGTCACTAGGAAATATCGACTGAAAAAAATCCAAAAACAATTAAAAT
The DNA here is from genome assembly GCA_958295655.1 of Palloptera scutellata. NCBI lineage: Eukaryota > Metazoa > Arthropoda > Insecta > Diptera > Pallopteridae > Palloptera > Palloptera scutellata. Next base: position 37,722,468 of record OY282449.1, read on the forward strand.
ATATACTTACTAAATTGAAAATGGCCCAATGAAAAGATCACTAACAAAATATTAAAGAAAAATAGCCCAACAATGAGGCTTTTATTTGTCATATAAAAAATTGCCCAAAAATAAAATAGGAACGAAGAATTTACCATATTTATCGAAGCAAAGCAACACCCATAATTGGAAAATATTTCGCTGTCGTCAAATAAATTAATAATGAAAGGAAAATATTTGAAAAAAGAAACTTACGAGTATGGTAAAATTGAGCTTTAATCAATTTTGGCCTTATTTGATCCAATTGGAGGTGGTATGTGGTCTTTAGATTACAAAGCAAGAGCGAATTTCCATTATTTATTTATAAAAAGTTCGAATAAAAAAAATAAATAAACATTTTCCAAAGGTTTCAGTATCTTCTAAAGGCCTTCCTGCTGAACTGACGAAAACATTTCAGGTGAGATATGGCAAGCCAAGATTTGCCTCAAAGTAAAGTAAGTATGGAAAAATTCCCAACAGAATGAAATTAAATTAGCTTAATAAAAATTGGTTGAATCACCTAAAAATTGTTGTTGAATTTTGGTTTGGTTGAATTTTGACCCAAATGTGTATGGGATTTTAAGGACAATTTTTCATTTTATTTTTGGGCGACTGTTCTTTTGGCGATATTTCTTAGATTCTTTTTCTCCTTCATGCTTTGCCACGGCACATTCAGTTGGCATTTCGAATTTTCTTAAATTATAGTCAGTTTCAGGGGACTTACACATCTAAAAGAAATTTCGTAAATTTTAAAAGTGTTGTAAGTCTTTTCAACCTATTCTCAATTTAAAAACTGTTGGTATAATCTCTGCAAAGTTATTATGTATGAATCGGAAACTTGAATGCGTTGGTCAATGTTTAGCTCATTCGACAACCACAAGAAATATCTTAGTTCCGAGGGCTTCAAACATCAGAAAGCGGCTTTATATAAAAGTAGATCACATTCACCGAGGAGCTGGTTCTAAGCATAGCTTTACAAATGGAATTCCCCACTTACTAAGCCCTTCTAATTATCGGTTTGGAGCTTTGCTTTTTCATGCTGAAATTCGACCCCTGCATAGATTCAGATTTTCTTAAATATGTTGCTGGAAATCAGCACCTTAACGTTAGTACTTGTACTTGAAACCCAAATGCCACTATTTTTTCAGTATATGTATGTATTAAAAGTTAAAATAACTGAGCAAAGTTCAAATATGTACCAAAAATAAAGAAGTGTACGTACTTCTTTAATGAAAGTGGTATAGTAGTAAGAAGGGGATATAATAGTATTAGTATTGCACTATATTATTCTGTAAGCGCTCAGGTTGAAAACTTCGCTAAGATTAAAAACTTCGCTATGTTACCAACAATTTACATCTATCAAATATGCTAGTAAGAAAAATTCCTCTCAATTTTTATTTCCAGTAGCAAATTTTGCAGAAAACTGATGACTAACTGATAATTATGTAGTAATAATATGTATTATGGAACGGCGACAGTTGTAGGTCTGACTTTTTACAAACGGCAGGAGCTTATTAAACTTACTTCTGAATTTGAGAGGTAAAGTTTGCAGTTTTCCATAGGACATTTCTACGTTTGGAGATTTTATTTATTTATTTAAGTATTTAGCTTAGTACAAGCGAGAAAATTACTTAAAATTACTTAAATCTATACTTAATTTAGGGGGAGTGATTTTTTCGAAGCACTCTAGACAATGGTTCGTTGTCGCCATAATACGTTCGGTGAGTATTAAGACGAAAATAGGGCACAGATCTAAGGTTACGTGGTTTGGCTCCATTACCACCTAAATTGGAAGTGGGTGTTGCCTCATCTATAGAAAGTTAGTGGTTAAGAAATTGTTACTAAGCCCAATAATATTGTAAATGAAAATCGAAGTTTATAATTGTGAACACAGGGTGTTCATAGAGCTGTTCATATAAACGTAGCAAAGTTTTCAACCTAAGCAATTAAAAAATAGTGGGTTTTTCGCTAAAAACCGAAACATAGAAACGTCGATAATGAAGAACAGATAAATTTCTTTCACAGTAATGCCAGATTAAATTATTTTGTATAAATTCCAACTCTTACATGGGAATAATTTTACTCAATTTTATTTCATTATAAAAATATAATTTTTGCGTAATAACTTGTATGTATGAATATGATTGGAACAGTTTCATCAAAATTAAGAAATTATTGTTTATTATTAATGAGTTGTCGAGTTAAACCAAAGGATTTGATTCCTTTGACTGTATTTGCAATAACTTGAAGAGCCTAGAGAGAGACAAAGAGAGAGAGAGAGAGAGAGAGAGAGAGAGAGAGAGAGAGAGAGAGAGAGAGAGAGAGAGAGAGAGAGGGAGAGAGAGAGGGGAGAGGGAGAGAGAAAGAGAGATAGAGGTAGAGGTAGAGAGAGCATATACATATGTAGTTGAATCAATTGGTTCTTCAACCCTCCAGTACGCTAATGAATGATTCCCAGAGAGATGACTCGAAACTAATATTCTGAAAGGAAAAATAATTCATATGAGTGTATTAAAAAGGAATCGTTTATCTCAAGGAAATCAAGCAATTAAATTATATTTCTAATTTACCACATAACGTTCAAGCAGGAATCAATCCATTCATTGTGGAGGATCTTCAATTGCGAAATACAAAATTAGCCCTATTATAAATTTTCAAAATCTCAACAAAAATTTTGAGTGACTTACAGTTTTGCTTTCAACTTTTAAGGCCAACTCATTCAATATGTGAGTTTGTGTGTTTGTTTGTGTTTTCGGTTATTGTCCCAACGCGAGTTCAATTGAAAAATATGCCTCAATTTCTTCTTTCTGACGCTCATGCGCGGTAAAATCATGTGATAAAAAAAAGGTGAAAAGCTTTAATAAAGTTTTGTTTGCATTTTCGTTTTGTTTGTTCTATGTTTGTGACGCCAAAAAAAATATTTTTGTTGAAAAAATGTTTTTTGGAATTTTGACACTGCACGAAGCACACACACACACAAATTCCTCTATTGCTGACAGCACAGGAGCTCGGCGCTCGGTGTTCGGTACCCGGTGCTTGGCGCTTGGCGCTCGGCAGAGCCCTCAACAATATTCAACATACTACGCCGAATGAGTATAATTCACATGAACACTTCACACAAAATGTAAACTTTTGTGGTTGACTTTTATTGAAATTAAATTCTTATGTTTTTTTTTTGTTGGTTCTTCTTCACTGTTGTTGTTGTTGTTGCTTTTGTGTCAGTCGCAATTGTACTTTTTATGATGCAATTGTGTGCGTATGTTTATATGTATGTGTATTTATATACTACGTGTGTGCATGTATCGTTCTTGACTTACATATTTATACATACATATGTACATACTTTCACATGTATGAGTGTATATTTTTATGATCGAATAAGTGTGTGTGTTTGTGTTTGTGTGTGTGTGTGTGCGTATATTGCATTGCAACCATTTTATTACTTTCATATTACAAAAATAAAGTACTCTAAAAATAAATTATTCTCTCTTTCTCTTTCTGTCTCTCTCCTTGAAGTCATTATCGAAATGCCATTCTCTTTGCCTCAGAATTCATTGAATATCCTTCTTTTTGCTCCTTTTTTAATGTACTTACTACTTAGGTGCATATGCTTAATAAGGATTCGGTATGGAACTAAGTAGATATATTAGCATGCATTGTTGTTTGGAATATTTTGTGCAGATGGTTGAAATTTATGGAATCTTTAAATTTGCTCCTATTGAAAAGAGTAGGTAGCTGACGTAAGCCTAAGACTGAGCGCGCATGGATATTCGCAGCTCTCTGGTTTGGACTTGTAGGATGTCAGTCGCCTTTTTCTTCTTCTTTATTTGTTCTTCAAATGAATCGTACCCCAAAGTTTTTTTTTTGCCATTCATGCTGTGCGAAGAATTAGTCTTCGCGAATTGTATTCCAATGAAAATCGAACTCTGTTGAGCCTCAAGTTGCTTGCGAAGTCTACACTCTCGCAATTTCTCGGTGCGGTTTTCTGGTTTTTTTTCACGATAGTAGAAACTGATTTTTTTTTAAGTCACCATTTTTCGACGAAGTCTACATTCTCGCTGTCTCTCAGCAGCAGTTTTTGCTGAAGATTTTATCGTAACACAATCGCCATTTCGTTAGAGATCTCCATCGCTACCCTGATGGGATTTGTCTAGTAAAATTTTACATTTAAATATAGAAATTTCTAGGGCTGAAAATAAAACATACGTGAATCAGCGTCATCTATCGCCCTCATCGATAGAGGGCGATAGATCATGTATGTATTCTCAATTTTTTCATACTTGATTGATAGAGGGCGCTGTTCTTCTTTTCCGTGACAATTTTCGTTGCTACGATCATCGGCGTAAATACCAGGTGTACAAGTATGAAACAGATAATTTTTTTAAGGAAAATACACTTTTATTTAAGAAAAATGGTTAAACATTCTATCTTCAAAGTAATGGCCCTTGCTAGCTACACATTTTTTCCATCCATCTCTCTGGCAATTTGTGAATGCCTCACCACAAAAAATGTTCGTTTTTTGAGTCAAACCAGTCATCGAGTCATTTTTTCACATAATCGTACGAATCGAAGTGCTGCTCAGCAAGTGCGTGCCCCATTGATGAAATTAAGTGGTAGTCAGATGGAGCCAAGTCTGGTGAATAAGCCCCATGGGGGTGGGCTTTCCAGCTGTACAAATCTACCAATTCCCGAGTCTGTTTTGTTCGATGTGATGGTGCATTGTCATCAAGAAAAAGCACTTTGTCTTGCCTAGCTTGATATTCTGGACGTTTTTGGTTCAAATCGGCCAATTGTTGTTGGTAACGTTGACCAGTAACTGTTTTACCTAGTTTCAGAAGGTCAAACCAGATAACACCTCGCTGATCCCAGAAAACACAGAGCATTTTCTTCTTTCCAAAGCGAGTTGCCTTTGCTGTCGATTTGGCCAGTGTACCGGGCTTATCACATGATCGTTTACATTAGGGATTCTCGAAATAGATCCATTTTTTCATCGGCAGTAACAATTCGATGAAGATATGGTATGACTTTCTTTTGTACCTGGCGAGCAACATTTCACAGGTGGTTATTCGATTTTCTCGCTGTCTTTCAGTCAATTCATGCGGCAACCATCTTCCTTCTGCGGAACCTTCATAAACAATCAATACCATGGCTTTTAAACATTGAGAAATGCATTGTTGGGTCGCAGTTAATTGTTCTGCAAGTTGTTCTTGCGTTTGACTATCATCCTTATCGAGTGAGTAAAGCTTGCAAATCGGCATCTTCAAACTTCAAACGGTGGTCTTTCACGTTCTTCGTTTCTCACATCAAAATCGCCACTTTTAAACTTATTGAAGCACTCCTAACACTGTGTTTTGCCTGGAGCGTGCTTCCACAAGCCTTCGATGAGATTCCAAAGCAGATTTCTTCAATTGGAAACAGAAAATCAATGATGTCCGTCCGCATAATGTAGTTTGTCGGCACAAATTTCAACATTTTTGCGAGCGAAAAAAAATATTTTGTTGTATGAAACTTGATTGTTTATGAACTGAATATTGTTGACAGAAGTAAATGCGAAGAAATGACGCCAAGGACAGAGTATATAGTTTTACCTAGCAACACAGAGATGTCATTACCGGTTTCATATTTGTTCTTTACTTACTTTCAATGGCACAACAGCCCATGGAGGGCCTAGGCCGAGCTTTTCGCTTTTCGCATCCACTCATTGTTGTGCGTGTTATATTGGTACATGAATGGAAGCAAGGAACCTACAGTTTAGTGCCGAATCCGAACGGCTAAGTGAAAAGCTTTTCATAGTAATTTTTACTCTTGTAGGTTTGCCATTGCCTGCCAAGAGGTGGTGCCGTGTAGAAAAATTATTTTTTCTACTCTCTGATTTTGCCTGTGCCGAGATTCGAACATCGGACACTCTGCGTAGCAGTCCAACGTACTACCACTACGCCACAGCGACCACAGTGAAATTAAGGTTTATAAATACATAAATGGTTGGCCTAAACGGCGCGTTGTGATACCACAATTGTAGCAAAAAATACAATTGCACCACAAATTACAATTGTGTGTAGGAAAAAGTACAATTGTTCCAAAAGCTGCAATTGTACCTAGGAATTTAATATTAACAAAAATTACAGTTATACCAAGAAATATACGATTGTACCTCAAGTGCAATTGTAACAAAAAGTACAATTGTAACAAAAAGTACAATTGTACCAAAATGTACAATTGTAACAAAAAGTACAATTGTACCAAAATGTACAATTGTAACAAAAAGTACAATTGTACCAAAATGTACAATTGTACCAAAAATAAAATACAATAACACCAAAAAAATTACAATTATACCAAACAATTGTTCCATTAATATCATCCCTGAGTGAGGTAATTACTTGAATAGGTGAGTAAGAGTGTCGTCTTTCGCTTTCAATTTTATAGGGTGATCCATCTTACATTTGGAATTTTAACTACTGGATATTTTGAGTGTGGCAACTCGTTAGTTTTATATTTGCGGTTAACTCCGGAAATGTTTCGATATACGCTTGAACAACGTTGGGAAATACTAAAAATTGTCTTGAAAAATGGTGAATTTTCTACCGAAAGAGTAAGAAAATTACGTTCACAATTCGGTAGAAGAGAAGAGGGCCTTCCACGCGATTTGTGGGTTAGTTTGTGAAAAGTGTGAGTGGTCGCTGTGGCGTAGTGGTAATGCGTTGAACTGTTACGCAGAGTGTCCGGGGTTCGAATCTCGGTACAGGCAAAATCAGAAAATGGAAAAAATAATTTTTCTACACGGCACCACCTCTTCGCAGGTAATGGCAAACATACAAGAGTAAAAATTGCTATGAAAAGCTTTTCACTTCGCCGTTCTGATTCGGCATTAAACTGTAGGTCCCTTCCATTCATGTACAAATATAACACGCACAACAATGAGTGGATGAGAAAAGCGAAAAGCTCGGCCTAGGGCTGTTGTGCCATTAAAAGTAAAGTAAGTGAGTGAAATTGGATCTTTAATGGATAAAACAACATGTTCTCGTGTTCTCGAAATAGTGTTTCACTATTACCATAATCGGTAGAATTGTACTTTCGAATAATATGAACCACATTGAAAAAAGTTATTGGTTTCCTATTTACAACAAAACCAAATGGGCTTTTAATCTCTCACTCTTATCTCTCAAATTTTTATGAATACCTTTCAAGTCAAGTATTAACATGAAACCATGAAATTGAAGAAATGGTTTTTTAATTAACTTTAATTGATTTTTCAGAGGATCGTTTACTTACTTCCACTTGGATTAAGTTTTAGGGCATAATAATCGCATGAATTGCAATGAAGCATGTAGATACTTGCAACTGAGAAGAAATTGCTGGAATTATAAATCTTAGTAACAAGAATAAAGGAAATGTGTTGTTTCGTTGTAAAGGTGCAAAAGCTTAAAAACTTCCCTAAACATTAAACAAAAGCTAATCAATGGGAGCAAAATGGAGAGGTTGAGAAAAAAATCTAGAAAATAATTAGCAAAAAATCGAATTTCAATCGAACTTTAAAGTTTCTACTTACATAGATAGCATTTAATTTCCGCCTCAAGCATCCTGCTGTTTTCCGTTTCCATTCACTACCACACTAGCAACAACAACAACAACAACAGCTACAAAAAACAGCCTCTTCTTCCTTTCTCTATCTCCCCCCGCCCCCTCTCCGTCTCTTCTCGCCCCGAACTCGATAGCAACAAATGCAATGCAGGCAAGTAAGTAGTAGTGTTACCAACTTTTTCAAATCTCATACAACGTAACCCAATCTACCACATGCTGCTAATACGATATACCACCATATACAATAACAACAACGACGATATTACTGTCATTTTGCTACTCTTTTTGTGATTTGTTTTTCTAGTTGCAGTTACAAACAACAGCAAAAGTAACCACCACATGACCATCGACTATGTAGTGTGAGTGAGAGAGAGAGAGAGAGAGAGAGAGAGAGTGCAGCAGAGTAATTGTACTAGTGTGTTTTCTACTTGAGCCCAACTTCACTTTGTCTTTTGATTTACCTGTAATAGTAGCGTGAGTTTATAGTTATATTTGTGTATTTGATTGTGCGTGTGTGCTAACGTTGTGCATTTAACTTCTTTTTTTCTCTTTTTCTCTCTTTTCCCCACTTCACTTCACTTCACTTCACTGTACTGTACTTTTCATAGTGTGTTTATCTTTTGCCACTGTTTGACTTTTGTTGTTCTTTTCAAACTGATAACAACAAAAAACCAAACCAAATGGTTAGGATCAGATCAGATGCTCTTCACCTCACTCTCTCCCACATTCTCTATCTATCTATTTTTACATGTGTATCTCTCTATCCTCGCTGCAATTTTACTTGTGTTGATATAGGAGCAGAACGGAGCAGAACGGAGCAGAGCAGAGCAGAGCAGAAGAAAAGGCACAAATATAAAACAAGACTATAAAAAGAAGTAAAAAGAAAAGAATACGAGCATAGAAGAAGAAGAAGAAGAAGAAAACTTTTCTAAATATTTGCTTAGTATTGCATAGTGCTACTGCTGCCATATGCAGTTTTTCATATTTCCACTTCCTCGCTCTCTTCTCGCTCTTCCGGTGTCGCTCCCCCATCAACTTGGACCAAACATTTTGTTCTACAAGTAAATGTTTGTGAGTGGATTTGTATGTGTATGTGTATGTGTATGTGTATCTGCCTTTGTCTCCATGTTTGTTTGTGCTTGCTTTCTATACAGGATGCTTACACACGTACGAATCGGAAATGCAAGTTTAGTACATGTATTCTTTGTGTTTTGTAAATTTGTTGTTAGAAACTTTTACACAATTCTTTACATTTTCCTTTTCCTCCTAACTACTTCTTCTTCTTCCTTTTTACTTCTTTCGCACCTATTTCAAATATTTTTTTCTACCTATCGTTTTATTGATGGCGAATGCATGGAATATGTACATAAGTTATGTCTGGCTGTATTCTTGGCAGTCTTTTATGTCTGAATTTTTTGACTCTTTTTTAAATTTGTTGAGTATATATTCTTAATTGAGTTATGGTAATGAAAATAGTTCGATTTTCGGTAAGAATAATTTATATTCGCTGATAAAAATCTGGAGAAACTGGTTCCAGTGGAAGTTTAGATTTAGATTTTGCATCGAAAAAATGCGGCGATAAAAAACTCTAGTGCTGTAATCAGGGAGCAGAGAAGTTATCGTTGGCGTTGGCTCAGTTATTGTGGGCACTCTTTAATATTTACACTCCACATATACATACATACAAAGTACTTCCATATTTGTTTAATTACACTCACATATTTGATTACTTTACTTACTTTACTTTTAATGGCACAACAGCCCATGGAGGGCCTAGGCCGAGCTTTTCGCATCCACTCATGTTGTGCGTGTTATATTTGTACATGAATGGAAGGGACCTACAGTTTAATGCCGAATCAGAACGGCGAAGTGAAAAGCTTTTCATAGGCAACTTTTACTCTTGTAGGTTTGCCATTGCCTGCCTATCGAAGAGGTGGTGCCGTGTATGAAAAATTATTTTTCTCCTTTTTTTGATTTTGCCTGTGCCGAGATTCGAGCCAATTCCTTGATTTTATTGACGTGTTGATCATCAGTTGATGTTGATGGCCGTCCTGGACGTGGTTCGTCGTCAATGCGTTCTCGACCATCTTTGAACAATTTGTACCAATGAAAAACACTTGCTCGCGACATACAATTATCACCGATGCCTTATATGCCTTTTGCAACATTCCGAACGTTTCGGCACCAGAAATTTGATTCCGCACACAAAATTGAATGGAACTTCTTTGTTGAATAATTTCACTCATTGTGAAAATCGCCGAATGCACTTTTTGTACTTCAGAAAGACAAGCGTATACTAAACACTAATGATTATTTTGATGTGACATTTGGCACAGATGTCACCGACAGTCATACCAACCTTAAAAAAATAATATTTTGATGAATGGGTTTCCGCGCGAAATTTAAATTAAAAAGTCTTACTACTTTTTGCCTACAGTAGTACTAGAAGTAGTACTGTAGTAGCGCCATCCTCTCCTGGATTTAGTTGCTTTGCCATTTTCCGGCCACTGAAATCTCTCAGCGATTTCCATATTTTGTTTGCACCAATCAACTAAAACTGTATTTAAAAAGTGTAAAATAAGGTATCGAGTTTCCAACTTCGGTAGGACTTACTAATGCCAATTTCTTCCGCTTTCGCTTTCCACACAGTCAATTTCTTTTTTCTTTAATTTTTCTAGTTTTGGTGCTTCAAGCTCCAAACCAATTCTTTTTTTCATCGTCAGATGAGTTAACAATCAGTAGATAGGAGAGCGTTCTCATGTAAAGCAGGTATCTCTCCCTTTTACTATTGAACCACTCTTAATTACGTTTCCCGCTTGATTGCTCAACAAATATTAATACGCTTCAGTTCAAAATGTACTCAAATTACTCGGTTAATTCGGCATTCTCCGATTAATTTCACCATAAATTGTACATTTGTATTGATGCAATTAAGCGGGGATTACTGTAATTGACAAAATATGAAAAACAAAATTACGTGAACATTTAAATTTCAAATTTCAACTACCTGAAACATCAGGACTCTATATTAATCACGCTCTAACGATTTATTTGATTGCCGATTTTGCAAAGAATCCACAGCATTAAAATTTGATTAAAAACTTTGATTTGTAACAAAAAAAAAAAAAAAAATAGAAATTTTTAAAAAATATGTAATAAATCGTTCATAAACCGTCAACAAATGTGGAACGAAATGCTTTCTCACGGCGCAGATCCGATACAAAGAAATAAATTATGAACTTGTAAATAGATCAGGATATGTAACTGGAATTTAGCATAACACATAACAAGCGCACAACACACATACAAACACACATGGTAAAGGTGTGTGCATGGAATATAATGTTTTTCGAGTGCTAAAACTTTTTAACAAAATAATAAATTATAATGCAAAAATGCCACACAAGCTAACATAGACAGACAGACAGACAGACATACAGACAGACAAAGTGGAAGGAAAACAGGCAGACATGTGTTTGTTTATACATATGTACTTATGTGTGTGTGTGTGTGTGTGTGTGTGTGTGTGTGTGTGGGTGTGGTTGTGTGGACACTGCCTGCTAACCTTACATTCACAGACAAAACACGACAAGTGCGAAGTTCTTGGTTTTCATTTTTTCTGTTTTTCTAACTATATCAATTTAGGTGCGAAAACATTCAAACCCGCCGCTCTCACCCAAAAAGCTAACCGTTACAGAGAGACAGCAATGTAAAAGGAAAACAACATACTCACACACAGATATAGAAAAAAAAGAGAGAGGGAGAGGGAGAGAGAGTAAATGAAATAAAATTTATTTGTGAAGTAATTCAAACTGAAGTGAGTGTAACCTTCGAACAAAAAAAATTTCCAAAAACTTTTTTTCAACTACTCTTCATACACACACACAAACATACATACATACAATTTTTCTAAAGCCATACCTACATAATTGTAGCATAGGTTGAAAGAGAGTGTGTGGAGAGTGTGAGCAAAAGAGTACCTGACGAAGAATCACACACACACACACACAGAAAGAGAGAGAGAGAGGGAGAGACAGAGAGTGAGTGTGTCTGGGGCAGGAGTAAAATGCAAAAAACTGAGCAAACTTTAATGTAGTTTTGAATTTGTATACTGATTTAACATTTCTTCCTATTCAGCAACAGTAGCTGCAGTGAAGCAATGTATCTTGGTTTTGGTTGTAGGTGTAGGTGTAGGTGTAGGTGTAGCGGTGGTAGTTGTCCATTAGTAGCTTATTTGCTTGTACAAATAACGCGCTAAATCTGTATAGTAAATATTGTCCACCACCGTCACTGCTGGTGATGCTGCTGCTGCTGCTGCTGTTGCTGTTGCTGTTGCTGTTGGTGTTGGTGTTGCTGTTGCAATGCTGCTAGTGTCATGTGTACCCAACTACTAAAGTGAGCTGCTTATTGCACTTATCCACATACAAACACACACATGCATTCATTCCCCCCCTTTCATTCACAGTTGGCGCGAAAAGTTTCAAAAACAAAAAAAAACCTAGCACGAGAAAAAATTTAGGTATGTACATAAACTTTATGTATTTGCTGTACTGTGCTGCCAAAACTATCACAAAAATTGGTTTTCTCTCTTTTTTCGTTCCTCTTTTCACTTTCAAATAGAGTTTATCTGCTTCAACTAAAGGTTTTAATTTGCTACAAATAAAGGCAAAATATACAACGAGCCAAAAAAGAAAAATAAATTACAAAAATACAAATCAAAGAAGATAACAATAACACAGCCGAAAAAATCCTAACATGATGAATGTGCAAACAAAATATAAATACCGAAGCCAAACAAACAAGAAAAGGAAACCAATGAAAATAGACTACAATAATATTTATTGTACATAAGTTGAAGGGTCATTCTAAAAATCGTTTCATATCATATTGTCAGTGGCTTAATACTTTTCTTTTTATTTTTCTATTTTTTTCTGGAGCTTTTTGACACCTTTTCGATAAAAAACAAAAATGATGTGTAAAAGTGTGAAGGGTGGAAATAATCGAGCGTAATTCAAAAAAAATATATTGAAAAATGTAAAAATTGAAATTGCAATTAAACATAAATTATCAATTTTCTTACAGGTACATAGACTCGTTCTTTTTATTTATTTTATATTTTTATGTGATTTACAAGTAATACTACTCTGGAACATATTAAATATTCTCGATATCGGTAAGATTTTATGTCGAATTCGTTCGTAAGGATTTACCTCTCTCATACTTTCGCCTTACTTATGCTCATACAATTTTCATACACCAACCACGCTACTGAGAATGCAGTTACTTGCAGCCTCGCCATCGATCAGTGAAAGGAAATGAGCGTATAATGTAGTTTCATATGGGATGCTCAAAAACCGTTGTGTACGCATGTAAGAGACTGCCCCACAATGCGCAAGGTCGGCCATGCAATGCCATAAATAGATTGATATGGGAAGGAAGAGGAAGCGCAGCTGACAACATTACTGCCTTTTTCTCTTCGATTGAGACATTCACTTTTGATGCGATTTGAAAATGATTTAAAGTGAAAAGGTTTATATTGGAAAAAAAATTGAAAAAAAAACAAAAACCGCTCACAACAAATGCTATAGTCAAATTCACAGACGACAGACGGATGTGAAGTAAATCTGCATACGTAGTTGGAAGTTAAAGAGCCTCTTTTTTTGTTGTTAGCACTAAGTTGTCAGTGTGTTTTTTTTCTCGCAGTTTTTGATTTTTGGCACGAACCATCGGTACATAGACTCACACACACACACACACACACACACACGTTCGAATATGACTGAACTTCAGATGACAATAAGACAGCTACAACAATACAATTCAACTACTCCATAGCTTTCAATTCAACAACTTATACTGGTTGGATTATACATACATAGATAGATAAATATATGTAAGTGTGTCTGTACGGATACTCGTATGTGTATTGCATTCGTTTGTCACGTCACACACGGAGTATGAGGTAGAAATATTGTAACAGCTCGTAACTTGTCCATTTTATCTGTCGGTTTAATCTCGCACATTCAATTTCCTACCTTTTTTTTTGATTCTCACATACACTGACACACATACACACACACTTGCTCACTTGCAATCTCAGTGTGGCTGGCTCTTTCTCTTTCTCTTTCCAGTGCTCAGCGCTCCAGTGTTGAATTGGATATTGTTGTTGCTTATTCTTATTTTTGTTTGTTTTGCTATTGTTATTGTTGGTGGTTGTTACCACTAAACTCACTGGGCCTCTCTGATGCGGCGATGTGCCGTTACTGAGTACTTTGCTAGTAATCTGATTTTACTCATACTGTGTTGTTGTTGAAGTTCGCCTTTAATTGAGAGTGGTACAGAGAGATTTTTAATTTTTATTTTGATTTTCTATATGATTTTAACATAGTTTTATTTCAAACACACACACACACACACATGTCACACATATAGTACACATACTATTCTATACACAAACGTTGAGACAAAGGATTGAATTGAAAATTTCATTGCTCTATGTTTCAACAGAGAAGTGTGGCGTCACTGAGAGACTGAGAGTGAGGGGGAAAGAGAGGGGGGCAAAGCTTCAGCTATGTACATATGTGTGTGTGTGTTAGTGTTCACCCTTAGCATAATTGAATAAAGTTCGTTAGTAAAGTATTTAGAGTTTTTCTGCTTGTATGCTGATTTCTATGTACATATGTACGTGAGTGTGAGTGCATTGAATGTATACAAGTGTGTGTGCGAATGTTGGCTATAATGGAACCTGACTGTTAACAATACTGTCGGCCGTTAAGCTTATCTGATGAATACGTTAAAATGTTTTCTCTTATTTCTATGGAGATTTTTTATTCGATTTTTATTTTGCACTTGGCATTTTCGCTTTTGAATTTTCTTTTTATTTTTTTTGATTTTATTTTGAATTTCCATATTGTATGTTTTTATTTATTTATATATTTTTTTTCTGTTGAAGCTATTAAAAGCTTATAAATGTCTAATTTAAATATATGTATGATTTTGTATTTTTGTACCTACCTACATATATTTTCTGTACTTTGTACCCTCGATCTCATGGGTCGATTTATTGATATTTTACCTTATTGTAGCAGAATAATTGAGTTTATACACATGCGTGCGTTTGTGTATGTGCGTGTGTAGGTGATTGCGAATGAAATGTATTAAATTCAATTTCGCAACTTCTCAATTATTCTACCACACATGAAAGTTTATGTGTACTCGTGTACCATACTTCATCGTGGCATATTAAAATATTTTTGTTTGACCATAATATCCAACGAAAAACCTCCGACACTGCCACTGACTTCGTTACCGGTACACGTTACACCACAAAATCGTAAGCAACAAAATAAACCAGGAAATTGGAAACATAAAATTTTATTTTAATTTCGTTTATTTTTTACAACTATAAGTTTGTGTATGTGTGTGTTTGGGTGAGTGCACATGACTGTGTGTATATTTCCGTTTCCGGCGTGGCACATATCCATATACATTCTTATACTCGTACATGTATGCATGCTGATTTCCGTTGGTTAAGTGC
The DNA here is from genome assembly GCA_958295655.1 of Palloptera scutellata. NCBI lineage: Eukaryota > Metazoa > Arthropoda > Insecta > Diptera > Pallopteridae > Palloptera > Palloptera scutellata. The sequence continues at coordinate 37,737,604 of OY282449.1, forward strand.
CATCGGCCCTTTTAATGGACCTTTTTACTGTCATTACTATTTATATTTGGTTGCTTTTTTCCCAATACTTACCTATAACACACACATACATATAAGTATATGTACCTGCTCGTAAGTATGTATGTACCTTTTTTTTATTTATTATTTCTGTGCTTTATGTTTGTGTGTATGAAAGAATATTAATTTTCATAGATTTCCTGTAGTAAACGAAATTGTATCAAACATTTTTGTTTAGCCCTGAGGAGCGCTGCAACTCAGTGGTTTGTGCATGTATCTCAGGTTTACATAGGTTTCAATCAAAGTACTTATCTACTACTTAGTTCCCAAATCTGGAGTCATTTGACAGTTTGGTTAGTTAAAATGTTAGTGGATCAAAATTCGGGCAGGTAAGAATATGATTACAATTCACCGATTTTCCTTAACCTTAACGAATAAAAGCGAACGATTGCCTGATAAGTAAAAGTAAAGTGAGGCCGATGAATAAGAAGAATCGAACTTCAGATTTTAATTTGGAAAATTATTTTTCCGAAATTTTTTTTCTTGCTAGATTAACTGGCTTTATGAACGTAGTTTTGCCATAGGTGAGTGGAAGAGATTTTTCTGAAGTTCTTTTTACTCTTCGAGGTTTTCCATTGCCAGCCAAGAGGTGGTGCGGCGTAATTTTATAAATTTTTTTATTATTAGAATAACATAAAATTCCTGCGAAGAATTGATTTCTAGGCCATGTAAAAGTTAATGTAAAAGTTACGTTAGTACTTCTTTTTCACTTGTAGAATCTGGTAACCCTAATGGCGAAAATCCGTTTCTATCTTCATGTGAGGAATTTCTTTCTGCCGAGCTGAGGATTTCACTTTACAAGGAAGGAATTTTTTACAATACCATAAAAATATCCGAAATTTACTCAGTTTATTGCTATTAGGTTTCATTAACTTTACTTACTTACTTTTAATGGCACAACAGCCCATGGAGGGCCTAGGCCAAGCTTTTCGCATCCACTCATGTTGTGCGTGTTATATTTGTACATGAATGGAAGGGACCTACAGTTTAATGCCGAATCCGAACGGCGAAGTGAAAAGCTTTTCGTAGCAATTTTTACTCTTGTGGGTTTGCCATTGTCTGCCAAGAAAAATTATATTTTCTACTTTTTGATTTGGCCTGTGCCGAGATTCGAACCTCGGACACTCTGCGCAGCAGTCTAACGCACTACCACTACGCCACAGCGATCACTTTTTTACTCAGTTTATTGCTATTAGGTTTCATTAACAGGTTGCATTTCTAACAAGTACGTCTATTTGTTCATATGTTTCAGTCTAGTATCTGAAATATACATGATGACCTATTCACAATGACACAGAACACAGATTGCACATTTGATTGGTCAAAAATTAAATCTACTGCGCATGTACGTTATAGCAGAATCTATGCTGTATTATTATTGGCTATAGTACAATATGGTACATTTTCACTTTGCGAAGAGAAATTAGAACAAGAGATTCTGTTTAGATAGAAATGTAAAAGTCTGGTATGACGTAGGCGAAAAATGTCAAAACTCCTAATCTTATGTTCTATCATTCTTGGTGACCGTTGACCTCTGTGGTTATAGTTTCGATATCAAGTTTGTTATTTTATCTAGATGAATTTCGCATTTTAAACTCAAAATTATTAAATTTACTAAAAATTTTTTGCTGATTTTTTAAGCTACAATTCTTCTTTCAATTGCACAACAGCTCATGCAGGAAATAGTCCGAGGCACTAGTATTATACTAGTGCAACATACAGTCTCATGTCGGATGATCCGAAAGGCTTTTCATAGCACATTGTTATTTACCCTTGAAGGTTTGCAATTGTCCGTTAAGAGTTGGAGCCACATTAATTATTATTTTCTACTATTTACATTTTTGACTGTGTCGAAATTTGAAAATGGGCACTTTGCATAGGAGTTCAACATGCCAGTGGAACTTTTTCGCGAAGTTAGGTCTAACAATATTAAATTATGGCTATCCAGTGCTCAGTGAGTATGTAAAGGAATAAGGAGTGAGATCGAAAAAATCGGATAACTTTGAAAGACCACTGCTTTGAAACTCTTTATCTGAATGCAAAAATTCAAACAGTAAGCTTTGCGTTGGAGAAATTCTGATGAAATACAATCACATGGTTTTAGTCATGGCATCGTAAGTGGAAAGACACGATTTAGTTGTTGAATTATTTCGAGAAAATCCGCAGTGGAGCCAGAAAACCATTGCAAATAAGGCGAAAGTTGCACAAAACACTGTCTCGATGATTCTTAAAAAATTTAATACCGACTTAACAGTTGCTAGAAAATGTGGTTCTGGGAGGAAATGCGGTTTCGTGTCTCCACAAAAGGCGAAGAAAGTCGTTGCTCTCTTAGAGAAGAATCCAGCGTTGTCTAATCGAAAATTAGCGGAAAAAGCGAGTTGCAGTTTTTAGTTCGTAAAATTAAAAAAGATGCGGGCCTTGAAACATACAAAGTGCAGTCAGTACCCGATAGGAACGCTACTAAGAACTTGGTAGCCCAGAGCCGAGCTAAAAAGTTGAAGACAAATTTTTTCCAAAAATTCGATTGCTGTGTTATGGACGATGAAACATGCGAGTTGTCTAAATTTTCTCAATTGCCTGGTCAAGTGTTTTACACCGCAAAGGAACGAGGAGGAGTTGAGGAAAGATTTACGACAAAACAAAAGTCCAAGTTCCCGAAGAAGTTTCTGGGCTAAGGAGTAAAAGTTTCGTAACAAGTGTGCCACTGTTAGCGCCGAAATTTATGTGAAGAAGTGTCTCCAGAAGAGATTGCTGCCCTTTATTAGAAAGCACAATGTATCTACTTTCTTTTGGCCTAATCTAGCCTCCTGCCACTACAGTAAAGTAACCCTTAAATGGTTCAAAGACCAAAACACCAAATTGCCCAGAACTTCGGCCTATCGAGAGATATTGGGCTCTAGTCAAAAGAACATTAAAGGCAACAAACAAAGAATCTAAATCCATGGAAAATTTTAGAAATAAGTGGAATGCTGCCGCCAAGAGAGTCTCAGAAATGACAGTAAAGGCGCTAATGGCAGGCATACCGGAAAAGCTGTCCTCCGAATTCTGTGAAAAACAACAAACAAATTAGTTTTATTGATCATTTTAACAGAAATTAATTTAATTAATTTCTTTTCAAAACTGTTTACAGACATGAAGACATTTCTCCTCCCCTAGGAATTTGTGGAATTAAAGAAGAAGAATTGATTATTCTTGGGGAATGTCAAATCCTATTGCTTAGTGTAATTAACTCTATTAAATTTGAAACTTAATTATAATTAATATAATTACTTTTTAATTATATTTTGTATATGAATAAGAGGAATGAATATGTGTTGGTGGAACACTTGTTGCAATGTGATTATGTTGGTGTCAGGGATGCCAGGTTGTGTTGACTATTCCCTGATCTGATGTGGGGAGATGAGGAATTTTTAATATTTGTGAGAAATTCTCTACGCTGCATCTTTGTATTTTGTACACCGTAATATGCATTAGATTGTAATTGAAAAAAACAAAAAAAACGGTATCACTTAAAAATTAATTCGTATATGAAAATAAAATGGTGTGAAGCATCATAGAAGTTGTGTGCCACCCCCTTCCCCCCCCCCCTCCCCCCCCCCCGAATCACTACTTTGACTTTGACTTTGCCTAAAATACTGTAAGTAACACAGCGAAAAATGCATATAAAAAAAATTCTACCTAAAACAGATGTCAAAAGGGAAGAAAGCTGCCTACTTTCATTTTGTTTAATTATTTTAAAGGGCGTTTTCTTAGAAGTGTGGTTCTCAATCTGGCAATACTTTTTTCGGAGTTGGTCTTTTTGACAGCTGTCACTTGATTTATGCTCACTTTGGTTTGCCATTTCATAATGAATAGACTTACTTCTGAACAACGTTTACAAATCGTGAAAATTTATTACCAAAATAATTTTTCAGTACGCGCGACGTCCAATATTCGGTCGACATAATCGCCCAGCAGAGTCGGTAATTCGAGCAACCATGGATCGGTTTACCACGTTTACTTTAGTGGATAATGCGCATCCTCAGAGACGCCGTACAGTGCGCACCGAAGACGCTATTGCTGCTGTGGAGTAGAGTATCGAAGAAGACCCGAATGAGTCTAACCGCATTCGCGCGCAACAATTGGAACTGTGCCCATTCACTTTATGGATGGGAAGATTTTGCGAAGGATCTTGGTTTACGATCTTACAAAATCCATCTCGTGTAAGAATTGAAGCCGAACGACCATCAAGCGCGCCGCACGTTCGGTGAATTGGACCAAAACGAAAGGGCCACCGATCCCGATTTTCACAAGAAAATTTTGTTCAGCGAGGAAGCTCACTTTTGGTTGAATGTTTTTGTTGAACGTTAATAAGCAAAATTGTCGCATTTCGAGTGATCATAATCCACAAGCCATTGTTGAGACGCCGTGACATCCTCAAAAAGTCACTGTTTGGTGTGCTCTATGGGCAGAGGGAATCATTGGTCCATATTTCTTCAAAGATGAAGCCGGTCATAATGTTACATTCAATGTGGAACGCTTTAGAACCATGATTAATGACTTTTTCGTGCCTGAATTGGAGGATGTTGATGTGGACGACCTTTGGTTACAACAAGACGGCGCTACATGCCATACAGCCAACGAAAAAATCTATTTATTGAAGGAAACTTTTGGTGAGCGCATTATCTTGCGTCGTGGGCCTGTGGTGTGGCCTCCAAGATCGTGCGATTTAACACCGCTGGACTATTTTTTGTGGAGTTATGTGAAGTCGCTTGTCGCTACGCAGATAAGCCCGAGACTATTGACGTCTTGCAAGAGAATTGTCGGCTCGTTATTACTGACATGCGGCCCCAATTGCTGCAAAAAGTGGTCGAAAATTAGTCCTCTCGGCTGGAATTTATTCGAACCAGCCGCGGCGGCCACTTGCCCGAAATCGTTTTGAAAACATAATGGCAAATCCTTATCTATATAATAAAGCAAAATTCTTGGCCATAACATTAAATTATATGCGTTTTATTTCTTCTTGGAAATCACACACCCGTTATTAAATATAATTTCTTCTTCCTTTTTTTCTATCCTACCGTAATATGTTTGCAAAGCTTCAACACACTTCTTTTTGTATAAGTGGGGGAATTTTCACGAATTGAGGGAAATTTGAGGATCTAATGTGGAGAATAAGACTAAATGTTTCGGGCAATACTGGTTGGCTGATTGGTGTACCTAATATTTAATTATTTATTTGCATAAATTGTATTAAAAGTTTTGTCATGTGGGCACAGACATATTCTGTCAAACACACACACTCACTCACTCACTCACACACACACGCATGTAATTCTAATAAAATTAACATGCAAGCAAAAAAAAAACACGAAATTTAATTTAAATTTTTAATAATGTTGGTGGTAAAAGTTTTTAATAAGTATTCACATAAATCCACATAAAAACTAAGCAAATAGAAAAATCAAATAAAAATTAATTATTATATAATGTAAGTACTTGTTTACCAACATATTTTTATTACAAATACATAGTAATAATTTATAACTAAAGACCCACTTACATGAAACTACCTTCATGTCATTTATGGTAGTACTATTCCTTAATAATTCATGTGCTATAAAAATAAAACTTTAAAATCCCTGCATGCGACACTTTTCCCATGTGATTGTAGTGGTATTGATGGTTGACATTTAAGAGCGCTATAAAAGTGTGTGCATGTCTGTGTGAAATCAAAAGCGACTTTCGAATCATATTTCATCTTTCGATAGCGCAAGTTTTTAATGAGAAATTGCAAATTTGTGTATTTATTGCGAAATCCCTTCGCTTTGCAGTTTTTTATAGCATTGCGGTAGTTTTTATTATGTTTGAGATATTTATGTATGTGTGTAGGTGTTTATAAGTATACGGAAAAAGACATTGGTGTCAACTACCATAAATACATGCACATATGCAAAAGGCATAAATATGTTTATGTATTTTAACAAAAAGTAGAAAAAGGATTTACTCTCTGTTAGCGAACACGTTTGTGTTTGTTATTTTAATTAAATTCTATTGATTATTTTGCATTACATAGCGTTACACACACACACACACACACACACACACACACACACACATACACACACACACACACACACACACACACACACACGCACACACGCGCACGCCAATACACATGACATACAAGCACGAACTTACTAAAGGTTGATAGCATTAAATTTTATTTTAAAACAATTTTATGGGCCTTTAAGTTTTGGTGAAATGTAAGGTTACACAGATTCGCTCGTTTGCTGCAAGACTGTCATAACTAAAAACCAAAACATAAATGCTAAGAGCAACGCATTTACACTTTTAATTCACCTGCCACGCCATTCAATTGGTACTCTTCTCACGCAAAGAGTTCCTGAGATACAGATTAGATTTTTTTTATACATGAAATTGTTTTGTGTTTTTATTTATGCCAGTCTTGCAGTAAACTAGCGAAATGTACTTACAGAGTGAAGAGCTATGGTACATACATAAGTATGTACATATAGTACAGCAATGAAGTTGGGACATTAATGACGGAGCTTGTGGTAATTTTGAGGTTTCGTTTGGAAGTTTCTGGATTATTTACAATGAAGATGTTTTGATTTAAGTTAGCGAATTTTCATGAGCTGGAAATGGAAATATGAATTTGAAATCAGAGATCGGATTGAGTTAGTTACGGTATTCATATGCTGTTTTTTTCTGGTCATATCAAAAATAAGAAAGTTTCTAGCAAGTGAGAGGATAAGGCCGAGTATGAATTGGCACAGTGACCTGGTGCAAAGAGACTAGAACGTGGCCCGTTACATGCGCAATTGCTCTAGTGCGCATAGAAAAAAAGAAGAGAGCGAGAAAGAGTGCAAATACACCAATATTTTTTTTTTTGGTTGCATTGTTGTTGGTGTATAGCAAATATGTGAGAATAAAGTGAAAAGAAGAGTGAAAAATTCTACAAATAAAAAATTTTTGTAGCTTTGTTGTTGGTGTATAAGAACGATCTTAATATAGAGTGAAAAGAAGAGAGGAGGAGAGGGTGATAAAGAGGGTGCTAGAGAGGGTGATAGAGAGGGTGAAAGAGAGAGTGAGGGAGAGAGAGGGAAAGGGAGAGAGAGAGAAAGGGAGAGAGAGAGAGGGAAAGGGAAAGGGAGAGAAAGAGAAAGAGGGAAAGGGAAAGGGAGAGAGAGGGAAAGGGAGAGAGAGGGAAAGGGAGAGAGAAGGAAAGGGAGAGATAGGGAAAGGGAGAGAGAGGGAATGGGAGAGAGAGGCAAAGGGAGAGAGAGGGAATGGGAGAGAGAGGGAAAGGGAGAGAGAGGGAAAGAGAGGGAAAGTGAGAAAAAGGGAAGGGAAGGGAGAGAAAGGGAAAGGAAGAGAAAGGGAAAGGCAAAGGGGGAAGAAAGGGAAAGGGAGAGAAAGAGAAAGGGAGAGAGAGGGAAAGGAATTGAAAGGGAGAATTAGAAAAAGAGAGAGAGCAAGAGAGAAGGAAAGAGAGAAGGAAAGAGAGAAGGAAAGAGAGAGACATAGAGATCGAGAGACAGAGTGACAGAGAGCGAGAGACAGATAGAGGGACAGAGAGCGAGAGAGTGAGAGAGAGCGAGATTGAGAGAGAGAGCGAGATTGAGAGAGAGAGAGAGAGAGAGAGCGAGATTGAGAGAGAGAGCGAGAGAGAGAGCGAGAGAGGGAGCGAGAGAGAGAGCGAGAGAGAGAGCGAGAGAGAGAGCGGGAGAGAGAGTGCGAGCGAGAAAGAGAGTTAGAGAAAGAGCGAGAGGAAGAGAATGAGCGAGGGCGAGAGAGAGAGCGAAAGGAAGAGAATGAGCGCAATCAAATCAAGTAACTACATTCTTGGTACTTTTATTGTTGGTACATGAAAAATATGTGTGATCATAGAGACGAAAGGATTGAGAGAGAACGATTCACTTTACGGTTACGTACGACTTCAAATTAAGGTTGTAATGGTAGACTGTTTTCTAATACTATTTTCTGCTACTATTTCTACTAATAGTTTTTACTACTCTTTTCTATTACTACTTTTCACTTCTATTTTCCACTATTCCTACTTTCTGCTACTAGTTTTACTACCAATTTCTACTACTATTTCATAGTGATATTTGATACTACTATTTCCTAATTCCATTTGTACTACTATTTGTACTAAAATTTTCCACTACTTACTGTTCATAGTAATTTATTCTTCCATTTAACTACTATTTTCTGCTAGTAGTTTCTACTACTATTTTTTGCAATTGATTTACCTATATTATCTACGGCTCTACTACATTTTATCTGCCATTAGTTTCTACTACCAGTTTTACTACTATTTCTCGTACTTATTGTTTGTACTGTTATTTTCGACTACAATTTTCAATTACTATTTTCTACAACTATTTCCTAATACTATTTTTGAACATTTTTTGTTCTATTTTATTATAACATTTTTGCTACTCTTGGCTGAACTATTTTTCCTACTTTATGTTACTACTATTTTCATTTGCTTTTTTGACTACTATTTCCTTAGAATTTTTATAAATCTCTATTATCAAAAGTGGGCAAAGCTTAATCTACGCTAGACAGGCGAACTGCCAGAGGAGCAACTTAGCTCCTGGCATAGCTGCCGGGGTGTCAAGGGAGCCTCAAACAATGGATGACGACGAGGATGGCGTTTTAGCCGCAACACCTGTTAACATCTCGGCAAAAAATGCCAGATGTGAATGGTGGCGAACGGTACACAATCGATGACCTAACCAAGAATTTGGGATTTGGGCCTTAGATTTTTATGTTTATTGTCTTTATTCGTGATTTCTGCTTCCCCACTCAGATCCGCTTTTTTGTTTATTGATACATTCAACACACAGGGTGTACCCCTATGAATGCAGAGTATTGTGTTGAATGGAAGGAAGAAGGAGGGAGAATGAAAGAGGGAATGCAATCACACGCTATCTCAATCCGAAAGGTGTAGTCACGTCAATGGTCTCATGGACATCTATGAGAGACCATGCGAGGGTGCAAATAGTCAGAGCCAGACCATATAAGTGCATGTACTCGAAACCAGACCGCTGCTACTTGGAGAGCAGCTCTACCCAACCTATACCGTCAACTTAACGACGTCGGCTCTCGAACGAACTATGAGGCCTACCAAGGTATTAACGGGATGTATATAGTTTTGACCTTGAAATGGCGTTGTTTACATAAGGTTCCACCTTGAATCTACTAAGTCCAGAAGAAGCCAAAACCATCAGCTTAGAAGTAATTAAAATATTTTAGTGCATGACGGCCCTCTTGATGGGGAGAATGCCAGAGTACCGAGAGTATATATCATTTAGCGTTACCCAGAAATCACTACGAAGAGGCGATTTATATACCTTCTTAACATACGCTCAGGCCGAAATTAAACCAAAAAGAGCTTAGTCTTAAGCTTCTTAGTCTTAGTAAACGGGAATTCCCGACTATTGTGAGGGCTCTGGCCCTATGACCATCACATACGATGCTCTCAACAGAAACTCTGGCAGGTGTTATGGGGATGAGAAAGAAGAGGAAACAGTGAAACATCTACTCTGCGTCTGTCCAACTTTTCAAAGAAAACCGTCAAATTGAGTACATACATTTATGGGTACGGCGTTCTCTGAATGGCTGAGGGCTAACGGAACAATGAAGGGTTCTTTCTTTTCAACAAGTATCTCGATGAGCCAACCGGCCTTCAAGTGCAACTTGCTTGATGCTAGCCATCAACTTAACCTACTAATTTTTTCGCTGAACTTTTATTATTTTAGTGGCATTTCAGAAGCACTTACTTTTCGACTAAAAAATTCAATTCCCATTCCTTTCAGAAGTAGGCAGCTTGAATCGTCATCGCTATCCGAAATAGAAACGGTTCTAGGATTCTTAATTGAAACCTTGAAATATAACTTTCAAAACCTACCCCAATTTCCCATACATTACACACAATCATATTTGCCTTAACAAATGCCATAAAATTCATATTAAATTGAAAATATAACTTGACACGCACTTCTTCTTTGCTAATCGGACACGATAGTGAAACGATGAAGCCAACCAACCACGATGAGGTGAAGAGTCGGTACGGTGAAATATGATAATATTTAACAGAGTCTCACTCTCTCTCTCTCTCTCTCTCTTGCTTTGGTCTTAATGTCTAGAAATAAAAACAAAGTATAAGGTTTAGCCGCCAAGCACTTTCAGAAAATATGTAGGTTAAAAAAAATACAACGCCATCTACACGGCAGACAGCAACAGCACGTATACTTACTTATACTAACCATGCATATTTCTTTAGCACAGATAAGCAAACGCGTCTAAGTGTAGTTAGTGTGAGTGTGTTAGTGTATGTTTGTGTGTTTGTGTGTTTGTGTGTGTGTGTGTGTATGTGTGCATATATATAACAGTTAATAACTGTCTCGACAATGTGTCTAGTGGAAACTCGTGAAACAAAACTCATATCAGATTCTAAGTAGCTTAAGCAAAAGTGAAATAGACTCGACTAGTCATGTTCAAAAACGTTGTTGCTTCGAAGCATGTTCTAATTTTCTGCTGCCATACTCGTACCTCAGGGAGGTCATCATCAGTGTGAGTGGGTGTGCCTGTGTCTGTATGTGTGAGTGTGAGTGTGATTGTGTGCAACTCTTCTTAATGATTTTGAATTTATTCTTATTCATTTGTAAGCATGCACGTATGTATGTGTGCATGTACGAGCATGTAGTAAGTATGTCTGTGTATATATTTGAGTGGCATTTCTGCTCCTTTAATGTCAATACTAATTCACAGATATTTTGTTTTCAATGAAATTGTGCTATAGACCAAACTGACACAAATCAAATAGTGTTAAACATTAAAATGTAGTTAGGAGTAGACAGTTCGGCGGTGGGGCGTGGCAGTAGTTTGAGAATGTCGCACAGCTGTCCTTATATCAATGAAATATTTATTAGTTTCTTTTTTTGGAAATATTTAGTTGAGGATAATGCATTAATATTTTCGCTTTCGAGTGAGTTTATTTGGCACTGGGAAACATTAAAAATTGACTGAGGGAAGACTAATTCACCGGCGCGTGTTGCACTCTCCTTTCTCGTTATTTCTTATATGAAGTTTGTCTTTTATTGAGCTAATTTAGATTTCTTTATGGCACAAACTGTTGTCAACAATGTAAAAGCATAATAAGACTGGGGCTGCGACTGGGACTGGGACTGAGATGGTACGAATATTTAAAAGAAAGTGTTAAAGATTTTGACTTCTGTTTTCAACACTTGGATTCTATCTCCATGGCTTCAACTCATTACCCATAATTTTGACTCCATCTTCATGTCTTTGCCTCAGAAACTTCTTATTATTGTCTTGATGACTTTGACTCTATATTCATAACTTTAAATCTTTACTTTACTTTTGATGGCACAACAGCCCATGGAGGGCCTAGGCCGAGCTTTTCGCATCCACTCATGTTGTGCGTGTTATATTTGTTTAATGCCGAATCCGAACGGCGAAGTGAAAAGCTTTTCATAGCATTTTTTACTCTTGTAGGTTTACCATTGCCTGACAAGAGGTGGTGCCGTGTAGAAAAAATTTTTTTTCTACTTTTTGATTTTGCCTGTGCCGAGATTCGAACCCCAGACACTCTGCGTAGCAGTCCAACGCACTACCACTACGCCACAGCGACCACTAACTTTAAATCAATATACATAATTTTTCTTCTGTCTGACTCTCAGTTGCTTCAACTCTGCCTTCATTGCTGTCTTGTCTCTGTCTTTGTATCAGTGATTTATCTCTGAACTTCTGTCAACAACTTGAACTTCTCTCAACGATTTTAACTATGCCTCCATGTTTTTGACTTTGCCTTCATCTATTTATCTCTGCTTTTAAGGCTTCGACTCCGTTTCGACGATATTGTCTCAGTCTTTGCCACAGAGATTTAATCATCGCGACATCGACTCTATATTGATGATTTGAAATCTTTATTTATGAGTTTGTTTATGTCTGAATCGCAAAAGCATTGCCGTTGCCTTCATTATTTTGCGTTTGTTTTCACTATTTTGACTCTGAAGTCGTGACTGTGACTCTGACTTCATGGGTGTAACTTTTCATTCATGACTTTAATTCTATCTTTCACATTTTGATACTCTTTGATCTAAGATTTTGATTCTTATTTTACAAGTTTGGTTCTGTTTTTGTTTCAACGAATTTCATTTTTATCCATGACTTTATCTTCATTTCCATGAATTAATATTTGTTCCAAAGACTCTGTTTCCATTTTTAAAACATTATTTGCTCATGCTTAATTATATTGACTTCATTTCAAGGTTTTGTCTCTCACTTTCCCTCATCGATTCCAAATTTGTGTTCAAGTTTTTACTTAACTCTACCCATTAACTTTGACTTAGACTTCATGACTTTGGTTCTATTTCTATTCTAGTTTTTATCTACATCTTCTATCCATTATTCAAGAATTTGATTGCACTTCGATAATTTAGTCACTGTCTGAACGATTTTGAAGCAAAAGTGAGTGAAGTTTTTCATCAGAGGGGTCATCCTTTCTAGACTGGAGTCGTCCACTTTGCCTCTAAGACTTTAACTGTGACTCTATATTTGTATACTCTTACCTGCATTGTGATGTTAATTGACAACTTCTGTTTGGAATTATAATTGATGCATTGAAAAATTAAATACATAATCTAACATGCATGTACCGCACAAATATTTATGTACAATCAATTTACACCATGGCGTATGAGTAACATTAATACGAGTACATCACATAAGAACAGACACAGGCATACACATAAAGATATACACACTAAATGAAGATCAAACGTATTTCGTTGTTGATTCGGATATGCAATTCATTAAAATTTTAGAATTATTTGCAATGTTGTACATTTGAGCATTTATAGCTGGAGCTTGTGGTACATAGAAATAAATGGCACATGTAAAATTAACTGATGCACGCTATACGAATACATACACACACACACAGACAAACACACACAGACAGATAGACCGACAGACAAACATATGCACAAAATTAATTGACATTTTGACAAACGATGAAAATGTGGTTGCCGTTGCTGTTGCTGTAGTTGCAAGATTTATTTTGTGCTAATGTTAATTTGACAATTGTCACTTAATTATTTTCAACAAATATACAAATCTATGCATATATGTACATACTTATATGACATACATTCTTATTCAATACAAATGCTATATCTATAAAACATTATATGGACACAAGCCTTACCCAGTTGTGCTACTTTAGTCTGCTATTCGCGGGAGGAGTACACGATTGATCCCTTTTCATACTTTAAAAGAAATAATGAAGAAATTTCGTTCTATGATATGGGAAAAATCAATAACACTAATAGTAGAGACAAACCATATAGAGCCAGAAAACTATTAAAAGTTACAGTTTCCGGAAACGGCTTGGCTTCATTCACCTGTTCTGCGTTATTCACTACTGCCAATAGTTCGATACTGTGAAGTAGGCAGAGGCTACTAGGTTCCCTTTGTACTAACGTAGTTTTCACAACTGGCAGTAAAACCTTCCTGCGGTTTTCCATTCTCAGCGCATCAGCACACAATTCGAATACATATAAGTACGAGTATAAGTATATGTTGGCGCAGTGACTTGGTTGTAGATATCAAGAACTTCCTTCTACCCCAATATTAGCCATCAGTCTTCTGAGCTGTACTACTGTTTTGCTTGCTCTGGTAGCAGCGTGTTTCATCTAGGCCCAGTAAGGCAATTTGGAGTTGAACTTTACCCCCATTGAGACTATGAGAAACAAGGTATGTTTGTGGTCTCAGCAGCACTTGGTTTAGCTTTCGCTGTGTTTTCGCTGTGCTTCCTCCGTGTCTTGTTCGGTGATGGCAGCTGCAATATCTTTTACGTAGCCGACCATATATTTATCATTCGTCATATCGATTGGTAGTATTTCGTCATAGTTGATGTTCCTTAATTCCAGGACGAGAACAGTACTCATTGCTCCACCTGAGGTAGTATTTGTTCTTAGTGGACCACCGGCGCTATCATACATAAATAAGCTCTTCAGGTACTGATGTATACGGAAGCGGTTTTCCATGGCACTGTTGTATGCGTTTCTCACGTCCATTGTTGACAGTATGACCACCAGTCTGAAGTAGTGATTTCTGCGCTTCTGGCCTGTTTATTTCTCTGTCTTGAATGGATTCTTTAGTTCACCGCGGGGTCTGAAGCTATGTTTTTGACTACTTAATAGGCCTCCCTATGAGTCGGTCCTACTATGAGTCGGTCCTACTATGAGTGGGTCCTATTATGAGTCGGTCCTACTATGAGTGGGTCCTACTATGAGTGGGTCCTACTAGGAGTGGGTCCTACTATGAGTCGGTCCTACTATGAGTCGGTCCTACTAATGGTGGGTCCTACTATGAGTGGGTCCTACTATGAGTGGGTCCTACTATGAGTCGGTCCTACTATGAGTGGATCCTACTATGAGTGGGTCCTACTATTAGTCGGTCCTACTATGAGTCGGTTCTGCTATGAGTCGGCCCTACTATCAGTCTCTTCAGACAGTATACAGATGGCAACTCTGTGTTGCATTTTGATTATAGTGAAGCAAGGAAACATTGTGTCGCCAACTGCTCATGAAATGGCAATTGACTTTTTAGTTAAAAATTTAAAATCATGAAACAATTTTGAATTAGAAAAAGATTATTACTTAAATAATAAATAAGTACTAGAAAAAATAGTATCAGAAAAAGTGGTAGTAGATAAGAGTAGTAGAAAAAAAATAATTGAACCTACTAATAGAAAATAGTAGTAGAACATAACAGCAGAAAATTGTAGTAGGAAATGTCGACGGATAAGGCGATGACTTGGTAACGGTAGCAGTCGCCAAGCGCCTGGACTTACTACAGGATACTTGCGAGAGTGAGGACATGTCTTAATAATTCGAAATTGAAGTTTGTAGCCTAAAAACTGAGAGTGGTCGCCGTGGCGTAGTTCGTTGTGAGCTGGTCTGCTACGCAGAGTGTCCGGGATTCAAATCGCGGCACAGTCCAAATCAAAAAGTAGAAAAAAAAAATCTTCTACACGGCAGACAATGGCGAACATACAAATCTTTTCACTATGCCGTTCGGATACGGAAAAATCTGTAGGTCCCTTCAATTCATGTAAAAAGATAGCACATACAATATGAGTGGATGCGAAATGTCAGACCCTCCATGGGCTGTTTTGTCATTAAAAGAAGATACCCAAGAACTGAGGTTGTGCTTTTGAGCACGAAAACAGTGCCGGAAAAACTGGTCATTGCAACTGGGGTGACCATTGTATTACATCGCAGCCACATCTGAAATTTCTAGGTGCACTCATCGACTTCAAGCAGCACTTAGAGTCATCGGTGATAAAGCAGACAGAGGAGAAAACGGCACGCAAAAGCGCATTATTCGGAATACTATTTGGACTTTGTTCTGCATTTTAGTAAGATTTCTAAGGGTCACTTAGAATGTAATATCCTAGGGTATTTTCCTTACACATAACCAAATTTTCACTTCGCCGTTCGGATTCGGCATTAAACTGTAGGTCCCTTCCTTTCATGTACAAATATAACACGCACAACATGAGTGGATGCGAAAAGCTCGGCCTAGGCCCTCCATGGGCTGTTGTGCCATTAAAAGTAAGTAAGTAAGTAACCAAAGCTGGGCAGAAACAGACGAAGTGTGAGATGAATTTCTACTCCCCTTCGTCTCTACAGCCCTAAGATATGCAATGTTAAATTGCTTGCTTGTTTTTGATTCCTCGATGATTACTCCAGCGAAGATCCTCAGTTCAACTGGGTGGTTATGTAGTAAACGTGAGTGTGTATTGACATTGACAATTTCATGCTGGTGTGAATGCGTGCCTGTGTGTATTGTATGTGCGTGTATGTATTTGCTATACTACTGCGATTACTTCTACTTCGAATAGTTACAGAGAAAATTCAATTGATTTGATAATAAAAACGATGATGCTTATAAAGACAAATGATGATTTTGATGATGATGTTAACGTTGCCGCTGTCGTCGTTGCTGATAGTGAATAATGATGTTGTGATTTTTTCTTTTTTCCGTTTCTATTAATTAAATTTAAAATTGTTGCAGTTTTGCGTGCGTGCATGCATGCGGTAAATATTTGAAACTATTTAAAGAATGTATTAAAATTAACTTAATAAATATTTTATAAATTTGAATGTGTGTGTGTGTGTGTGTGTGTGCATCTTCCTTCGTTATATTTTTGCTCTACATGCAACATAGTAGATATTTTTAAAATCCTTTGGTTTGTCTTTTTTATTTTCTCATTCATTCGTCGAGCGTTGAACGTTTACATTATTTTTATGCTTTCTGTTCATTCAACAAGACCGTCAGTTAATGAACTTAAATCCCCGTAGAGCTGACCTCATGTGGCGTCATTTGGTTGTGGCTGCCGCATACACGAAGCAGACACACACACACACACACATACACACACACACACCTAAAGACAGACACAAGTGTGGTGCACATGTGTATTTTCTAGCTATTTTTGTGTACTTGTATGTGAAAGCTGATACGAGTGTTTGTGTGTATGTGTGTCTTTGTCATTAAGCAGAAAAATGTATGCAAACACATACACACACATACATACAATGGTATTTCCGCTGATCATTTAATTACGCAATGTGTATACTTTTGCACTTTTGTTGTTGCACTTTTGCTATTTTTCCACACTTTTGGCTCACACCTTCAACCTCTCTCCGGGTTCACATTACCTCAGTCATCTAGAGAATATGGGTCGGCTCGCCTTTTTTTTTTTTGTTCTTATTCATAGCTTTGCAGTTTTTCACTCTACTCATACACACACACATATTCACATTCACACACACGCTTAATATCAAATTGAAACGATTCTCAATTGCTGCCAAGTGTTTGATTAGTTGCTCCAAATGAAATTTATTGTTTATACTTTTCAGTTAGTTTGTACCTCGTGCTCCTTAACTGGTTCTTTAAACATAATATAATTGGTCGGCGCACGGTGAGGGAGAAAATTGTTCTTCAAAGAGTTGGAGGTAAACATTTCCTATATGCCATAGGCACACACGCAATGAATTATCTAGAATGTAATTGGTAAAAAAAAATAAGTTTTAATACATTTTTAAAATATCGTTGTATTAGTGCCTAGATTCACTAGTTTATCAAGAGATTGAGGAAGGGGGATTTTAGTATTCTCGTTCCTTCAACGTTTTTTATTTTCATTTGTTTGTGAGTAACGATCAATATTGTCAGATAAAGTTAATGCAGGACACTGTACGGCACGGAGGAGGCTTACCCGCGGGGGCTGCCTCTCTCCTCCCATAGGATCCGCTCGTGGCCATACATATGTATTAAGTGTATACAAATACTATATGTTTGCTTTCATTCAGCGTTTAAGTGTGTGAGTATGTAAGTATATATTTTTAATAGCCATTTTCTTGAGTGTTTTCTCTTTTCATTCTTCTCTTCTCCACCCTTCTCACCATCCCTCTTTCTTCCACTCCTCGTTCAATACTCGTAAAATTACCACTTCACACTTTAGAAATTGAAACTTAATGAAAGAAAATTGCTCCAGCTTTCAATAGTAAACGACGATAAGAGTACGGGAATGAGCGAATGAGAACAACGAAGAAAAGTACAGCAAAAGTAAATGTATTAGTGTGTAGAAATGATGCCAGAAAGTTTCAAATGCTAATCAAACTAATTTGATGCAATATTTTTTTAATATGATGCGAAGAAAAACATTTTACATAAGACATTTTACATTTTAGTAAATATATCATTTGCAATGCATTGATAGAGTAACAATTTGAAAGTCTGGCAACATTATTATAATACTGTTATGTGACTCCGTGTTTGGTAGCGCATTCGGTATTCTCCTTCTCTGCTTCTCTCCCTCTCTTGAATTTTAAATCATATGCCGTCGTCCGGAAACACTAAATTGAGTGGAAGCAATAAGTTTTCGTTGTTGTAAACTCGTACATTTGTTGTATTTCATTGTTGCATCTGATAGTTATTTTGCTGTTTCTACTCTTTTTGATGTTATAAAATTGCATTATTATTTCGTTTTAAGTTCATAGTACTTACTATAGAGATTTATTAATCGAATAAGTATTTATATATTCTATGGTATTTCGAGTGCAAACAACTTGTGTTGGGCAGAAACGATACTTACATACATATTTACTGCTGTGGATCGGCCTTTCGTAGTTATGAGTATGGTAAATATAAGAATTATCCAAAGAAATACATATCCCCATATATTTAAGTATATGGTACACAGCTAATCTTTAAGTGAGCTATTTAAAAGTGTTTTGAGCTTAATATGCACACAATATATCTTTGTTCAAAGATAAAAAAACAACAACACATTATTACCAAAACACAAAAAAGAAGCAACAGCAACAACCAAAAACTGCTAAGGAAAAAAAAAGCAACCCAAAAATTATTGCAGCCGTTTCTTGTGTATGGCTGCAACTTTTAACTAACCGCAAAACTGAGGTTTGCTTCTTTTTTCACCGCTTATAAGCACGATTGTGTGTATGTATGCATGAATGAATGAATGAATGAATGAATGAATATTACAGTGGTGCGAAAAAAGTAAGTAGTAAAGCAGCTTAAAAGCGGTAGCAGTAAGCAGCAACCAAGTTGTTTGCACAAGGACACGTTAATCTTCATTTAAGGAAGTGAAACACTTTTATGTTTTGTTTTTACCGTTTTTTGTTGTTGTTGTTTGTTGTTGTTGCTGTTGTTTATTTGTTCATTTCCATTGCCGTGTGCTCGGGTTTTGTTTGTTGTTTGTTTTTTTTTTTTTTTTTTTGAGTTCGTCTGCTTGTATGTGTTTATATTTGGAGAAGGCAATGGCCGGAAGTGCATGTGCATTAGTATGTATCTACATAAAAAATTTAATGTCCTCCAGTCGAACCCAGTTGATCAGTTTTTGGATTCAATTCAATTGAATTTTTGTTTCTTAACAAATAATATACAAGTAGTTTCTTCCTTCTCAACGGAGTGGTAAACGATTGCCCTTGCAAGGCTCCAAAAAGATGGTTAAGAAGATGTCTGATTTCTTGGACAACAACAACAATAGTAAAGTAAACACAAGCAAAATGAAAACCACTATAAAACCAAATAACAATAAGCTTCTCTTCGAGTAGACAACTCAAAGAATTGAGCATTTTTACCCGTTATATTTAGATATTTACATAATTGTTTTTCTCTCACATTAACTCTACACTACAATAGAAAAACAAAAGTAAAAGAAAGGAGGAGACTCAAAAAATAGAGAGTAGAGAACTCGTACTCATAACGGTATGAAGTGTTCATTTATTGCTCCTTTTGGAGGGGAAAACGACTGCTCTACTCTATTCGGACTGGTGGATGATTGTTTCAACTATAATACTAAATTCAACTGGGAAGCTAACAGCAGCTTACCTTAACTAAAATACTTATATATATGCATACATATGTATGTACGTATGTATGTATGTATGTATGTATGTATGTATGTATATTCACACACGTATGAATGCAAGTGCATGTATGTATGTGTGTACATTTGATGCATTGCAGTTGAAGCAGGTAGCAGCAACGGTAGCAACGGCAAAACATATACCAAATAGTCGCTGTAAATTTATATTGTTGCACGTTCTCAGGTTATTCCTGTTGTTGTTGTTGTTGTTGTTGTTGTTAGTGTTGCTGCAGTTGCTGGTCGTTTCCATTACAACTGTTGTTTTATTGTTGATGTTGTTCGGTTGTTGGTAGTGGTTATGTTCGTGTTTTTTTTTTTGTTTGTTTTTTTTTTGTTTTTCCTACAAATGCGTCTGTAACTTCGAGGTTGCTTGCTATTACGATTGCTATTACTTTACTCACACACAAACACACATATTGCCCCTCACTCTGTTTGCTGTTGGTGACATTTTGATAAATTTCTACTGCTTCGTTGCATGGCGTCGTCGTTGCCGTTTCGCTTTTACTATTATTGCTGTTGTTGTTGCTGGTTTTGATATCTTGATAATGTCTCAGTTGCATTGGTTCCAATGGCAACGCTAATTTCCGCTGGGAATCAGGGCAACAACAGCTTATTCACATACATTCATACATGGAAACATACATGCGTATGTATATTAGTGAATATGTTTGTGCTTTGTTTTGTTGAAGCTTTGCTTACTTAATTGAAAAAATATTAAAAATTTGTATTTAAGATGTTCTCTTTTAATGGTTTGATAATTGTTTTATTGAAACTGATATGTTAGAATAGAAATTTCGCCATAGCAATAATGTGAGAGCGAAAAGAGTGCTACACATCCAGTAACTGTCTTCTTGTCTCCTTGGACGTGTTGTTATTGTTGGTGTATAAAAATGATGAGAGCAAAGCGCAAAGGCGCGAGAAAATTATTGCAAGTACACCAAGTAACTGTATTCGGTATTGTGTTTTTGTTGTTGGTGTATATGAATTATGTGAACATAGAGTGACAAAAAAATCATTTGAGCATTCCACAACAACAATGAAACTAGCTAAAAAAAAAGGGGTGATAGTAAAAATTTAATAAAAGTAAAAATACAAGGGATGCGTTTATTGTTTTAAAGTACTTATATCGGACAATTTGTATTTCTTTAAATTTCTCTTATTAAAAAGCGACGTCATGATGGGAATTACAAAATCGATCCACTATATTTTACATGACCTCTTTTATTTCAACAATTTAAACACAATTTTAATTCAATTGACCCTAAAAGTATGCACAGCAAAAAACAAAAAAACAGAAGTTCATAAAAATATATTCATAGTGAAAAGTTCTTCACAGTTTGGTGATGTTTTCTTAACCAGTGCAAATATTCATTCTAATCTAAATTCCATAACACTTTTAAGAAATCTTAAGAGTCATAAATGCAATATTTCTAGGCTCAAAACAATTTGAGGTTTTTTCTGCTGTGTCTTTTCATGCTTCTAATCGGTTTGCCATTTCGTAGGCACCAAATCATAAAACTCTTTACGACTATATCCAATATTCTAATAAGGCAAATTCAAAAGAGTTACTGACCAATCGTTGAAACTTATGGAGTAATGCCGAGCCGCGTCTAACAGTGTAAAACTGGTACGTCATCCAAAAATCGTCACGTGTAACATGAGCTCGATTTTTCTCTCACCAAAAACTCATTATAAGTATATAGCATTATGAAGATGCTTAGATTTATTCTGATTTATTACTTCTGTAGATCTACTCAATTAGCTTGTGCTGCAGTTTTAGCAGCGAGATCACAGACCTTCAGTGGTAATGAGACATCACTTTCCGATGCTTCGACTTGGAAAATTCAAATTGGCTTTTATTAGAGTTAAATGAAATATTAAAACCAGAACGATTTCAAAGCTGAAGAGCAGAAGTTAAAGCTTAACTGTTGAAAGTAATTTTGAAAACTTACAAAATTAAGTCATATATTGATTTTAGAAAATTTACTTCAACAATCAGTGATGTAAACACAATTTATGGCGTTAAAATGGTCCAATACTTATTTACTTACTTAACTGGCATTACAACCGATGATCGGTTTTGGCCACCTCTACGCAGCTTCACCAGTCGCCTTTGCTATGCGCGCGCTGGCGCCAGTTGATAAGGTCAAGTGTAGTCAGGTCTTTCCAACGGAGATTAGGGCGTCCCTTTCTGCGTGCTCCTCCACCGTAGTTCGAATAAAACACCTTTCTAGCCGGAACGCGGAACGCTTTCTTCCATTCGCTCAACATAACCCAGCCAGCGAAGCCGCTGGAGTTTTATACGCTTGACTATGTCAGTGTCGGCGTACAGCGCATCGTTCCATCTTATTCGATACACGTCGTCCACGCATACTGGACCGCAGATCTTACGGAGTATCTTCCTCTCGAACACGCTCCTAACAGCCTCTCATCATTGATGGTCAATGTCTACGTCTCTGCGCCATTGTTTAGGACGGGAAGGATGAGGGACTTGTAGAGCGTTATTTTCGTCCGTTGAGAGAGGGGGGCTGTGCTTCTCAATTGCCTACTGACTCCGTAGTAACACCTGTTGGCAAGAGTTAATCTCCGCTTGATCTCAAGGCTGACATTATTGTTGGTGTTTATGCTGGGTCCTAGGTAAACGATATCCTTGACGACTTCAAAAGTATAATTGTCAACAGTGACCTTTTGTCCAAGACACGGCGTCACTCTTTGTTTGTTGACCCAAGGTATTTCGTTTTATCCTCGTTCACCACTAGACCCACTCGATGAGACTCCCTTTCCAGGTTGGAGAATGCTGCACTGACTGCTCGAGCGTTTTTGCTAATGATGTCAATATCATCAGCATATGCTAGCAGCCTGACACTCTTGTAGAAGATAGTGCCAGAGATGTCGATGGTCGCAGCTCGAATTATTTTCTCCAGCATAAGGTTAAAGAAGTCGCACGATAGGGAGTCACCTTGTCTGTAGTCTGAAACCTCTTTTGGTATCAAATGGTGCGGAGAGGTCTGTACCAATTTTCACTGCGCTGGTGGTGTTGGTCAGTGTCATTTTGCAAAGACAAATGAGCTTTGCAGGGATACCAAAATCAGACATTGCGGCGTACGGTTTTATAGGCGGCAGCGGTTTTATAATCGACAAATAGATGATGGGTGTCGATCTGTTTTTCTCGGCTCTTTTCCAGGATTTGGTGTATTGTGAATATCTGGTCGATAGTGGACTTACCAGGATTGAAGCCACACTGATAAGGTCCAATCAGTTTGTTGACGATGGGCTTCAGTCTTTCGCACAGTACGCTCGATAGAACCTTATATGCAATATTAAGAAGGCTTATCCCACGGTAGTGGGCGCAGATCGTGGAATCACCTTTCTTATGGATTATGCAGAGTACGTTGTGGTTCCAATCACTTGGCATGCTTTCATTGGACCATATACTGAATAGAAGCTCATGCATGCGTTTTTTGAGCTCTTCGCCTGCGGTCTTAGACAACTCAGCAGGCAGGCCATCTGCACCTGCAGCTTTACTGTTTTTCAGCCGAGCAATGGCTAAAATGGTCCAATAGTGGGTTAAAATGAACATATAAATTTCAATTTGTGCCAATTACTACCAGCAAATAAAAGAAAACAACGCAAAATTAATTCTAAATATTCACATTTGCCACTTAGGGCATTACCTGCCATTGAAAGTAGCCTCGACATGCCTCAGAAATAAACTGAATCATAAAACTCGCTGAATGAAAAATCAATTGGAGTTCAAATATAAAAAGGCATTTGCTTCTTAAATGGCATTTGAATTTAACTTTAAAATTTCTTAGTTTAAAATTTGTAATAAATTTCTTAATCAATTGATTCGCTTTATGCGAATCTGTCTATGAAAGTTGGATGGAAAAAAAATGAAAAGTTCCTAATCAAATTGTAGATACGCAATAAACTAAAACCAAACAAACTACAAGCAATATTCCTATACAAACACAAATACAAATACAAATACAAGAACTCGCACAACGCACAAATCCATACAAAGATATGTACTCGCATGTATGCAAGCACCTTCACATATGTAAACTTGTTACTTACTTGCTTTCGTACTTACATATGTACATACTTAAAAAGAAGAAGGGCAAAAACAGGAACCACTTTGGTGCGCAATTTCGCGAATATTATTTGGTTGTCTGTGTGCACGTCACGTGCATACATACATACATACATACTCGTACTGACAGGTGTGCCTGTATGCGGATGTAGTTTACTTGGAATGTGACTATGCATATTAACGTTACATCCCAGTTGGAAATTGTGCCAAGCCATTTAAACGAGAGGCAAGAATATTCAGAAAAAATGTTGGAGACTTAAATCTAATGGAGGTCGGTTTTACATTTTAACACTACAGGTGCAACTCCTGACCGGTTGTGGAGTAATTGATAATCCTTTAAATGCAAGAAGGTAAGTGTGTTCAAAGAAAATGTTAGAGGTGAGGAATTATTGGCGGTCAATTTTATATTTTACTCCACCGCACCACCTCTTCACAGGCATTGGCAAACCTACAAGAGTAAAAATTGCTATGAAAAGCTTTTCAATTCGCCGTTCGGATTCGGCATTAAACTGTAGGTCCCTTCCATTCATGTACAAATATAACACGCATAACATGAGTGGATGCGAAAAGCGAAAAGCTCGGCCTAAGCCCCCCATGGGTTGTTGTGCCATTAAAAGTAAGTAACTAAAGGGTCCTACATCTTAACCCTCTAAGGGCGGCGACTCTTATATGGGGAAACTCCTAAAAGTTGGAATTGGGGTAAGTATGATTGAAAAAAATGTTGAAGAGTAAAAATTGGTGAAGGTCGGTCTTCCATTTCCGTCTTCTAGATCTGTGGAGTAATTTGTATGAGAGCCGTTTAAATGGTTGAAGATGTGAGCTCTCAACTGCTCTCAAACAAAAAAGTTGGGGAGTAAAACGAAATAGAGGTTGCTCTTACATTTTAATGCTCTAAAGGCGACTCCTCGGTGGAGTTGATTCTCATAAAAAAGTCAATTGTGTAATGGAGCCTCCTTAAAAGTTGGAGATCGGGAGTAAGTACGTTCCGAATCAATTTTGAAAAGTGAAAATTAGTGGTGCTCAGTTGTACATTTTTGATCGCTAAGAGCGACTCGGGTTTAGCTGTGTCATTAAATCATACATGCAGCCAATGAGCACATTGCTCAGTTAGGAAGATCTTTGCTCCATAAACTACAGCCACCGGTTCAAGCCCAGAAGATTAAAAGACAATTTTGGTTTTTAGTTCCTTTGTCATAAAAATAAGAATAAAGAAAATTTAAATTTGCTATGTTATCGATGAACTGCTTCAATGAGTTGTTTTTTGAAAGCAATTTCGTAAGGAGATTTCGATACAGCTATCAGCTGTACTTTTTAGAACTAATTGAGAGATTCATCGAGCTGGGAAAGTTCTCTAAATCTCAGGCAAGCAGTTTTGTATTGCTCTTCACTCTCCTTCCGTTTTCTACTGGGATGCAGTATGTATGAGAATGTATGAAGGTATGTGTAAATTGTAAATTGGTGGCTTTTCATTTGGAGAATCTCACAGTGAAATATGTCTGGCGGAAAATTTTCTATTTACTCACATCAGAGAGCGTTTCTCTCTACACTACTACCACATGCAGGCTTACAACACCTACAGTCACAAACATCGACCGACTGACAGATAGATAGACAGGCAAAAAGACTCATTTCACACACACACACTTACCCACACACACACACACAACCACACACATTTAAAGGGTGTTTTTTTTAGAAGTGTGGCTTTCAATCTGGCAATACTATTTTTGGAGTTGGTCTTTTTGACAGCTGTCACTTGATTTAGGCTCAGTTTGGTTTGCCATTTCATAATGAATAGACTTAGTCCTGAACAACGTTTGCAAATCGTGCAAATTTATTACTAAAATAATGGTTCAGTTCGCGTGACGCATCGCGCGCTGCGTCCAATATTCGATCGACATAATCGCCCAGCAGAGTCTGTTCCGCGCCACGTTTACTCTAGTGGATAATGCGCATCCTCAGATACGCTGTACAGTGCGCACCGAAGACGCTATTGTTGCTGTGGAGCAGAGTATCGAAGAAGACCCGAATGAGTCCATCCGCTATCGCGCACAACAATTGGAGCTGTGCCCATCCACTTTATGGATGGGAAGATTTTGCGGAAGGATCTTGATTTGCGATCTTACAAAATCCAACTCGTGTAAGAATTGAAGCCGAACGACCATCAAGCGCGTCGCACGTTCGGTGAATGGGTCCAAAACGAGATGGCCACCGATCCCGGTTTTGCAAGAACATTTTTTTCTTTGTTCAGCGATGAAGCTCACTTTTGGTTGAATGGGTATGTTAATAAGCAAAATTGTCGCATTTGGAGTGATCGTAGTCCACAAGCGTCAAAAAGTCACTGTTTGGTGTGCTCTATAGGCAGAGGGAGTCATTGGTCCATATTTCTTCTGATGATAATGTTACATGAATGGGGAACGCTATAGAGCCATGATTAATGACTTTTTTGCTTCAAATGCCTGAATTGGAGGATGTTGATGTGGACGACCTTTGGTTCCAACAAGACGGCGCTACATGCCATACAGGCATACAGCCAACGAAACAATCAATTTATTGAAGGAAACTTTTGGTGAGCGTTAGACTATTTTTGTGGGGTGAAGTTGCTTGTCTACGCAGATAAGCCCGAAACGATTGATGCCGTGAAAGAGAATATTCGGCGCGTTATTATTGACATACGGCCCCAATTGTTGAAAAAAGGTGTCGAAAATTGGGCCTCTCGGCTGGAATATATTCGAACCAGCCGCGGCGGGCACTTGCCCGAAATGGTTTTGAAAAACATAATGGCAAATCCTTAATATATGCGTTTTATTTCTTCTTGAAAACCACACTTCTAACACAAACACCCTGTATTTATTGACATAAATACAAACATTTGTATATTTATCCACAAAATTCGCATACATAATAACAATATAATTGTAAATAGTTTGTGGTAAGTAGTAAGTAGAAGAAGTAGCAAGTGGAAGTAGTAGTAGAAATAGTAGAAATGGGTGAATTCTCAATTATTAGTACACACATACATACATATAGTATAGCGCATAGCAACTTAAGTGGGAGCGCAGTTCTCAGTTGTGGTAGCGTTGCTGGTGTGGACGGTGGAGGTGGAGGGGGGGGCGGGGGTTGGGGGAGGAGTTGATGGGCTTAGTTAAGTTGTGCTAGTTAGCACACTTATGTATGTAGATGAGTGTTTGTATGTATTACGAGTATATGTGAGTGAGTATGTGTAGTTCCATGTAGCGGTGAACTTCTTATCTATTCAATGTCTATGTTTGAGCTTTCTAAAGAACTTTCCATGTTGGCAGGTGTAAGAGCACATAAACACACATAACGACATACATTCTATGTGAATGTGTGTGTGTGTGTGTGTGTGTATATTTGCTGCTAGAAAATTTTAACTTATGCCGGAAGTTGCTGTTTATAAACTTTTGGAAATTCATTTCCTGCGTTTGTATGCGTGTGTGTGAATATTAGAGTGAGTGTGGGTGTGTGGTTCAGTTGCTAACAAAATCTTATTCACATTCACTTTAATGATGTTGATTTAATACGCTTGTTTATGCTTATTTGTTACAAATTTCATATATGCAACTTGTACAACAAGGAAACCATCACAAAAAAAAGTGGGGCGCGAGAGAGGCAGAAAATGTGTGTGAAAATTCACAAGAGAAACTCACTCTCTTGTGAATTTTTAGGTATCAGAAACGTGAAAGTCGATGTAAAATTTCGTTGTAATTAAATTAAACTGATGAGGAGATTTAAAATTTAGAAACAACATTTTTTGAATTACTTTCTAGCAGCACTTACTTGTTGTCACTATTAATGTTGCTGTCAATGTTATCGCTGTTGTCAAAGTGAATTAAGCTTAGAGCAGAGAACACTAAGTATGTGGTTGGCAGTTTTGGTGGTATCAATGAAGTTTTTGGCTTAAATGCTAGTTTTACAATCGCTGACATTCGCGGTTTCAAGTTTAATTATATTATATTTTGCATCGTTTCAGTTTCTTCAGCTCATCATCAGTACCGCAATCACGCAGCAGCATTGGGACTTGATCTTGTGCTCAACGAGCAGTTCAAACGATTTTGTGGATGAAGGAACTTTAGAGATTTGATTTACTATGACCACATTGAGATGTTCTAAACTCAGTGAATTTAAAAGCAGCAGCAAGGAATTGAGCAAGGCCAATCTCATTTCTTTCTCTCTTTCTTCTCTTGATGTGAATTGAATTCGCCGATAATTACAAGTTGGTTGTGGTTAACAGGAAACACGCACAGAGAGTGGGAGAGAGAGTGCAATAGAGAGAGAGAGAAAAGCAGAAAGACTCATCGCAGTTGCAGTAAATAAGGAATTGTTGAGTTAGCAAATGAGAGACAAAAGCAGAAACGCTGACAAATCACAGTTGAAGTCAGTAGGGATCGTCAGCATGAAAATTATAACCGAACTGACACGACCAATGTAGGGTTCTCTCATGCAATCCAATTGACACTCTCTCCAGCTTTAGTTTTTATATCTGATGCTTTGCACTTTCTTCCTTGCTATTAAGAAAATTCCTTGCTATTAAAAAATTAGCTGCAGGACAATTTCATCTGAAACATCGTAAATGAGTTTGACAAAAATTATCTCTAAAAATCACTATAATTCTACAATAGCATAAAAGTTCGAACTAAATAGTCTTGAAGATAAGTGCGAAATTCAGTTCAAAATTTAGATCAAAATATCGACCAAAGCGCAGACCGAAAATCGCACCAAATTTCAGCTCAAAATTTTTCACCGAAAATCCTATGACCAAAAATAAACCTAAATTCTGAACAATCTAAGCGTCAAAAATCACATTAAATCAGACAAAAACTTCGACATCAAACCAAAAGATTCTAAATGACCAAAGTTCACACAGCAATCAGCTCTAACTAAACTCGAACACTCGAATTCAAGACAAAACCAAAAATCACACCAGAACTCAAACATAAAATAATCCTGAAATCAAAACCTTTTTCTTTCCTTTAATGGCACAACAGCCCTTCGAGTGCCTGGACCGAGCTTTTCGCTTTTCGTTTTTCGCATCCATTCACGTTGTGCGGTTTATATTTGTACATGAATTGGAGGAATCTATAGTTTTTTGCCGAATCCGAACAGCGAAGTGAGAAGCTTTTCATAGGCAATGTTTACTCTTGTAGGCTTACCATTACCTGCCAAGAGGTGGAGACGTGTAGAAAAATGTTTTCTCTTCTACTGGTTTTGATTGTGCCTGTGTGGAGATTTGAACCCAGGGCATTGTGCGTAGGACGTCAACGCACTGCCAACCACGCGACCCCGAAAATCTACTAAAATTAAGTAGTTCTAACTAAATTCAAACAAAAATTCAAGCCAAAACCAGGAATAAAACCATAGAACTAAGACATCAAATAATTTTGGAATTAAAGTCTTTATGGGTCGACATCAATGGGTCCACATCAAATTGAGATATCTCGAAATTAAATTTAAAATTTCAGAGCTGAGCAGGAGAAATGTTTGTTGTTGGTCGCTGTAGCGTAGCGGTAGTGCGTTGGACTGTTACGCAGAGTGTCAGGGGTTCGAATCTTGGCACAGGCAAAATAAAAAAGAAAAATAAAAACATCTTGGCAGGCAATGGCAAAATTTAAAAGATTTTTACTTCGCCATTCCGATTCGGCATACAGCTGTAGGTCCCTCCATTCATGTACAAATATAACACGCACAACATGAGTGGATGCGGAAAGCTTAAATGTAGAATAACATGCGGTCATAATCGACACTGATACACTGAAGTTCATTGTGGTAAAGGCATAACACTCGCCACAATGGCTGTCTATCTCTTTATCGGTGTCCTGTGTTATTGCATTCCCTCTTTCATTCTCTCTCCTACTTTTTCCTCTCACCTATCAATATTCCTTCCACTCAACACAATGCTCTGCATTCATAGGGGTACACCCTGTGTGTTGAATGTATCAATAAAAAATATAATAAAAAAAATTTACAATTTTGGGAGAGTTTGCAGAATCCCCCCTTCCCCTTCCCCACCCGAAATGCAACTGTGTTATTTATTAAATTTGCATTTACAATCTAAACTGAACGGAAATGAGAGAATCTAAATTAGAGTTGGAGAGAATTAGATAACTTCCAATTAGAGTGGGAGGAGTTAGATAAAATTAAGGTAAGTAAGTAAACCGTTAGAGAGAAGCACCGTTCGTCTTTTCTTCTTTTAATGGCCCAACAGCTCATGAAGGGCGTGGGCTCTCTGTGGGCTCCTGTGATGATTTAGTTATTCCACCCGAACAGCAGTGAAATATCCAATGTTATGCAATACTATGAATAAAGCGATATTTTTCTATCACCTGCTACTAACATCAACATTTATGATTATTACCTTTTGTCTTATGCTACTTCACTCACTTGGCTTTCCTGGCATTGTACACTATAGTTAATGCCAAAATCAAAAACAATATTTCTGCACTAAAAAAACGAGAAGAAGAAGAAGAAGATGAGGGTGAGAAAACACTATTTTCTAATTCACATTGAGCACTTTTACTAACACTTCAGCGTATACATATACAACACATGTAAATATGTAAGTATGTATGTATGTAAAATAGTAGTAGAAACATTGATGCTTGCCACCACTGCTACTGGGTGCCTTCTTCCCCTCAAAGGCAACCATCAACCGGCAACAGAAAAAACGCTTCAAAAGCACAAAATATGGTAAAGTGTTGTGGCATGTTTGTTTTGGCGCTATTCTCGCACAGCGAGCATTGAAAATCGTTGAACATGTTTTTCCTTCATGGAGCCATTTTTTTTTTGTTGTCTTCTTCTTTCTTTTTCGGCACTGTAAGAGAGAGAGAGAGAGAGAGAGTGTGTGTGTGTGTGTGTGTGTGTGAGGGAGTGTAAAAGGCTGAGTGTAGCACGATGGCATATGATCTGCTCGCTTGGCGACGAACTGGCGGACATATTAACCTAAAAAAGTGTGAACCCAAAAAAGTATGAACCCAAAAACAGAAAAGAAAGAACCCAGTTAAAGAGAAAAAGTAAAGTAACTACGAGAAGCTGTTGCGGTTTTTTTGTTTATCTTTTTGCGCTGTTGTTGCTGCTGGTCTTTTTTTTTTTTTTTTTTAAGCATATGCGGCCTGCCGTCACTGCTGGTGATGTCTCAGTGATGCTGTGCTACTTTTTGTTGTTGTGTTGTTGTTGCTCTGTTCCTACTATTTTTTGTTGCTCATGCGACTACTTTATAGTTTAATGCTGAAGAAGGACATTTTAGCGCGGTTATCTTCTT